>CM036318.1:47013868-47531368 GCA_020567845.1 Rhododendron henanense subsp. lingbaoense
GATTATTTTTGCTTTTTATAAGTACTTAAAAACGAGTTATGCAACGGGGCAATCAATAGAGAGTCTTCAGTCCTATGTAGAGCTATATAAAAGTCGTTCAAAATTCCAAGTCTTCTGGTTGATTTTTATGCATGTCTAGTTAAAACCCCAGCCTACCGGCCCCAAGAACAAGTCTTTAGAATGAGTGATTTTTTAGTGCCGAACGGGTATATCCTACGTGGTACCCGTTCAGCGCATCCGAAGTCATCAATGGAATTTCCATCCCCAGTGCAAATCACACATGAACGACAAGACACAATATATTTCCATTCCAACCACAGGATTCTTATACATTAACATCATACTCAATTTTGAAGGGATTCTTCATAATTTTTGCAAACAAAACGTAAAATATAATAAGAATAATGAGATAATTGGAAGGTGTGCAGGGCCCAACCCCACTTGCCCATGATCCACCCCTACAACCAAATCGAGTCTACAAAATTTTGGCTAAATATACACCGGATTGTGTTGACACCCTCTATGGAGTTCCACGCAAATGAGTACTTGTTCAATTTGCTTAAAATATTTTTTAAAAGCCCTTGTGAAAAATCTTCTCAATAGCATAAAGATAACGGCAAGAGCTTGAGCAATCCAATTTTTGGTCCCTACGAATTCAAGAATCAAAAATCGTATGAACTAACCGACATTCGATTTAACTGATTTTTTTATTTATCTTAAAAATAATATATTAAAAAAAATTAAACAGTTCCGATCATTTGTATGGGATGTTGAATTGAGTCTCGCACAATTCGATATACATTTGGTGTAGCGATAGGTTTAGAGTTTTGCTACAAAGTTACCGACTTTTGAATGTACCAAAGACTTTCAATGCCGAGCGGGTACTACGTGATGCCGCCTCAGTGAATCTAAACGACCATTTTGGTTTTCGATTACTCGGATTTGGAGAGGAAAACAAGAGAGAGAAAGAGGAGAGAGAGTGTTGAGGTGAGAGGAGAGAGAGTTGTTCAATCCGGGCCGTTCAATACACTTTTAGACGATTTAGATGTGTTACTCGGACACCACGTCAGCCGGGTGACGTGGTACCCACCCGAAACCGAAAAATTTCTATTCTCTCTCTCCTCCTCCTCATTCCACTTTTGACACTTCCAGTCGCGCCGTGCCAAACCCACAACTCATAGTCGGCCAACAATCACCCAACCACAGAATTCCAGTCTGTATGGGCGGTAACCACAACCCCGTAGCTTCATCCTTTCTCAATCTTATGGGTGTTTCCAGTCCCCGAAACTTCTCCCAATGAGAATCCCACACCTTTCTTGGCTTTTCTTGATTCCCATCTTCACAATCTCGGTCTCAAGCCAATGTCTCCCCGAACAGAAATCACTTTTACTCCAACTGAATAACACCCTCACTTTCAATCCAGAAAATTCCTCCAAACTCACAAACTGGACCCAAACCCTCGATTGCTGCCAATGGAAAGGGGTAACCTGCGACCAAAACGGCCACGTTACGGGTCTCTATTTGAGCAGCGAATCGATCACGAACGGAATCGACCGTTCCAGTGCACTTTTCAGTCTCAGGTATCTTGAAACCCTGAATTTGGCTTACAACAGTTTGAATTCCACTCCAATCCCATCAAATGTTGGAGACCTCACTAATCTGAGGTATTTGAATTTGTCAAATTCTGGATTTTCTGGGCAAATCCCAGTTGGTTTATCACTCTTGACAAGGTTGGTTACCCTTGATTTATCCACCCTGTATTTTCCTGGTACTCGTTCATTGCAAATTGAAAACCCTAACTTATCAACACTTATTGGTAACCTTAGTGGGGTTAAAGAGCTTCATTTGGATGGGGTGAATATATCTGCAAATGGGTATCAGTGGGGTCAGACTATTTCTTCATCAATGCCTTACCTGAGTAAACTGAGCTTGTCAAATTGCTATCTATCAGGCCCTATTGATCCTTCACTTCGCAATCTTGAATTTCTTTCAGAAATCAATCTGAGTAACAACAATCTCTCGTCTCCGGTCCCGGATTTCTTTGCCTATTTACCAAGTTTGACAGTATTGAGGCTCAGTTCTTCGAACTTGAATGGGATGTTTCCGGGGAACATTTTACAACAGGTACAAACACTGGAGACTCTGAATTTGGCAAGCAATGTATTACTCAATGGTTCTTTACCTGATTTTCCGGAAAATGGGTCCCTTCAGAACCTAGAGCTTAGCTTCACCAGTTTTTCTGGGATTTTACCGGAATCTATTGGGAATTTGATGGAGCTAAGAAGGATAGAGATTCCAGGGTGTCATTTCACCGGACCGATTCCAAATTCATTGGCAACCCTTAGTCAGCTTGTTTATCTGGATTTTTCGTTAAACAATTTTAGTGGTCCAATACCTTTGTTTCAGGGATCTAAGAATCTCACTTACATAGACCTCTCTCATAATGCACTAACAGGTGAAGTTTTTCCCACTTACTTTGAAGGGCTTTTTGATCTTGTGTATATAGATTTAGGATACAATTCCTTCACTGGGAGTATTCCGTCTTCTCTGTTTTACCTTCCCTCTCTGCAGAAAATTCAGCTTTCCAACAATATATTTGGTGGTCAAGTTACTACTGGGTATTCAAATGAATCCCTGTCTCCGCTGGATACACTAGATTTGAGTAGTAACATATTAGAAGGTTCTATCCCCTCTTACTTCTTTGATTTTCTAAGGCTTAAAGTCCTCTCACTTTCTTTCAATAATTTTAGTGGAACCATAGACCTAAAAACTATCCGAAGACTCCAAAATCTTACTAGACTTGAGCTTTCTTACAACAACTTGTCAGTCGATATTTCTAGCTCGTCTTCCTTTCCCCAGCTGAACGTATTGAGTTTGGCTTCATGCAATCTGCAAAAGTTCCCTTTGCTAATGAACCAATCAAGAATCACCCATTTAGACCTTTCAAACAACCAAATTCCCGGGATAATACCCAATTGGATTTGGAATGTGGGAAATCGAAGTCTTGCGTATAGTAGTCTTGGGCATCTGAATCTTTCTTGTAATCTCCTGGTGGGTTTACAAAACGAATATATAATGCCTAGTCTTGGTGTTCTTGACCTTCATTCCAATAAGCTCAGTGGTGATATCCCATTACCACCAGAAACAGCTATCTATGTGGACTTCTCCAGCAATAATTTCAACACTTCTATCCCTGGTGAAATTGGCAGAGGCATATCCTTTGCTAATTTCTTCTCTCTTGCCAATAATGCGCTCACTGGACCTATCCCTCGATCCATATGCAATGGGAGCTACCTTCAGGTTCTTGATTTGTCCAACAATATGTTAAGTGGCACTATACCACAATGTCTGATTGAAAATTGCACTGAGACTCTTGGGGTGCTGAATTTGGGGAACAACAGTCTTTCTGGCACAATATCCGGAACATTCCCACTAGGATGTGTTTTAAAGACACTGGATTTGAATAGGAACCATTTGGAAGGGCATGTTCCAGAATCTCTGTCAAATTGCACGACGTTGGAGGTTTTGAATCTTGGCAGGAACAAAATGAATGGTAATTTCACTTGCTTCTTGAAAAACTCGTCCAACTTGCGTGTCTTGGTTTTGCGGTCCAACGGTTTCCAAGGGGGCATAAGATGTCCAGAGCTGAATAATAGTACGTGGCGGTCGTGGCCGAAGCTTCAAATCATCGATATAGCTTCGAACAACTTCAGCGGTCATCTGCCTCCAAAATGCTTCCTACATTGGGATGCAATGATAATTGGTAGAAGTAATGAAAAACCAGATCTAAATCACCTGCGTTTCGAGTTCCTGAAGCTTAATAACTTCTACTATCAGGATAAAGTAACTGTAACCCTAAAAGGGCTAGTGATAGAGCTGGTGAAGATCTTAACTCTGTTTACTACCATTGATTTCTCAAACAACTGTTTCGAAGGAGAGATACCGGATACAATTGGGGCTCTGAGAGCCCTCTACTTACTCAACCTTTCGCGAAACGCCCTGTCAGGTAAGATTCCTTCAGAACTTGGAAACGTGACACAGCTTGGATCATTAGACCTTTCGTCTAACAAGTTAAATGGGAGCATTCCGGTGACACTTACAAGGCTTACATTTCTTTCTTTCCTGAACTTATCATATAATCAACTGGTCGGAAGGATACCAGAAGGCACTCAATTGCAAACATTTTCTAGTACTTCCTTTGAAGGAAATGCAGGATTGTGTGGGTCTCCTTTGAACAATAGTTGCGAAGACCCCTCACCGGTACCATCACCAACATGGAGGGATAAAGATTCAGGGATAAAGTTCAATTGGCAATTCATATTTACAGGGTTGGGGTTCGGAATAGGAGCCGGGTTTGCTGTGGGGCCACTTGCGTTTTGGAAGCAAGGGAGCAGATGGTGCGACGAACAAATTGAGAAGTTTGTTTCGATGATTGGTCCAACTCTGGGCTTGATTTTCAGCTGTTGCGGTGGTGTGAAGGTTGGTACAGAGAGTACGATTGAAGATGAACACGAGACAGAAGACACTGATGAAGACGAAGAAGATGGAGAGGACATGGAAGAGAACGCATTTCCAGGGAGGTATTGTGTGTTTTGTTCCAAACTTGATATACATAGGAAGAAAACCGTACACAACCCGAATTGTAGTTGTCAGGAATCACCATCAATTTCTTCTTCCTCCTCTTCCTCTTCCTCTTCCTCATAGTGACAAGATCACCAAATTTTCAAACTGTTGAGCTCTTTTTTCTTCTGTTTTGCTGCTTATGTGTATAGATACAGGTTGTGTGAGGATACCAACCCTTTAGCAGGGGAAGGAGAATTGGTGAAAAAAAAAAAAAACTTGAAATTATTAGGATATGAATAATTCTTTTCTTACTGTTTATTTTGTGTTGAAATGGGATTTTGTTCAGATTATTAGGATACGAATAACTCTTTACTCTCACTGTTTAATTTGGCTAGTGTTTGATGACTAAAATGGAACCGGAATGGAATGATCATTCCTTTAGATACCCATTTCGTCATTTGATTCGGTATAAAAACACCAAGGCTTTAGTTGCCGAGAATCTTGCGTGGAAAATATATTTTCAAGAAAAGTGAAGTGGAGTGGAGGAGAAAGAAATTTATTTTTCAGGGGTTTTATTTGGCAAATAATTTTGCAAGAAAATCGGAATTCCTTCTCCTTTGTAGGATCTATTAGCTAAAGCCGAAGGCTCCATGATGTTTTACGTAATTGAACACTAAGATAGTCAAAGACTCAGAGGAAAGTTGATTTTATCATCTTCTCCTATCTTTTCTTTGCAATTGAACAGGGTCCAAGAGTATCATTCGTCAATTTCACCCGAGAAAATTGTTGTACCTCCATACCGAGATGTTTTGGGTGGTTAGATTGGGTAAGTTTTTCTTTTATTTTTAAAATTTTTATGCGATCCAATAGCCTAAAACGCGTTGGTACAAAAGTGCAGAGAATTTTGGTACAGAGGATTTGATTCCTCATCAATTTAGGTGAATAAACATGCTCTACTGACTCACTCTTCCATTCCTTCCCACAATCTTTCAAGCCAACGAAAAACAAGCTACAGTACCTTATTTTGCGCAGTGGGAGGAGATGGTTTTTCCTTAGTTACTCATTCATACATTTTATCAAGCAAGTGGGGTTCCTGGAATGAAGGGGGCATGACAATGTTGATTTCGACCAGGGCCGGCCTTAGGCTAAAACCTGAGGTGCGGCCACTTTAGGCCTCCAGGGGCGTGTTTGATTTCAGATTTCGTTTTGGGGGGATTCATAATGAGGTGGGATTAGGATTGGGATTGAGAATGAGAATGAGGTGGGATTATTAATGAGGGGATGAATCATTTATTCATGTTTGTTTTGCACATGATTAGGATTGGGATTGAGATTGAGAATGAGGTGGGATTGTAAATAACTTATTTGCTTTGGCTAGGATTAAGATTGGGATTGGGATTGAGGTGGGTTTTTAAACATGTCATGCTCAATCCCCGCCCCCCCATGGTATTGCTAATACCCCCATTTTGGGAGGGGATTAACAATCCCATGGGACAACTAGTCCCTCCCACAAAAACCTAACCAAACAAGGTATTAGGAGCCTCATAAGATTATTAATCCAATCCCCCCTCCCAAACCTTCTAAGTCCTATCAAACACGCCCCAGAAGTTAACCCAAAACTAGGCCTCATTTTCAAGACGAGAACTTATATATATATATGGGGCGGTTCCGGGGACCCTTAAAAAAAACCTCTAAAAAAGAGGAGACGCAGCACTGATGGTCCAATAATGATTATTGAAATTGCACTTCCTGGGTTCGAATATCAGGAGACCATCTTTTGGCAAACTAATTTTTTTCTTCCTTTTTCTTATTTTCTGTAGTTAATCTAGGTAGATAATGACAATTCTTACATAACTTGTATTCTAAATTAGTTATGCTTAAGTGATTGTAGATATTACTAAAAGAACATGATAAATGTTTTGATAAGTTTTTTTTTGCCTTCATTTGTTTCAATTTTATTTTCAACTTGTAATATCAAATAAAACACTTTTGACTATATATAAATCAAAATAATTAATTTTCACTCAACAAACTCTAATAAAAAAAGATTTAAAGTAAACAATTCTCTCATTGCTAAAAATAGCATTTTTATGGTTAAAGTTGAGAACATGATTAGTTAAAAAAATGCAATGTATGAGTGGTATTTCGTTAGGTTTGATTTTTTTTGTCTAATGGTATAAAATATTTTGAAATTTTATTTTAGTTAAATTACAAAACTAAAATACATGTTTAATATTTTTACCTTGTATTAACCACCTATATTGATTTTATTTTTTTGTTAGAAAACCTAAAGCCTCGATTTTAAAAGTCACTTTAAGCCTCCAAATTCTCAGGGCCAGCTCTGATTTCGACACGCAGAAGTGGGCTACAAGATTCACTATATACCTTGCCAGGGATATGATAATGGTGAAACTGAACTGGAAAACGGATAAGAACCCAAATCTTTTCCCGCTATTACGATTCATTTAAATTGTTAGAGTAGTTGTTTCTAAACATACCTGGCGCTTGACTAGAGTAGCCAATTAAACCCAGAATATGCACAACCCGTCATCAATCTATCCTTTTTACTCCTGTTCCTTTTTCTCATTGTCCGTCTTGAATGGTCATTTGGATGTCTCAAAATACATGTCTATCTATCTACCTAAAAAAAAGTTGAGTTTTTTCAATTAAGTGTTCTTCACAATTGTGTGTGGACACTTCAAAAAGTTGAAGCAAATTGGGGATTCTGGGTAGTAAATACTTATTATTATAATTTTACGATGAATTTTATGTATGTCCTTTCTAAAAATTAAAAACCTCAAAAGAGGCTAAAATGGTGGAACGGATGAAGTATTACTCCAGTAGTTTTTTTTTGTTAGTATTATTTTGACCCGGGGATGGAGTATTAGTTCACAAGACAAGTTCTCTCTCTCTCCCTCTCTCTCAATACTTATTTCGGCTCCTAAACCACAATCCACTCTAACCTTCTATTCAATTATCACGTGGCAATCAAATTCAATTATCTTATTTCACTAGCTAAGTCAAATTGAATGGTTTTATTTTGTGTTTAGTTGAGTTTATATGGAATCGTACTGTTTGTACTCCGACTTTAATTATGCCTTCTGCTAATGCACAGATGAGAAAGACTAGTATCATAATTTAGACTTGTCTCACAAATTAGTCGGTCAATGAGACCAAATATGAATCATGCAAAAAAAAGAAAATGATAAAATTCCATAAACAAAATGCCAACTTACAATATTTTTTTTATACATCACAGTTTTGGCACCAAAAAAAGTTGTTTTGGCATTAACAGCACCATAAAATAAGGAGCATTATATGGCACATACTCCATAATCCCCCACGTTGTGTTGATTTGAAAGTCATTCTTGGTTCTCCTCTTGGCTGACCAGGACTGACTCTGAGATTTTAGAGACCTAAGACGATCTTCGAAAATGAGGCCATTAATATCCTACTCCCTCCGTCCATTTTTAAATGTCCCACTTCGTAACTCCAATTCATTAAGGAGACATCATCATTACATCTTTTACATCAATTTTTACCTCTACTTTTTCTATTTACCATCTATGCAGACATCATCATTACACTTTTACTCACTAACTTTTCAAAATAGAATCTACTTTTAGGGGCAAAATAGAAAATATATTAACTTTTACCCACTAACTTTACAAAATGGACATTTATTAAGTGACAACCCAAAATGGAATACTAGACTCTAAAAAAGAGACGGAGGGAGTTTCACTTAACGTGTTAATATTCCTTCTTTGTCCGTTCGTTAGGTTTGCTTGTAATGGGAATTATCGTCTAAGGGAAAAAATTGCATCCATGTTAATGATGATGCACTCGCCACGCTGAATAATTTTCTCAGAGATCAGCGACCCTGATATCCCATGATCCAATTTTATTCTCGCTTTTTTATTTTTTCCTCCGTTCCATTTTTACTGGGCTATTGGGCCTTATGTAAAACATATTAAAAACAAGGTACTAAAAAACAAGCAGGAAATTTCCAGTCGGCCCCGCTTTTAGAGTTTTGTCCCGTAGAAACCCTTTATTGTATTTGCCTTCCGCATAGGTCCTCGTGGGTGTACTCTTGCTGATGTTAAGATAGGAAAATTATCACATGCGTATGGAACATTAACTTTTGCATTACAAACTTTAAAATACAATATCTTTTATTATATATATCCATTTTTTGTAAAATTTATATTTTTAGAATCTACTCGACGAGATCTATCAAAGAAGATCCATATTGACTATGAAATTATGTGCATGAAAAAAATTAATTTTTTGTGGTGTGAATTATGCATTTTTGATGTGTGAATTGTTTGTTATAAGGGAGTGTGAATTGTCTGTTACAGAGGGTGTGATTGTGAATTTTCTGTTATAGGAGGTGTGAAATGTCTGTTATAGGGAGTGTGAATTGTCTGTTATAGAGGGTGTGAATTGTGTACAACAGAAGTTTAAGGGGTGTGAATTGTCTGTTATAGAAGGAGTGAGTTGTTGTCATTTTTTTGTTTGTGAACTGTGGTGTGAATTATCTGTTATATTTGTGAGTAATAGGGGGGTGAATTATTGTCTATTTTTCGGGTGTAAATTGTAGTGTGACTTGTTTATTATAGAGAGTGTGAATTTTTATATATGAGTGTGAATTGTGTATAACAAGGGTGTGAATTGTTGTATATAAGTGTGAATTGTGTACAACATGGGTTATGAATTGCGTACAACAAGAGTTTTAAAAGGGTGTGAATTATTTGTTTTTCATGGGTGTGAATTATGTGATATATGGGGTGTGAATTGTTATACGTGGGTGTAAATTGCGTATAATAAAGTGTGTATGAATTATGTATAATAAGGGGTGTGAATTGTGTATTTTGGAAAATGAATTGTATAAAGGGGGTATGAATTCTACATTTGAGAGTTGTGAATTCTTTCATTATGGAGAATGTGAATTGTTCACAAGGGGTAAGAATTATTCATTAAGTGGTGAAAATAACTTTTTTTTACGTGTACACAATTTAAGGGCGGTGTGAATTGTCTATTATATGGGTGTGAATTGTCTGTTATAGAGTGTGAATTGTATAACAGATATGGGAATTGCCTATTATAGGGGGTATGAATTGTCCATTTTGGGTGTGAATACTGAATAGTGTGTCATTTAAGAGTGTGAATTGTGTACAAGAGAAGTTTAAGAGGTGCTAATATATTGTCTGTTATATGGGACGTGAATTGTTGGTAATGGTGAATTGTGTATAATATGGGTTGTGAGTTGTTGTATACAGGTGTGAATTTTGTATAAAAATGAGTTTAAGGGGTGTGTGAATTAATTGTCTGTTATAAGGGGTGTGAATTGTGTATAAGAGATGGTGTGAATTGTCTATTATAGAGGATGTGAATTCTTCATTTTGGGGTGTGAACTAGGATGTGTGAATTCTGCATTTGAGGGGTGTGAATTCTTTCATTTTGGAGGGTGTGAATTTGTTTAGAAGGGGTGTGAATTCTTAATTAAGGGGTATAAAGTAATTTTTTATGTGTACACAATTTCATATTCAAAATGGATCTTGTTTGAAAGATCTCATTGAGTAGGTTTCAAAAATATTTTCTTTTCAAAATTGAATATGCACAACAAAAGTTATAATTGCTTAAAGTTTTAACTATATACTCCATCCGTCCCTATTTAATTGTCCACTACGATTTTGCGTGCATTTTCAACGACTTATATCTCTCAACGTATATTTCTAAAAATATGCAATATGAATCTTATTTAATAGATCTCAATTTTTTCTATCAATGATTTTAAAAACATAAAACATAATACACGTCGAGAGATATAAGCTGTTAAAAATACACGCAAAACCGTAGTGGACAAGTACCAAAAAAAAAACCTTAGTGGACAATTAAATAGGGACGGATAGAGTATGAAGTATATATATTTATGTAAGTATATGTAAGGACAAATATCTGTACGTGGAAAGTGACAATTCTAGAGAGGAAAAGAAAAGGTTATGATTAGGGATATTATTTGGTATTTTTTAAATAATACTCCACCACTCATCAAATGTCAAATGTCAATTTGTTTATCAAATAACTAACAAAAAGTAATGGGACCCGCAACATTAACCAATGGTGCATGAGTTGAGACATTACAATATAATGTTTCATCCGCATGGGATATTTTTTCTATCCAAAATCAAAAGGCGCGTGGGTGCAAGGAAAAAGGACTTGTGCGGAATGGGTGTGACGCGCACAGGGTCTAAACAACTAATGGGTGATAAAAGAGGGCCAGCTTGGAAGAACCCCAAAAACAAGTAGAAGCGCTAATTTTTGGACATTTTGAGAGGCTTAAGGCTTGCGCCTCATAAGCGTTAGCCCAGAGCCGGCCATGCTTGGCTCTAGCTAATCCTCCCAACTTGCCGCTCTATACATTCATGTCTCAACTGGTAGGAAAAATGTCTAAATTAACAAGCCAACAAAGAGCCCAAACACAAAATAGGGTGGTCACTTTACGATTAGTCGATTACACCACTTGTTCATAACTCTTTTTATTACCTAATAGTAGTAGTATTTAGCTCAATCATCTTAAAATTCTCCAAATATAACAATTACACTTTCACATTTACCACATTCCAACCATCTTTCCCAAATACCACACAAAATTCTCTTACCGCATCGCATTACCATTCCCTCAAAAAAGTACTCCTACTACCCCATTTCACTATTAAATAGACTATAAACACAATTGTATCCGGAACTATTCAATGCCTGTAGATCCTTGTGCATCGAACGACTTCGGATGCAATTGTGATTGGAGTTGTGTTTTAAAGTTGTGTTTAATTGCAGCATTGCTCTTTCACTAAACTAATCTAAACACCGTTAAACTCAAGAGGTTATTTATACGATTATAGAATTTGATTCAATTGTTGTTAATTCCCATGGTAAACTTGTAACTTTGGAATTCTAAATTCTCACCTGGACTAGTTTATCCCTTTCAAGCGATCACGTGGGGTGGACAAGATTTAGTTCAGAGGATTTTTTTTCAGGCGTATGGTACTTGTCTATTTTCCGCTTTTCTAGCTAGTTGGGCTTAGCAAACCTGATGATTTTTAATAAATTGAGCTTGTACTATTTATCTAAGTGTTCAATAAATAGAAGTGCCGATCAAAAACAAAAATTGAAATACTTCTGGTGGATATTTTCAATAATGCTTTCACATTTTATTTTAGTGATTGTCTCTTAAATGGTAGAAATTAAATGTTGTGTTCGGTTAGACTAATAGGATGGTCACGGATTCGTAGACCCTGGGTTTGGGTTTTGAAAAATCTGCAAAAGAAGAGCTATGTAGCATCCTTCCTATTCCAGCAGGTTCACTCCCTGTACTTGGGACTTGGGAGTGTTTGTTGTGCTTCACCCACGTTGGATAATTTTTCTAGGGTTTGGAATATTATTCACGTGATTTTGGGCCTTTTTGCATTAGAGATATTCTTTGGCAGAATCCTACTAAAGAAGAATTCATTATGGAATAGGACTCCTTTCCTAATTGAAGTTCTTACGGAAAAGGAATCACAAGGCAGCCTTGGGCGTCAAGGCTGGGGTTTTTCTCCGAGCAAATAAAGGCAGGAATTAATACTCTATAAATACCGAGGCGTATTCGGGTTTTAGGGTATTTTGTGTGTGTGAGATATACACAATTGGTGAGAGCAAGAGAGAAAAATATATTGTGAGAGTGAGAGAGAGATAAAAAAAAATATTAGTGAGTGTGGGTTTGGGGATTAATATTTTTCTATCTCATTGTACTCGATCAATATAGTGGAATTTCTCTTTTGTTTGTGGAGTAGGTATTGAGACCGAACCACGGAAATCTTGTGTTCTTTATTTTTCTTGTGCTTGTTTAATTTTGTGGCGTGCTTCCGTTGCGGCGAGGGACTAAAAATCCCAACATCTTGGATATCCCACCTAAGAAGTGAGGAATGAAAAATTTACAAAGATACGTAGCTCTTTATATACAGAGAATCTAAACTAGGAAAGAAGTTGAACTAGGAAAGAATATAAATACAACATTCCTATGCTACAATCAAGGATCTTCAGTCAATTAATTAGGCAATCAATCAACCGGATTTTCCTCTAACACTCCCTCTCAAGTTGAAGAGTGAATATCATGAAGTCCCAACTTGCCACTTAACTATTGAAATTGTTCATTTCCCAAAGGTTTGGTGAAGATGTCTGCAAGTTGAGATTTTGACTGAACATAGGATGGGGCAATTACTCCAGCTTGCAATTTTTTCCGAATAATGTGGCAATCAATCTCTATATGTTTCGTGCGTTCATGAAAAATGGGATTTTTGGCAATGTGGAGAGCTGCCTGGTTGTCACAAAATAAGGATGCTGGCTGGTTTTGTGGAATTTTGAGATCTTTTAAAATGTGTCGTATCCATGTAATTTCTAAACATGTTGCAGCCATGGCACGATATTCAACTTCAGCGGAAGAACGAGCCACATTGGTTTGCTTCTTTGATTTCCAAGAAATCAAAGAATTTCCCAAAAAGACACAGAATCCTGTAATTGAACGCTGAGTTGTCTCACAACCTGCCCAATCTGAATCACAATAAGCCTTTAACGTAGGATCATTGAACGAAGGAAAGAATAATCCTTGACCAGGATTCCCTTTAATGAAACGTAAAACTCTTAGAGCAGCTTCCCAATGTGGTTTCCGAGGATCCTGCATAAATTGACTTAGGATTTGCACAGAGTATACTAAGTCTGGCCTTGTTACTGTTAGGTAAATCAATCTCCCAACCAATCTTCTGTATTTGGTTGGATCATGTAATGGGTCGCTGTAGTCGGGATTCAATTTCAAATATGCCTCCATTGGGAAAGAATTAAGACGAGATCCTAATAATCCCACATCATTTAAAATATTCAATGCATATTTCCGTTGGGAAATGAAAATTCCCTTTTTGGATTGGGAGACTTCAATGCCAAGGAAATATTTGAGATTGTCAAGATCTTTGATGTGAAATTGTTGCAAGAGGAAGTCTTTGAGAGACTTGATTGCCTGTTCATTATTGCCAGTGACAATAATGTCGTCCACATAAATAAGTACTGTAGTAAATGTGTTACTTTCGGACTTGGTAAATAGAGAATAGTCGGCCTTTGACTGAGTGAAATCTGCCTTTTGAATAGCATAAGAAAATTTGGCAAACCAATTACGGGAAGCTTGCTTCAAACCATATAATGACTTATTGAGCCGACATACCATAATCTCCCCCTGTCGGCGAAGACCAGAGGGAAGGTCCATATAGATAAGCTCATCAAGATCGCCTTGCAGAAAGGCATTATGAACATCCATTTGGTGTAGGATCCAATTGCGAAAAGCAGCCACCGCTAAGAGACAGCGCACAGGTGAAGTACCCATCCTCACAGTATATCACAGCGCACAGCTCTGATACCATGTTAGATTTCTTGGAGGGTTCCAACCTAAAACCAATTGGCAATAGGTGAAGTAGCCTCTAGATTTTATTAACCAAGCTTGGGTGGCTTAGATGAGCGATGTGGGACAAGTCTAACACTCCCCCTCACGTGCAGCCCAGATGCACGTGGAGGTACGAATTGAGGAAACCAGGAGATTTGACTCGGGCGACCCCTCACGTGCAGCCCGGATGCACGTGGAGGTATGAATTGATGAGTTGACTCGGGCGACAGAGACTTGACCACACGATGTGAGGCCACCCAAGACCTAGCTCTGATACCATGTTGAATTTAGGAGAGCGAAAATTGAGAGAATATTTCTGTATTTCTTGAATGAAAAATTTACAAAGATACGTAGCTCTTTATATACAGAGAATCTAAACTAGGAAAGAAGTTGAACTAGGAAATAATATAAATACAATATTCCTATGCTACAATCAAGGATCTTCAGTCAATCAATTAGGCAATCAATCAGCCGGATTTTCCGGCAACAGCTTAAGGATTGAAAAGGATGGGATTCTGTGAAGAATTCAATTCTGGACCAATTGGAATGCTTAGAGGGAGGTCCAGCTTACCATTTCTTGGAAAAAACAATTGTCTGGTTCGCGCATCATGTCCCTAGATAGGTATTCATTGAATGGCTCATTTTCTGGAGCAGATTATCTACCAAGGACAGGCTGGGAATTTGGGGCTTGCAAGTCGATATATGGCATGCTGTCTTTATAATGGCTTAGTGGAGTCCCATGAACATTGTTAGGGTCCCTGACAACTATCCGTGAAAGTGTCCATGAAAAGGTAACGGACGGTCCAAATTCCCATCTGTTACTTCTTCATGATAGCTGTCACGGACCCTATCAAACCTGTTTGTTTTTTGCTTGGCCATTTTTTTGTCAAGTTGAGCCATAAGGGTTGTAATCTCATTGATGTTGGACATGACTCCAATGATCATCATGAGGAGAACCACCAAGTCCACAATAGCATGCTAACTACTACTACTAACCTTTTTAAACACTCCGTTTGATCTTTTTATTCAGCTTTTCACACTATGAGAGCTGACCAAGGACAAAGAGGGGAAAATTATATAAACATGACAGTGACAATGTGATACCGAGACTCGGGGCCTGTTGTTGTGCCTTTGAAATAGAGTTTATTTCGAACTTTAAATATCTGATCTGATCCCCTGATCTTGTGGAGCTCGATAACAAAACATTCTTAAAAAACAGAAGAAAAAAAAAAACAAGTCGATCAGACATTATGACACAAATGGCCAAATGAAACTTATTTCGAAGTGGATTCATTTTCTTTAATTGAATTTTTGACTTGCGATGTCAAGATTTATATGCTTTCGCACGTATAATTAGTCCATTGTTGAACTCTGCAAAATTAATTGTGCAGTTTGAATATTTGGACTCGGGATGAAACTCGTTTTGAAGTCACCGGGGGCCCCAACTCTAGATATATAGGCACATATGTATACATTTTTGTTTTCTGGGAAGAATATATACTCCCTCTGTCCCACTTTAAATGTCTCATACAAGACTTCGTACATTTTCTAATCCTAAGAAAAATAGTATGTCTATATGATGTAGTATTTTTTTATTTTTTTTACCCCAAATTAAGGTATTGAATGAGTACTTTAATTTGGTGTAAAAAAAATAATATATAGAAATATATTTTTGGGGGGTTTGAAAATGTACGAATTTCTGTAGGGGATATTTAAAGTGGGACTGAGAGAGTATGTATTATTATGTATACAATACATTAGCACTTTATGGTGTATCCCAGTTTTAATTTGTTTCCTTTGTGTTGTTCACAAAGTAGCTAAATTAATACTCCCTCCGTCCCATAAAATTTGGCATTTTCAAGAATGCGTGTCATTTTTAAATTGCATATATCTTTCAATCCATAATGTTTTAGATGATTTTTAATTTGAACTTTGTTCATTAGAACAAATTAAAATCTATCAAACAAGATCCATATTACTTGTAAAAAAACACTACGGATTAAAAGATATAGTTAATTTTTTCATAGGGCTGGAAAATAGTGAAAGTTCCAAACTTTATGGGACGGATGGAGTATAATATTGGTCCTATCACTGATTATTAGAGAGGAGTTTCGTGGTTGTTTCCAATGTCAGATTTTCAATGTTTAGAGAAAGAGTTATGTTCGTGAAGGAGATCTCATACCTGTTGACTCAGGTCTGGAGGCTTGTTTGGTAAACATTGACAATCATAACTTTTTATTTTCGATATCTTAAAGTACGGTCCGAACTAGTTTATATGCACGTTGACTATTTTTCGAGAGATCAATCCTACCGCCCACTAGCGAATGGTCCATTTACGACCGGAGCAAAGTCCCATATAAATTGGCCCCAAAAATTCAAAGCACCTAAAAGATTACGAACCCAAGCCCCAACCTTCTGGTTTTCCTTTTCCAAGAGTTGCATAAACATCACTAGCAAGTTAGCAACCTTCACGTTGAGATCTTGAGAAGGTGATATCTGTATAAGGGTTCATTTAGAAAATAAATTACTCCTTAATTGAGACTTTTAAAAGGCTTTCAGTTCTTAAACCCTAACATGACTAAATAATTGGACTTGGTGATCTTTTGTCAAATTTTCTTTCTTGGTAATGCAAGATGTCTCACATCTTGTAGGACCAAAACACACACACTATACGAGTATATGAAAACAGTAAAGAAATCAATCGACACACAGATATACGTGGTTTCCCAAAATCGGGTACGTCCGCGGGAGCGAGAGCGGCTGTCGTTTCTTATTATCAACGTGAGAAACAGAGTTTACAATATAGAGTATTTATACCTACTCTATTCTAACCCTAATCCGGTATTTGGCCTAAATTCCAAAAATACCATCCGTTCCGCTTCGTTGCGTTTCGCTTCACTCCACTGCGCTCGCAACTGGCCCTTATTGTCAGAATTCCTCGGTACCTCTCATATATAAGCGAAAAGTTCTAATGCATCTAATTAATTCCTACAGCTTCTCCCACACAGCCTTTTCACACGCTTATGCATATGGGTGAAATGGCACCAAGAATTGTTTGTAAGAAGAATCGAACCGCAAGATCTTATGTGGGAGCTTTAGTCAAATGTTAGGTATCGATATGAATATTTTATCTAGTGGTGGAATATTAATCATCTTTTGTTGTTTTCAATTTCATTATCATTAGAAAACTAATATCTGTAGGCTCAATCAATAAATAGAGAGTCTTCAGTCTTATGTAGTGCTATAAAAGTCGTTCAAAATGGCAAGTCTTTTGGTTGAATTCTTCTCGCACAGTTTTTCTATGCATGTCTCCCAAAGTCATCAATGGAATTTCCACCCTCAATGAAGACATTCGATTTAATAGGCTCGTTTTAATAATTTTTTCGTTTTACATTATTTCACCATCAATATTAGGCTCGTTTGATAGGTTTCGTTGAGTCGATTTCAAAAATATAAAATTTATTAAAAAAAATACGTGTGGCAAAAAGTTATTATCATTTAAAATTTTATAAAACAAATCAAATTATAGAGAGAGACTGCTGGGAGAGAGAAAGAGAGAGCACGGGGTAAAAAGGGAAAACCTCGGCCATGTCTCGGGGGGCCTGACATGGAGGGGGGCGAGTAGTAGTTTGCCGTTTGGATGACCAGAACTCTCTCTCTCTCTCTCTCTCTCTCTCTCTCCTTCCTCCTCCTCCTCCTCCTCCTCCTCCTTCCACTTTTGACACTTCCAGTTCTCGCCGTGCCAAACCCATAACTCGTTTATTAGGCCAACAATCACCCAACCACAGAATTCAAGTTTATGGCTGGTAACCAGTAACCACAACCCCATAGCTTCTTCCTTCCTCAATCTTTATGGGTTTTTCCAGTCCCCGAAACTTCTCCCAATGAGAATCCCACTCCTTTCTTGGCTTTTCTTGATTCCCATCTTCACAATCTCGGTCTCAAGCCAATGTCTCCACGAACAGAAATCACTTTTACTCCAACTGAAAAACACCCTCACGTTCAATCCAGAAAATTCCACCATACTCACAAACTGGACCCAAACCCTCGATTGCTGCCAATGGGAAGGGGTAACCTGCGACCAAAACGGCCGCGTTACGGGTCTCGATTTGATCAGCGAATCGATCTCGAACGGGATCGACCATTCCAGTGCACTTTTCAATCTCAGTCATCTTGAAACACTGAACTTGGCTTACAACCGTTTAAATTCCAGCCCAATCCCATCAAACATCGGAGACCTCACTAATCTGAGGTATTTGAATTTGTCAAATTCTGGATTTTCTGGGCAAATCCCAATTGGCTTATCACTCTTGAAAAGGTTGGTTACCCTTGATTTGTCCACCCTGTTTCCTCGTGTTCCTACATTGCAAATTGAAAAGCCTCATTTAATCACACTTCTTGGTAACCTTAGTGGGGTTAAAGAGCTTCATTTGGATGGGGTGAATATATCTGCAAATGGGTCTGAGTGGGGTCGGGCCATTTCTTCTTCAATGCCTCGCCTGAATAAACTGAGCTTGTCAAATTGCTATCTATCAGGCCCTATTGATCCTTCACTTCAATATCTTCAGTTTCTTTCAGATATCAATCTGAGTAACAACAATCTCTCGTCTCCGGTCCCGGATTTCTTTGCGGATTTACCGAGTTTGAAAGTATTGAGGCTCAGTTCTTCAAACTTGAACGGGACGTTTCCGGAGACCATTATACAGCAGGTACAAACACTGGAGACTCTGGATTTGTCAAGTAATCCACTACTCAATGGTTCTTTACCTGATTTCCCGGAAATTGGGTCCCTCCAGAATCTGGTGCTTAGCTTCACCAATGTTTCCGGGAATTTACCGGAATCTATTGGGAATTTGACAGAGCTAAGAAGGATACAGATTCCGGGGTGTAATTTCAGCGGACCAATTCCATATTCCTTGGCAAACCTCAGTCAGCTTGTTTACCTGGATTTTTCGTTGAACAATTTTAGTGGTCAAATACCTTCGTTTCAGGGATCCAAGAATCTCACTTACATAGACCTCTCTCATAATGCACTAACAGGTGAAGTTCCTTCCACCCACTTTAAAGGGCTTTTGGATCTTGTATATATAGATTTAGCATATAATTCTTTCAATGGGAGTATTCCTTCTTCTCTGTTTTCTCTTCCATCTCTGCAGAAACTTGTGCTTTCCAACAACAAATTTGGTGGTCAAATTTCTGGGTCTCCTCCCAATGGCTCCTTGTCTAAGCTGGATACGTTAGATTTGAGTAGTAACATATTTGAAGGTCTTATCCCCTCGTACTTCTTTGATTTTCTAAGGCTTAAAGTTCTCTCACTTTCTTTCAATAATTTTACTGGCACCATAGACCTAAAAACTATCCAAAGATTCCGTAATCTTACTAGACTCGAGCTTTCTTACAACAACTTGACAGTCAAAGTAAGTGTCAATAATTCCAGCTTGTCTTCCTTTCCCCAGCTGAACGTATTGAGTTTGGCTTCGTGCAATCTGCCAAAGTTTCCTCATCCTGTACTGATGAACCAATCGAGAATCATCCATTTAGACCTTTCAGACAACAAAATTTCTGGGGTAGTACCTAATTGGATTTGGAATGTCGGAAATCAAAGTCTTGCTTATCTGAATCTTTCTTGTAATTTCTTAGTGGGGTTACAAAGGGAATATACCATGCCTAGGCTAAATGTTCTTGACCTTCATTCCAATAAGCTCAGTGGTGAAATCCCATTACCACCAGAAACAGCTATCTACGTGGACTACTCCAGCAATAATTTCACCACTTCTATCCCTGGTGAAATTGGCAACGGCGTATCCTTTGCTAATTTCTTCTCTCTTGCAAAGAACTCGCTCACTGGACCTATCCCTCAATCCATATGCAGTGGGAGCTACCTTCAGGTTCTTGATCTGTCCAACAATATGTTAAGTGGCACTATACCACAATGTCTGATTGAAAATTGCACCAACACTCTTGGGGTACTGAACTTGGGGAACAACAATCTTTCTGGTAATATATTTGGAATATTCCCACAAGGATGTGTTTTAAAGACCCTGGATTTGAATGGGAACCATTTGGAAGGGAATGTTCCAGAATCTCTGTCGAATTGCAGGATGTTGGAGGTTTTGAATCTTGGCAGGAACAAGATGAATGGTAATTTCACTTGCTTCTTGAAAAACTCGTCCAATTTGCGTGTCTTGGTTTTGCGGTCCAACGGTTTCCAAGGGGGCATAAGATGTGCAGGGCTGAATAATAGTGCGTGGCCGAAGCTTCAAATCATCGATATAGCTTTGAACAACTTCAGCGGTGATCTGCCTCCGAAATGCTTCCCACATTGGAAGGCAATGATGATTGACAGAAGTAACAGTCACCTGCGTTATGAGTTCCTGAAGCTTAATAACTACTACTATCAGGATAAAGTAACTGTAACCGTAAAAGGGCGAGAGATGGAGCTGGTGAAGATCTTAACTCTGTTTACTGCCATTGATTTCTCAGGGAACAGTTTCGAAGGAGAGATACCAGATACCATTGGGGCTCTGGAATCCCTATCCGTACTCAACCTATCGAGAAATGCCCTCTCAGGTCAAATTCCGTCAAAACTTGGAAACTTGAGACAGCTTGAATCATTAGACCTTTCATTTAACAAGTTAAATGGGAGCATTCCGGTGACGCTTACAAGCCTTACATTTCTTGCAGTCCTAAACTTATCATATAATCAACTGGTCGGAAGCATACCACAGGGCTATCAATTCGGAACATTTTCGAATACTTCGTTTGAAGGAAATGTAGGATTATGTGGGCCTCCTTTGCACAATACTTGCAATGATACCCCACCGGTACCATCACCAATGCCGAGGGTTCAAGATTCAGGTTCAGTTCCGAAGATAAAGTTCAATTGGCAGTTCATATATACAGGGTTGGGGTTCGGAATGGGAGCCGGGTTTGTTGTGGGGCCACTTGTGTTTTGGAAGCAAGGGAGCAGATGGTGCGACGAACAGATTGAGAAGTTTGTTTCGATGATCGGTCCAACTCTGTGCTTGATTTTCGGCTGGTGTGGTGGTGTGAAGGTTGAGACAGAGAGTACTATTGAAGAAAATGAGACAGGAGATTCCGATGAAGGCGAAGATGGAGAGGAGATGGAAGAGGAAGCACTTCCGGGCAGGTACTGTGTGTTTTGTTCCAAACTTGATATCCACAGGAAGAAAGCCGTGCACGACCCGAATTGTGGTTGTCATGGATCACCACCCATTTCTTCTCCCTCAACGTCCTCCTCCTCTTCTTCTTCTTCGTAGTGACAAGATCACCAAATTTTCAATTTGTTCAGCTCTTGTTTGTATAGATACAGGTAATATCAGGTTATCATATGAGGTTATGATCACCTCTTTAAGCAGGGGTGGTGGAAAAAAACTATCTTCTGATTTCTTTGGATAAGAATAATTATCACTGTTATATAATGTTTTTGGTTGAATTGAGATTCTTCCTGTTTAGTTGCACAGAAATGATGAAAAAATCAAGTTTCTCATAATTATTTATGTCTTCAGTTACCAAGAAAATTATATTACCCACAACTTAATCTTTTCAACTAGGAAACACTTTTATGCAAAATAGATCCTGCTCCGTTTAGTTGTCGGAAATGATATGTTAGAAATTGGTTCCTAAGAAAAGTGAAGTGAGGTGAAGGAAAGGAAAATGAAATTTATTTTCCTGTGTATGTGTTCTGTTGACAATAAATATTGCAGGAAAACTAGAATTCCTTTCTTTTGGCAAGACCTATTTCGCAGAAAAGTGTTTTTCGGTGGGAAAATTGAAGCTGTAGATCTTACAACTTTCTTGGTAACTAAACACACAGAAAAGTTGATTTTTTTGTCTTTTCTCATCATTTCCGTGCAACTGAAGAGGGCCGTAAGATTTTTGTCTAGAGAATAGACGCCTCCATTATTTTTCTTTATTTCACCTCATTTTTACTTAGAATTCATTTGTCACGTAACATTCTTGACAACGGAATGAAAATACTATTTAATATTTCCAGCGAACCAAGCACAAGCAACACAAGGTATTTTGCAAATTGCGAGAAGATGGTTTTCCGTAGTTACTCATTCAGACATCTTATCAAGCAAGTGGGGCTCTTGGAACACATCGCAATGAAGGGGTCATGTAACTCTGAGAGGAGAAGTTGCAGAGGAGAGAGAGAATACGGTTCGATTCAATCTCTTGGACGCTCAAAAAGGAAAAAGTCTCTCAGGCTTTTACTCTAACCGTCTAAGACTCCGCTAATCCTATGAATCCAAGCCCGCCCAAGTTATAGAACTAGTTGATTGTGATTAAGACGGCCCACTAGCCTAGTTGGGCAATTTTTTTAGGACGGGCTTGAGAAGAGTGGCCAAAACCATCCAAATTTACACCCGATGCCTTTAAAAAAGTAATTATTACCAATATTATCCAATTTATTTTGGGGCAATTTGCCTTAAAATAGAATAAACGTACCCTTTTAAGAAATAGAATGGATGTTGATTTTGGCGCTCTACTTTGTACATGAAGTTAAACTTCATGTACAAAATAGAGCGCTTGCATATAAAAGTGAAGCGCGAAAATTAATTTCCATTAGAATTCTCATCGCAAATTCGCAATACAAGTTCTCTCTCTCTCTCTCTCTCTCTCTCTCTCTCTCTCTCTCTATCTCGATTTGAAGTTCTCTCTCGCTATTAATATTTCGGCTTCTAAACCACAATCCATGAGAGTGTAGTACGTGGTTCTCTTCGATCCTCCCTACTTGCCATTGTATACATTCATGTCCCAAATCCTTTCTCTATCACACTACTTTAACAAGTGGTAGAAAAAAAATTATATAATAAAAGAAAAACCCAACAAAGAACCCAAACACAAAACAGCACCCTTGTGATTACATCACTTGTTCATAGCTCTTTTAACCCACCAGTGGTATTTAAATTAATTAAGATTCCCCAAAGAAAATTGATTATGACCTTTCAGTTTTAGCTACTGGCACTCTACTTTATGTCTTGATCATGTGAGAAAAGAAAAACTAAAAGTGAAGTGTCATTGACTAAAATTGGAGTACCAAAATCACATCCCTTCTCGAAATCCCAATTGCACTTGCACATTTACCACATTCCAATCATCTTTCCCAAAATACCATACAAATTTCTCTTGCTTACATAAATTACCATTACCTCAAAAAAGTACGTACTCCTAATACCCCATTTCACTAAACTAATCTAATACCATTAAACTCAAGAGCTAGCTCATCACAGTTCAATCAAAACCCATGGCTTCTCCCCCTTGGAAGTAAACCTCCGGCAACCGAAACGGCGGCGACAACTCCACTCCACCACCCACCACATTCTCCGGCCAGCACAGATCACTCTGCTCGTGATCACCAGAAAACAGCAAGGAGGGATCAACCACACAATAATCGTCCATAATACTAAACATGTTTTCGTGAAGCCAAATTTGGGCCTTGAGAAACTTGACATAGTGAATGGCCTCGTCCAGCATCGACACCGTGTCCATCTTGGCCCCGCCCGGAACCAAGCTCTGCAGAATCTTGAACCGGTCGCTGATCCGGTGCCGCCTCTCTCTGGCCGCCACGCTTTGCGGGGCCGTCGAGAGCTTCAATTCCTTCCTTGATTTCTTCCCATTTTTATCATTGCCCACCTTCTGTTTGGTGTGGGTTTCCAGTGAAGCAAAGTTTGAGGAGTTGGTGTGGGCGTTATTCTGATCATAGTAAGAGAAATGGTCCATTTTTTTGTGTGAATCTGAAGGTTACCCAATTGGTTTTGGGACATGAGGGTGAGGTGGGATTGGTTTGAAGGGACATATTTATAGGGGGTTCAGGTTGGTTGAGGTGACCATGGTATTAAATGAAGGAAGTTGATGTAGTCATATGGGGTCAGCAGAAAATCTATGCAGGATATGGTTGTCCACCTAGGCTAGGTCTTTAGGGTTTGAATCTATGGGTTTTTTTTTCACCCGCTAAATGTCGAGCATACTCCTAAATAGCAAAGCGGCATGTGGTTGGGACCAATCAATGGGTATGAACCACCACATCAAACACTCACGTTTCTGGTGAGAATTGAACTCTCACTTTTCATATGAAAAATGGTGATTGAAGTGTCATTTGGGGTCTGTTTGCAACTTCATTTTTCCGTTTTGAGGTTTAGTATTTTTTCTTCGAGAGCCAAATTCAGAGTACTTTATGGCCAGTAGTATTCTGTTTTGAGTGATTTTTCTGACGCCTTCTAGTGGTTAATGTTATATTTCTGAGTGATTAATGTTATATGGGAATACCGTATCCCCCTTCCCCATAAAGGGGACAGACATAACTAGTAGCATTATCCGATCGGTATATTAGTTTTGGGCATTTTGATACTGTTACACCTTGATAAACAGTTGAGATGAAAAGTTGCATGCACATATATATCGGCCGGTGTCCGATTCAAGGACCCGTTCACGTCCAATACTTATACTCGGCCACTACAGGTTTGAATTTTTTTTTGTCACAATTATTGTTACAAATTTACGACCACTACAACCGATTTTTGTTACATAACGATTCATACAACTCCCAATCCTGTTAAAAAAACAAACGGTTACCGTTCCATGTCCCGGTACTGTCATTTAAAAACTTGCATCTACTCGTTCAAATACATGATGGCCCACAAGGAAATATAGGAACTGTGTATATGTATGTATATGCCTATATCAAAGTATGTAAACAAGTTGATTCGGTTTTTCCAGGTTGGTTTTGGACGATGAGGAAGGTGAGGGGGGACCTCCCCTGAAATCGAAGTAGATTTTTGTTCCTAGATTTCAACTGTACGTGTGGGAGTCCAGTTAGAAAGGACAAGGACTATTAACAAGAGCCTTTTTTTCCCCCTAGGATCCACTCTGTTCATCGAAAGATAAATTCCTGTTGCATTCTCTTTTCCTTTTAAGCTAGCTTTTGGTTAAGATTCAACACCTCTTTCACTGCCAATCTCTTTAGTTTAGTTGGTAGAATTATGCATAAACGTTGATTGAGTGCGCTTAGTGTTTGATCAACTCTTCTTTTAATGTGTGGTTATTTGAGAGACAAGATTCTTTTTTGGTGATTTTAAGGAAGAAAAGTTGTCTGAATTTGATCCGGGAAAAAAAAGCAAAAGTCTAGTTAAATACAGAACATTCACACGGACTCACATAAGCCGATGGGCGGGAGCCCGCACATATATGAGTGATAGGGAATTTTGTCTGTCGAATTGTGTGTGCATTTTGCGTATCACTTACATGATTGTAAAAAAAGAAGAAAAAAAACCCGTAAAGAGTGACTATTGTTGCTATATACTACACCAATGATGAATCGGGGGCTGCGGAGCTGACCATTTTTGCGTCATCTCTGGTCTAAAAATTCGATCCAATTGTTCACTTGGCAAAGCTTGAAGCATTAAATGACCATGTAAAAAAACAAGTTGATCGATCATCGAACATATCAGTAACGCAATAAGAAAATCACATTTATAGAAGGTTGTTATTTTTTTATTTTTTTATATACAAGGTGGTTATTATTTATTAATCTTCAAAAAAATGTAATTTATTCACCGAGGTACCGATGTCCGATCAACTTGATTTTTTTCAAGTTGTCCAATGCGTTGAGCTCTATGAAGTGAAATGTTCATGATCATATTTTGTCGACCTCCATTCCCCTCCAATGAAATAGGCATAACCCAACTTTAGTGCAACCTTACACTACAGCGGTGAAATGGGGCAAAACGATGTAGTTTGGCTCACATTTAAAGTTGTTTAGTGCTACATCAAATCATACTATTTCAATTAAACCTTCTCTAATCAACTTAGGCAAAATCGCTCTAGTGCAGGGATGCACTACAACATCCCCGATCCAAATTTACGTGTGAGTATACCACTTGGTAATATTGTTGTTTTGTGCCATCAATTTGCATAGCAAGGCACCTTAAGGAACAACTCTAGAGCACCCATATTCCATGGTTTGGTACACTATATACTCCAATGGTCAATATAAAATTGTTTAGCTGTTTTCTTTTCTCGACAAAAGTCAATAGTATTAGTTGCAGGGACGAAACTAGGATTTCGTAAATGCGGGGGCTGAACGATAAACAAGATTTTGAAATTTCAAGGTTCGAAAATCTAATAGTTTGTTCGGTTTAGAATTTGAGGGAAGTTTTTTGAGTAGTAAATGGAGAGATAGAAAGATGAATGAGATAAATAATTGAAGAAAAAATTTATGGCACCGTGGCGCAGAGAGAGAAATTGGGTTTTGGGATCCAAAATGAATACATTTTTAAAGCGCGGGCGTGCCAAGACTTGTAGCACTTAATACAAAGTACAATATTTAGGTGTTATTAACAAACAAAAAATTACTAATACTAATATTAATATATATTTAGGTGTTATTAACAAACAAAAAATTACTAATATTAATATTAATATAAAAATTTTAAAAAAAAACTCACCCGAAACGACGCAACGCAGGGGCCGTGCCCCCATATTCACTCCTAGATCCGCCTAGTTCAGTAGTTTAGCTAATAATTTGCACTTGCATTATTAGAGTATCGGTACCTATTTCCTTCATTGATCCCGTTATTTGAGTCCACTTTTCTATCTTGAATGACTCATATAAATTTACTATTTTGCCTTTTTTTAAATTTATTTATCTACATATTCAAGGATAATATTATAAATTCGAGTGGATAAAGACCGGAGAAGGGAGCAGACAGAGAGACATCTCCATTTGGAGCTGCATTCCGTGTTGGTATCAAACATGCTCACCACATATGTCATCAAAACTCATTTCATCAACACCCTACGCTTAACAGTAACCCAATTTTAGACTTTGAGAGAGAGAGAGAGAGAGAGAAGCAGAGCGGGACAGAGCACATGTGATTCCGTGTTTTACGTTGTACTATTGGTTGGTAAGTCGACTCCTTTTGTCGAAGGGTGTCTGAGCTAACTTATGTACAACTTCGCAAATTAATTTTCTCTCCGATCCGATCAAAGACAAATCATCTATGCTGAAATTAGAAAATTTACAAGAAATTGCGGCCTGACTCCCAAATAAGCCTAATTTTTCTTATTTGTTAGTTTTGCGTCAGTTTTTGGTGAATTATTAGTTCATCTCGACGAGAGAAATTGAAAAAATAAAAAATTTATGATTTTTACCTATTTATTTTTGGAAATATCAAAGTTTTAGCACTTTCAGCCAAAAAACTAAAGTGCGAAAAGCTGGATATTTCCATAAGGAAAATTCTAAAATCATGACAATAGTGAATGTGTATTAAAGGGTCTAAAAAGTACACAAAAATACGTATTTTTCTTATCTTCTAATGTGCTTATCATCAGTCCAATAGACTGACAATAGCAAGACCGGTCTATTCATCAATCGTAACTCCACAACCCACACCAATCACAACTTGTATGGACTATTTGGAAGTTGTGAAAAAGAAAGAAAGGAAAAGAAGGGGGGGGGGGGGGGGGGGGAATACTTTTCTCAATATTTTGTTTTGTATGGACTATTTGACCATATTCGGTTTGGATTTTGAGAGGGGTTTTAAAGTATAATAAGTGGAAAGAGATAAATAGAGAAAATTTATTAAAAATTATGTACAGGAGTTTTGAGTATCCCAAAAGAACAAGCCCTTTATGTTTGAGCCACACCTCCGTTCCGTTGGTGGAGCTAACACAAACGTGTGGTAAAGAATGCTCTTGAAAGTTGAAACACCGCATGGGGTACTCCAGGAGCATAATAGTAATTTTTTCCTCTCTCAAACAGAAAACGTATATACGGAGGAGTATAAGAGAAGTCTTGATTAGACTAGTTAACAAAAGCCATATCAAAAGAAGATAAAAATGGCAGATAAAAGTATACACATTGATCTGACTTGAGGAGCAAAGTATACGTTTGGTTGACTGAATAAAGGGATGTGCGATGAAAGAGGTGTTGTCTTTTTCACGGAGGTTCCGTGAACATGTTGTTCACATAGCGGTGCGATCACAGCCGTTCATCCGTGCAATTAATGGTTGAGATTCATTTTCAATTCTTACCAATAAGAATTGATTTTTAATCCGGACTGTCCAAAAACACTTTCCCATTAGTGACCAAACAGTGACATTTTAGGATGTGCAATGACTGAAATCTATCTCTTCTAAAGGGAAAAATTTTCCGTGCCGAGCGGGTACCACGTGGTGTCCGTTCGTGCATCCGAGCCGTTCATTACGTATTTGAACGGCGCCTCATATTTGGAAAGAGAAAAATGGGAGAGAAAGTGTTGGGGTGAGAGGAGAAAGAGTGTTTCAATCTGAGCCGTCCAAAAGTGTATCGGATGGCTTGAATACGCCGAGCAAATACCGCGTAAGATATATCCGCTGGCACTGAAAAAATCACTCCTTCTAAAAGACTTGTTCTTGGGGCCGGTAGGCTGGGGTTTTAACCATTCCCGGTGGTACAAGATGAAAGAAAATGACAAATTATTAAGTGCTCTTGGAGCAAGAAGTATCGGGGCAAATTATGCAAAATGGTTTTTTTTGGTAACTATTTAGAGTACCGCCACTTGATACTTCAGACTACTTTGCAACCGTACGTTCATGTGGGATTCATAATACTAAGTGGTAAACCCCACAAGAATGTGATTACTATAAGAAAAGAGTGTGAAACTCAATTTACCCCTCTCTCGCTGTATCTATGTGTGTGTGAACTGTGATTCTGCCTTGTTCGTTTCCCTTTTTGAAAAAAAAAAATTTCAACTCAAAAAATACTTATTACCCCTACTTCTAATCATTACCCCTATCTTCAATCATTATTCACATTTCTCTCTCTATCTCTCTCCACTCATTACCCTTACTTTCAATTATTACTCTCATAATTTTTTTTTCAAAAACTCATCCAAATACAACAAAAAGTGACCCATGCGTAAACTGGAAAGAGTTTATGAGACAAATATCCTTCAAGAAGCAAGTAAAAAGAAATGGCATTTGGTTGGATTTGTCTGAGTAGAAATGGCATGGTGAGTGACAAGTACTAGTACTAAACAGTAAACACTGAATTTGGTGCCTGGTCAGATCGATCTCGAGATGGGATGATCGTGCACTGCACTAGTGCACTGGGATGGTTTTTTTTAGATATAATGATTGAGTTTCAAGTCCCAACACAACCCGATTTTCTTTCCCCTCTTAAGGGGATTCGGGGGGCCTGTGGTGACCCAAGTCACCACAGGGAAGTAGTGCTTCAATACGGCGCCGTTTTGCGGCAAGAAGAACTAGGGAAAAAAGGGCTGCAAGGCTCTGTTTGGTGAAAATGAGAGAAAAAAAATTAAGTGCTCTAATTTTTAATTTGTTTGAACCAGTGCAAAGATCTTATTTTTCTTATCATTTTATCCTAAATGGTCAATATTAATTTTTGACTCTAGGACTCTCGTTTGTTAGTCCTAAGAGATATTTGGTTTTACGATTTTCTTAGGGCTAACCAACGAGAGACCTAGAGTCAAAAATTAATTATGACCATTTAGGATAAAATGATCAGGAAAATAAGATCTTCAAATCGGTTCAAACGGATTGAAAATTGGAGCACTGAAATTTTTAACCCTATTTTTTAATATATAAATGGTCTAAAGATTGTTGAAAAATTGAACCAAATATCTCTTAGGACTAACAAACGAGAGTCCTAGAGTCAAAAATTAATTATGACTCTTTAGAATAAAATGATAAGAAAAACAAGATCTTTGCACTGGTTCAAACAAATTGAAAATTAGAGCACTTAATTTTTCAACAATCTTTAGACCATTTATATATTAAAAAATAGGGTTAAAAATTTCAATGCTCCAATTTTCAATCCGTTTGAACCGGTTTGAAGATCTTATTTTCCTGATCATTTTATCCTAAAAGGTCATAATTAATTTTTGACTCTAGGGCTCTCGTTGGTTAGCCCTAAGAAAGTCGTAGAACCAAATATCTCTTAGGACTAACAAACGAGAGTCCTAGAGTCAAAAATTAATTATAACCCTTTAGGATAAAATGATAAGAAAAACAAGATTTTTGCACTGGTTCAAACGAATTGAAAATTAGAACACTTAATTTTTTTTCCTCTCATTTTCCCCAAACAGGGCGTTACAGCCCTTTTTTTCACTATTTCTCCTTGCCGCTAAGCGGCACCGTATTGAGGCATTACTTCCCTGTGGTGACTTGGGTCACCACAGGCCCCCCGAGTCCCTCTTAAGGAGGAGTTTTTCAGTGCCGAGTGGGTATTGCCGACATGGTACCCGTTCGGTGTATCTGAGCCGTCCGATACACTTTTTAACGGTTCAGATTGAAATCCTTTCTCTCCTCTCACCCCAACACTTTCTCTCTCATTTTTCTCTCTTCAAATCTGAGCCGTTCAAACACGCAATAGACGACTCGGATGCGCGAGCGGACACTATGAATGAATATTTTTCAATCCCCCTTCTAATCTGTGGGGCTGGTTCTATAGCGTGGTTTGGGAAGACAAAAATCAGGGGATTTGATAATACCCCTTCCTCCAAAATCCCCCCTAATACCCCTTGAGGGGGGCTTACATATGGCTAGGGTTTGAGCCGGCATTGTGGAATCCCCCTTCCTAATACCCCCTCTCTCTTCCATTTCAACTATAAAATAATCTTATCCCTCATCCAAATCAAGTATTATTTAATTCCCTCGTCACATCAATATGGGCTCACCCTTCTTACATAATACACCCTACTATCTAATTTTCCCTTCTTACATAATACCTCTAAATCTAATCCCATGTCCAATCGAGCCCTTAAGGGCATCTCTAGTGGTTGATATTAACCCTTTATTAGGATCAGAAATTACTGACAAAAAAAAGTTAAGCAAACATTTTTGGAAAATTTTCAAAATACCATCGATCTTTATTCTGAATTTCAATTAGATTCCAACCTTTTAAAAAAATTAATTTTACTTTCAACGTTATCTTTCGTTAATCAAAAAGTCCCTTTCTGTCCGAATAACTAATTTTTTTAAAAACCTGAGTGTAAAGTATTTTTAAAAAGTTAATTAAAATTTAGAGTAAAGTTCAGAGGGTATTTTGAATTTTTCCCAACATTTTTTTGTGTTTTTGGGCTTTGATGGTTCAACTGAACTATTGCTCCAGGTGGGTCAAATCAGATGTTAACTGTAGCACAAGTGCACAACAGGTAGCAACAACATGGAACGACACCTGACTATCTTATGCGCCAGAGGAGAGAGAGAGAGAGAGAGAGAGAGAAGAGAGAGAAAGGAAGGATGAGAGGAGAGAGGGAGGGGTGGTGGGTCCACATGGACACAAAGTATATATTTTTATATCTTCTAAAACTCATACTAGCATAGGTGGGTTCGGATTAAAAAGTTGAGTGACTAATTTTTTTGTTTTTATTTAAATTTTTTTTGCATTTGTTTGTTTTGCATCAAATTTTTGTGACTTATTGATTCATCTCGACGAGAAGAATCGGAAAAGTAAATTTTTTTTTATCGAAACTCATAATTTTTTGAATAAAGACAAAAATAAGTCAATAAGACAACTTTTTTTTACTTATCTTTTTCTTTTTTGAAAAAATTATGAGTTTCGATCAATTTTTTTTACTTTTTCGATTTCTCTCACTAAGACGAATCAATCAGTCATAAAAGTTTGATGTAAAATTAACGAATGCGATTTTTTTTGAATAAAAAAAAATTTACTGTTCCACTTTTTAATCCAAATCACCTCTACACATCTTAATTACACCACTATAACACACATTCACTTCTTAAATTTATACACTCTTAACAAACAATAAATAAAACCCACTTTATATACTTTACATCATATAACATACAATTTTTAACACCACCACTAAAGATGACACAACTAACCAATAATAACCAATTGTTGTGAAAAAAAGGAAAAAGCAATACGAAAAGCAACAAGTAGATGAACAATTCAATTGGTAGCCATACAAAACGCTTGGGCCCGTTTCGCTGAGACTTTTACTCCATCCGTCTCGATTTGTTTGTCTATTTTCAGTATTTGGGACTTCTTACAAAATTGTCTATATGTTTCGGTATATAATGTTTTGTATATACAATATGGATCTTATTTAATAGATCTCGATTAGGTCTATAATATAATATTTTTGGAATTATATAAAATATTATGGATTATGAGATATAGACAATTTTTTGAAGAGTTATAAGTATGTCGAAATTGGACAAACAAATTAGGACGGAGGGAGTATTTCTTATGTTCTTATTTTTTATTTTACAAGACAGGTTTTTTTTTTACTATTCATCACTTTTAAATTTAAAAAATAAAATAAATACTTATTTTTAATTAGTGGAACACACCTTTATTTTGTTATTTAGAAATTATATAAAAATCGAGTTATTGCTTACACGAGATAAATAAATAGAGTAAGAAGTTTGAAGCAAAGTAGCTTAAAAATCAGAAAGCCTACGCCCATTACTCTTCATTTACCACTCCTTCCATTGCTCTCAATCTCACTTTTGGATGGTACGGATTGATTTTTGAGACGGACGGTGAGATGTTGAGCAGTGAAAGTAGCACCACTGCTTAATAAATTGTTGCCAAAAATTGCCGAGCGAAGTCTCAAATTGTTGCCTCGCTTACCGTGCGCTATTTTTCCACAAGCGGTACGGAGACTCAAAATAGCGAGTTATTCGCTGTTCACTGGTTTTACCGCCGTCTGCACACCAGTACACCACTGTTCGCGCCACTCCATCTGAAGTCTCTTCTCCGAACTCCGGTTCTCTCTCTCTCTCTCTCTCTCTCTCCAATTTGTTTTCTTTATAATGTAGGTGTTCCGGCCAGTTTCCACGCACTTGAACAACGGATCAGTACAACTCTTCCCGCAGTCGTATCACAATGCTTGCGCACGGAGGTGAGGTGACACCAAGAGTTGAGAATTGAATCCGAGACCTTTGGAAGGATCGAACCTCAAAATCTCAGGTCAAAACAACCAGGCCAACCCAATGGGGTTGGAGTAACCTATTGTTTGTTTCATTGAGGGTAAGATTCGATTTGATTTAGGGCTTTTGTTACGAAAATTCCAAGATTTCTAGTTAAGGTTTTGGGATTGTGTACTGTTGGTTAATTTTGTTGGAATTTTCAATTTCTCCCTACTCTCTGCATCTTTCTTTCTCAAATTTGATGACATGCCTCACTAGGTTCTCACTTATTGGACATTAGTGTTCTGTTTTCTTTAAAATTGTAAGATGAAGATTTGGTGTTATGATAATTATCGTGTGTTCACAGCCTACCCAGTGTACCCACACGGCTTTGAATTTAGGATTGTTTGAATAATGAGTTCAAGAATGATGTAAAGGGATGGACTTACAAGCGCCAGGACAATTTTGAGTGATAATAACATCTCTATAAATAGGGTCAACTAAAGTAGAAAACTTTGTTAATTAGACTCAAACCTGTGAAATTATTCAATAGTCTGGGGTCACCGCAACATGGTGCTCCGGATCACTACGCGATCACTGATTCTCGTGGCGTCCACGACTTAGTGTATGGACCCCACAAAAATAATGTGATTCTGAAATGATCCGCTCCCGAACTACTAAATAATTAATCCTCAAGCCTTTGGTATAAGAACGTTCTAGGGAATTGATTTTCACACTCCTGTCACCCCGACTCATTGTTTGTCTCTATCCATGTGAATGTACGACATTACCTTTGTGTGTGAAATAATGAACAGATAAGAAGATAACATCGTAAATGCACATTTATAAAAACGGAAAGAGGAGTGTAGATGTAGTATAATGGTTACCTTTTATCTTAATCTGAATCTGGTAAATGTTCAAAATCGATTAAGGTTTCAAGACAGGTGCCCAAATTGCATGCACTTGAAATATTGTGGAATCGCCTCTTCTGAAAGGGGAAAAATTGAAAGAAAAAAGGTTTCTTGAATGGGTTAATACTCGCTTGTAATCCTTAGTTTGGATTTTTTGTTCGAAGTCATGGAGAGAATGTAGGCTTTGCCTTTGTTCTTTATCTGTATGAGATCTTTTAGAAAGCATCTATGCGTTGAATAGCTAATTTCACTTGGTGTCTTCTAATGATCCTCTGTCATTATTCTTGTCAATTTCCTTGTTGATACATTAGCTCCTACCGTGTCTGTGGGGACACCAGAAAATGTCATGTCGTTTCATGGTAAATGTTAGATCATTTAGCATAAATGTTAGTATGATGGAAGACGCTGCAAAAGTAAACGTTGAAAATGTTATGTAATTTCACGAATATTATGCACCACGGGGTGAACCCTATTACGTTTTTTTGTGTGGTAATTGTTATGTAATCTTGTGGCATTGATTTTGTAGCCTCATTTTTGGTTTTGTTACACCTTCTTGTGGTTAATGCTATTCATTTTTGCAGATAAAGTCGACAGGGATCCTGAAACAAGATGGGGGACACCATAGAAGCTCCTGAAAAAGAAAATTGCAATCTTGCACAATAAAACATTAATCTTAAGTTTGTTTCACATCAGGTTGAGCAACCATTGCGAATCGAAGTCTTAAGGTGCAGCTGTATTTGATTATAGACTCAAACAAGACCCGCAAGTTCTGCATCTTTTTTTGGATAAGTTTTGAAGAAACAAACCAAACCAGGTATGTGTCTAGGTGCCCCCCCTCCAGAAATGTGATCTGCAAAAGTAAGTCAGGATTGTGAGCTCTTGGATGAGCTAGTTTCTGTTCTTCAGAACTTTCTCTCTTGAAATACTGAACATATACAAGTTGCTTGGAACACTAAATTAATGCTCATCATGTTCAATTCAAAATCTGCATATTTACGGTAGACCTCATCATACAACTGAGAAACAAATACAATTTAAGCCAAAAAAATATAGGTACATTCACTTAAAGAATCTATTGAAACTGCCGAACCTATCTTTCTGAATTGCTTCATCTACGTCAAAACATCGTTCTTTTTTCCTGCATTTTAATGTTGCTGAATATTTCTCTTTTCACGTGAAACCAGAGTAGTCGGTTCATTGGGCCGGATGCCGAGTTAGGGAATCTGGCTCTCAGCAAGTTGGATTCTTCCATTGTGTGAAAAGTTCTCCCTCTGTCCTTGTCCGGCAAGGGAATAGGCTTCTTCTCCATGGGCTGCATCATCCCCAATCTTGAGCTCTTCCTCGGACATCCGGAGAGGTATCACTACCCTAATGACCACCAGAATAATGGATGTGACTACCACGTTCCAGCCTATAATAAAAGCAGCGCCGGCCAACTGTTTAAGGAATTGCACTCCACCTTTTCTGCCATAGAAGGCTCCATTCGAATTGGGTACTGCCAGAAACATGCTACTGAGGTCTGGATGAGCAAAGAGTCCAGTTAGGGCCCCGCCGAGGATTCCAGCAACAGCATGAGTGTGAAGGACGCCTAGAGTGTCGTCAACCTGCTGCAGCAATGGCAGTTTTCTGCTCAAGACCATCATCGTGTACCAAGGAATGGTACCAGAAGCTATACCCATTACAATTGCAGCCCATCCCTGCACAAGACCTGAGAGAAAGAATCAGTTAGGCAGTGTTTGGTTCACTGGAATTATTTTAGGACAGAATTACATGGCATTCCTTCACCTCCTTATGGAATAGCCGTTCAACTAAATTCGTGAACGATGATTGAATGCATGATGCACATTCTATCATTTTCTAGTGAACACAACGTTGGAATGAGGATTATTCCATCCTAATGACCATCCAATTCCAGTAAACTAAACACTGGCTTAGACATTTCTGAAACAGCTCAACGTAGGAAAAAATATTCGATTTTGAAAGAACTAATTGTCGAGAAATGGGTTTTCTGGAAGGTTCTCACCTGCACCAGGAGTGATGCAAACCAATCCAGTGATCATTCCATTAATTGCTCCAATTACTGATGGTTTCTTGAAAAACAGAACATCCCAGCAAGTCCACACAAGGAGACTGGTTGCTGCACATATGTGGGTATTTAGAACTGCGAGGGACGAATCCACATTGGCTGCGAAAGGATCGCCTCCGTTGAAACCAGTCCAACCCATCCACAGAATTCCAGCTCCAGCCAGTGCTAGTAAGAGGTTATTCGGCGGAAACTCTTCCCGGTCTTCCTTCAATCTTGGTCCCACCTTCAGAAAAGGAAACAAGGTAATTCTCAAGCATATCTGTTTTTTGGTTGGTTCGAGTTAGCTCTTTATTGCTATGATTCTGTGCACGATGGAATTGTACCATATCAATAGTAAAAGCAAACATATTTATGAAAAATCTCAGATGATTAACAAAATCCAATTGAATCTAAGGGGGCTCATGTACCCCTCAAATCATCTATACCGAAATTTCATTCACCCATGTAGTTTGGGTCCTCAGATTGTGTGAGAATTTCTTATTTTTCTAAAATTATTAGGTGATCGGCCGGAAATGCACCATTACAGAGGTATAGAAGGATTTCGGTCAGAGGATTCCAGAGGTTGCCCCTATATCAAATAGAGATCTTTTCTTTCGACCATACTTCTGCAGTTAATATGATATGTTTTGCTTTCCTGATATTGTGAGTTTCTTTCCTTTCATCATCCACCCAAAAAAAAGATAAAGATAATGCGAGTTTCTTTCTATAACAGGGATGCGAAAATGAAATTGGTGGTTCCTTACCCAATATGCAGCTGTGAATCCGGCAGCGCCGGAGGCTAGATGGACGACATAACCGCCGGAATAATCCATGACTCCCCACTGGAATAGGAATCCTCCACCCCATACGCTAAACGCTCCAACACTATAAGAAAACGTGATCCAAAGTGGCACAAAGACCATCCAAGCCCTGATACTCATCCGAGCCAACACGGACCCGGCCAGGAGTATCACGGTCACAGCGGCAAACGCGAACTGGAAGAACACCATTGTAGCCATGGGATACCACGGCTGTATCGCCGCGGTTTCTAATGCCCCGTCTACGTAATGGGTTGAGGGGAGGACGGCTTGCGGGATCAAATAATCTTGGGAGACGGCGAGGCCCGGTTTCCCCAAGAAGGGGATGAGGCGGTTACCGAAGGACATCTTGTAAGCCCACAGAACCCAGCATGGCATGACGGCGGCGAAGGCGTAGAGGGCCATGAAGGCGGAGTTGAGGGCCCATTTCTTCTTCACGAGGCCTGCGTAGAGGATCACCAGGCCCGGCATGGCTTGCATGCCGACCAGCGCGGCCGAGACCATTTGCCATGCGTTGTCTCCCTTGTTTAGCCAGTCGGGAACGGCAGCGGAGGCATTTCTGTACGCCACCGGAACCACCACCGCCGCGGCCGCCATCTTTGGGTTCGGTCTTCGGAGAGGTTTCTGTTGCCTTGTTCGCTCTCTGTCCTTTCTCGCAATGTCTCAGTTACCAACGCACTTGTTATATACTCCAGAAGCTCCAACGTCACACACGGTGGTCTTAATTTAGTATCAACAGTTTCTACGGTCCCGGAATCGCGACACCGAAATCTTCTCAGAATTTGATTTGTATGGTTCAAATTCATTTAGGTATTCGACGTATGAGAAGTTTTTTGGGGTCGCAATTCCGGGACGACAGATTTTCTACTAATGTTGAGTTTATGGCGGATGGATGAATGTGGCGCGTTGATGTGTTACGATCAAGATTAGATTCCACCCTTGAGGCATCGGATGGTTGACATTTTGGATACGGTGGTGGTGGCGGGTGTAGTCAAGTATTTCGGCTACGTAGGTAGATTTTTTTTAAGATTCTGAGGGGCAGAAGTCAAGATCTGAATCTGAAGTCAAGTAAATTAAGATAGGCGCCCAATTAATGATGTTTGTTTTTGTCTGTGTTTTAGTCCAACTGTCCAAATCTCCGAGATGCTTGCGGTGTACGAACGTGGAAATTTTTGTGCATAAAACAAAGGGGAATTTGTCAATGGTAGACCCAGGCTGTGAATCTTTTTGTGTGCTTTTGTTTGTATCGTCAAAATACCTCTCTCTCTCTCTCTCTCTCTCTCTCTCTCTCTCTCTCTCTCGTATATATACTACAGTCACGTGATATTCCTAATCATTTCACCATCACGCATTTATAAAGTGTTTATACGCTTTGTTGTAGATTCTACGAGAATGTGTGGTTTGGAGTGTCCCGGAGTACCACGTGACCGTGCTCCGAGAGCATTGAATAATTAGACCTCCTGATCTGATCACACTCATGTGGGAGGACTATGAGGCTAGTTTTAAATTATTCTAGGTTTGTATGAAATTTGAATAACCTTCAAAAGTATATTCAAATTTAGATAGATGATCAGGCGAATCGATCCTAAACATGCTTTAATTGAGCTGATTACGAGTCAATCTTGAGTGGTTGGAGTTTTTTACATGATTGGTCAAGTATAGTGGAGTAGCTTGTTCAAGTTTGGTTTCAAATCTTAATAAGCTTCAAAAAAAAAAAAAACTACTAAAGTTCGATTGGTTTTGGTAACAAAAAGATCTCAAATCAGGACTCAACTAATTGAACACGAGCTTAAACTCGGGCAACTTCATTTGCACATTCACATAGGTTTGGAGGGTTAACTATGCTTTCTATATCCATAAGTTTGTGTGTGGGGCTATAGAATTCCTTCAGAGAGCAGGAGGAAGGCATTACCCATATGAAATCAGCAGTGGAAAAGGTCAAAAAGCAATGGGTTTCCCATTAGAGATCTAAAAGTCTTAAAGATGAACTAATTTGATGAAATACGGCTCGTTCCCTCTTACTTTGCTCTTGTCCCATTAAAGTCCATTAGCAGACGCAATTTGGTTGACTTGCTCAAACTTTGATCCACACCAGCCATTTTTCACCCACCCAAAATCCATGTTCTCATCTACCACATGCAGGGTTGGTCCTGACTTCTTGAGGGCCTACGGCGACAATTAAAGATGAGGCCATTTGGTCCGTTCATGTTGGACTATTATGAGAGGTATCACAGTAGGAGGCCCTCCTAAATTAGATGTTCTCATTTTTGTTCAGTTTTTTGTCGTAATTTTTGGGATTATTCATTCGTCTCAACTAGACGAATCGAAAAAGTGAAAAAAATATGGACCCATGTTGAAAAAATTCAAATAAGACAGTACTTTAGATAAATAAGACAGTTATTTGATACTTTTTTCGTCTTTATAGAACTTTTTTTGTTTTTTGTCATAATTTTGTACTACTTTTTAAACTCCTCTCGTCGAGACGGATGATTAATCCAAAAAATATGATGGGAATCTAACAAAAATTCAGAAAAAAATGAACAAAATACACGAAACGAAGAAGAAAAATAAGTACTAGTATTGGTGAAAAAGTTCCAGAACATTCAATTATCCAATCATAGGTTACAATATTGGCTCACTTATTGTTGATGATCTTCTATTCATGTTAATGTGGTGGCAGGTTATTTGAAATGATATATTCTCATTATTAGTTTTAATAGCCATTTTATTATTCGACCGTTACCATTTATTCATGAATATTAATGTGGTTATTTATGTTGGCAAGTTATACTTATATTACTTAAGTTTTTGGGTTCAAAAAAAATATCCCGATAATTTCAGCCTTTCAGGTGGGTCAACCCACCTGTGCCTTAGCTGAATCCGCCCCTAATAGTCACCCAAAAAAAAAACTTGGTCTTGTATTTTTCTAGGATGTTTCTCTAGGTATCTAGTATTCAAATTGAGCTCAATACAATTAACTAGGTGGTTGTGGTTTTCTATATGTTCTTTGATTGGGTAGCGTTTACTGTATATGAAATTTCCATTGTTTATTTACTTAGGCTATGTTTGGATGTCCGTCATGGTTGGTCGGAATAAGAATTTAATTACCAGGAATCAGATTTCTAGTCATTCGGTATCCCGTGTAGTTCTATTTTGTTGTTCGTATTAATTCAGCAATCTTATGCATCAAACATTTCCTTTTCTTACAGATTGACACAGATGTCCGGATGCAGATATGTTTGGAGCACATGTGACGCGGGATAGACGATTGATGTGAAAATCTCGTCAAATTGACCCATGTAAAAATTAATTTAGATGAGATAAAAAGTTTTTGTCACATGAATCTTGAGACGAGTATCTAACAGGATCTATGTCCATCGTACCAAAATTTTCATATAGCGATCTTTCCAGATATAATCCGTCACGGACTCACGGGATCCTACGAAAATCTCAAAACACAAAAATCTTGAGACATGAACTAGTGATTGCGAATACACCGGAACAAAAATCCACCAAAAATTTGATGCATAGGACCTAGTCACTCCTAGGGTGGCGGTGTCACATTAAGAGCAACCTTTTAAAGCGCGGCTCGATTCGGCTTGTTTACAGCACTATGATCACGTACACATAACGTATATAGATATTCCGTAGTTGTAAACTATGCTTTTGACTTGAACAAACTGCCTATCCATACAGAAAATTCCAACGGCGAATCCGATCGATCATGTGGCTGCAGCAGCGTTGAGGATTTTTTGCAAGCGTTGAAAGTCGGGAAGATGCTGATCGGAGAAATCCGGAGCGCGCTGGTAGACGAGGGAGGCGGTTCGGATGAGAATGCTTGCGGTTAGTCCCCCTATGAGAAAAGAAGCTCCTTGTTCTGTTTCGAAATCGAAGACATGGCTCGTGTACTTCCAGCTCCCCAACTCCCTCTCTTCGCATCTATGTCGATCTTCCTGTACAATCGTCAAAAGCACAAAAAGCCCGAGTGAAATAGTTTGCTCGAATTTACCAGAACGAATTTTTGTCTGAGATTTTGAGATTACGGAAGAATGAACGATCGATCACCTCGAGAAACATCTCCAATGGGGCATCGAATATGGCTTCGACTTCATCGGGGTTAAGCGATGGCTTGAAATCTCCGATTCTTGGTAGTAGACCCACCACGGGTACGACGATAAGTTGGTGCTGCACAAACATGGCATAATTTTGAAGTTGAATTCGAAATATTCGTAGAACTTCAAGGGAACTAACATGAGCTCAACTACGAAACACCTAACGATTTATATTGAATGATAATGTGACTAGAGGATTCACGAGAAATTAATTTCTCGCGGCCTGACCCCAAGAAGCAAACCTGGTCAATTGTGTGGGGAGCAACCCACCAACCAACCGGACTAACCCTCGGGGCTCGAAGTTCAATCTTTCATTTGAATCACTATCTCATAGAGAAGTCCAAGATAATAAGGAAATAGAATACCTGGGAAATGAAAGGCTCTAGATTTGCCACAACTTGTACCAGGGAAGGGTCCAGGCCAATCTCTTCCATTGCTTCTCTTAATGCAGTGGCAGAGTCATCTGCATCTCCTTCCTCCCTCTTCCCACCAGGCAATGCCACTTCCCCTGCATGTCCAAAACAGATCAGATAACATATCTTTTTTTTGATAAACAGATAACTTCTTTTGAAATGCCTTCTTTTGTTCTCAGTGAGTAAGAAAATAACAAAAGTGTTTACAAGCTACTTGATCACCGCAAGTGGCCAGTGGAATTGGTCTCCCAGGATTAGTCGAGGTGCGCGTAAGCTATCCCGCACACCTGAGTAATCAAAAAAAGGAAAAAGCTACTTGATCCCAATACTATGCTCTCAATGTTCTGTTTCCTTCAACCAAATTTGACAGCAGAGGTCATTCTCTTCATGTTCAAATGGTTTAAGTACTAGTACTAGGTTTTTAGTACTTGAACAAGTTCGAGTCTTGTTACCGCGACTAGTAGTTTCCTTTTTCCTATTTTTCTCACAGAGAAAAAATGAACCGGGCTAACCAGCCTTGTCATTGACAGTCTTGGTTACATGGCTTAAAAACTTACAATCTCCAATCATAGAGATTGAAAACTTGGAAATCAAAGTAATCCCAAGCTTTTGGTATCTCATCCAAGTACTCCATTTTTTCATGGAGAAGGGAAAAGTACTCTGTATATTGATCAGGATCCTCCAAAAAAACGTTAGAAACGGAATCTAAAAGGCGATAATGTTTACCCGGGTGGGAGGAGAGGTTCATGGATCGTTTGGTAAGAATGACTCGTAACTCACAACCAGTTCCTTCGAAAAGGCACACCAAAACGGCAGCTCTTCGCTCTCTCCTTCCCACAAAATGCATCATTGACGAGTTTATACCGTGCTTGTGATCATCGGTATCATTCTCAACTATCTCTCCATTCAAACTACGCGGTGGTGGTGGTGGTCGGGAACATTGAAGCCTTTGTGCAAGAATTTGGATTTTTTCGCTGTCGCTCCTCTCGGTATCATTCTCAATTCTATCTCCGTTCAGACTAGGTGACAATTGAAGCCTCTCAGCAAGAATTTGAGTTTCTTTGATTTGGCACCCCATTTTACTCTCCATGCATGTAGCTTGGGTTTCAATGCAAGCCATCACAAGAACTTTGATTGGTTTTGTTGGGGAAAGTAATGGAAATGTTTTGTAGCTTTATATAGATATGAATTGTCCAGCATATACCATCTCAGTTAAGGACACAAAGCATGTGTCCAATCCATGGTTTTAAATAAAAGCCGTTACATATCGTGATTTTGACCTCCGATACCGTTATTTACCTATGTAACAGCCGATACTGTCCGATATCGGCCAGTACATGGCCGTATCATAGATACCATTAGACTTCCCGAAACTGCGATTTAAACCCTAGGAGATGAAGTGTTCAGGGAATAAAAGAAATTTGTAATAAACATGATAATATTGAGAAGGCAAACTTATATGAGTTCATACATATTGATATCTCATAGTAATCTGATTCTTATAGAACTTGTGGTGGACGGTCGTGCACAGATTCAGTATAGATATATATTCTGAACCATCAGATGCACGTGGACCCTTCATTATTTTTTACGATCCACGTACATCGAACGATTTGAGACACATCGATAACCGTGACTGTATACAAAAGTTCTTAGTGCACAAATTAATGAGAGCAATGGAGAAGATCCCAGTCATGTAGGATGCATAAGACAAGACAAGTGGTGGGATGAACGGACGGAATAGAAGCGGTATTTGTAAGCAGTACTATACCAATATGGCAATATACCTTCAACTTGCATACTATTCTGATTTATCAGTCATTTTCCTGCCCTTTGAGATGCCATTCCCCTTTTGTAGGCCCGAAAGTAATTGGGACACAGATGTCCGGATGCACATATGTTTGGAGCAGTTTGATATTTATAGATCTTCCGAAATGAGATTCGTCATATGCATTGGACGACTCCGAATACATCTGTGTCTGAATTTGTCTCGAAACTTCTTTGTCCATTGTATTGCTGCTCTCTTTTGCCAAGCGGTATACATCAGTGGAAGTTAGAGGTACTTAGTAAGTTGGTCCACAGAGAATCCAAAGACTGTCCATAGCCCTAAACTACAAACGTCCCTGATGGGGCTCTAACCCTGGCCTCCCACAAAGGAAGGACCAAGAAATACCATTGAGTTACAAGCCCTTTGGCACAAGACCTGTCCTTACCAGCTTTGAAATACGCTCGTTACCAAAATGAGATTCATATCTATTTCATGGTTGGAAATTCAAATGGTAGAAGGAAATAATTACAAGAGAGAGAGCAAAAATAATTTCCATATACTCTCCTTACTTTGGGGGGTAAATAACGAATTGTATTTTAACCATGTAGCACTTAATTTAGGTTACTAAATTTTGAAACAATAACATAACATGGATCTAGTATGACTATCTTTTCTCGTACAAAGACACAACACCCACATATTGTAACCCCGAGGGGTAGTGCAGTTGGTGATCGGCTAGGATGGAGGGGCTTACCACCCCGAGATCTCAGGTTTGACTCCCATGCATTGCGAAAAAGCCCTTGGAGTCACCCATGCGTAAAAACCTTTTCGATTAGCGAAGGCTGGTGGGGGACGTAGAGATTTCGTTCCGTGGTGTGCACAAGCTAGCTCGGGGACACTCTCCATTGCCAAAAAAATAACATCCACATATTGTATTCTGTGATTTTTCGCAACACAGCGACATGAGTACTCCACATAGATATTTGAAGTCAAAAAAATGAATTGGGCCCTTCGAAACATATATGCTCTCTGATTTCTCTCTACATTCTTCTGAATTCCTCCCTCTGTATCTATACATCTAGATATATACGTAGCCTGGTTTCTGTTAATATATATAAAAATGGAAGTTATTGTCGAGAAGGCCCATTAGCTCAGTTGGTTAGAGCGTCGTGCTAATAACGCGAAGGTCGCAGGTTCGAGACCTGCATGGGCCAATCCAATGGTTCTTTTTTCATTTTTGTACTTTTCTGCCCATGGATACATCAGTCAAATTACCTTCCATTTTTATAACCTCAACCTTTCACAGCATTTCTACATGCACCAACTTTCTGATAGGGTGGATTAATTTGTATTTTCGTTTTCCAATTTTAATGAAGTAGAAGAACATTAATAGTTTGATAAATGTTTGATCTAAAGATAGCTAGTTTGATTTGTGGGATTCAAATTCTTTGATTTCAAGGCACTGCCAAACATTGCTCTCTCTCTCTCTCTAAAAATCCCTCTCTCTACAAGCAAAAAACCCTTTCCTCGCCGCTGCGGGGGAGGAGGCCTCCGCCTCTCTCTCCCTCCTCCCCCGGTTCTTTTTTTTGTTCCCTCTCCCCTCCTCGCCTCGCTCTCGCCCGGCGTTTGGTGTCCCGTCCTCTTAGTTTGGGCGTCCGTTGCCGTTGGTCCGGCATGGCCCCCCTTGCGACGACTCCGTCCGGCGATTGGTGGTGTCACACAATCCGTTGGCCCGCACGATGATTCCAGATCTATGGTGCTCGGGGCTGACATCGTGGAGTAAGGTGTGCGGTTGTTTGGGTGAGGGTTTCCTTTCTTTCTTTTTTCTTTTTCCGGCCATTTGGCTCGGGTTCTACTGGCTGGTCTCCCCAGTCCGGTCTGTACTGGTCTAATGCTCTAGATCCGGTGGGTGTTGGGTGGTGGGTGAATAATTTTAGTTAGGGTTTCGATGGTCTGGCCGGAGTAGAGGGTTTTGGTGGTTCGGCGGCAATCGTGGGAGAGTTTTTGGGGTTTATCCCGGTAGCGGCGGTTGGTGGTGGCTATGTTGGGGTTTTTCGAGATCTGTTCCGATTCTGTTGGTTTCTGTTTTGGTGAGTGGTCAATAACAGATCCAGTGGAAGGGAGTCTTCAAGCATGGTCCATCTAACCGAGTTTACAAAATAGTCTAACACCACAAATGTTGCAAAATCTGTTTAATTCTATTAGTTGCATTCAGGGATAGCATCAGAGTTATTAAGGACGTATAATCATAACAGATTCCAACTCGAATTCAATTCTTTGAACGTGCACTCACTCCAAAGCAACACCCCTATCGCAATTGGTTTTTTAACAGACCTAAAAAAAAATAGAAAAAAACAAAATAGTTCCAAGATTACATATATCCAAGTAAGGAGTAGAATTTGCAACTCTGTCAACCCAAATGATTCCAACAAAAAACCTACACTCTTGAATCCCAGACAGATAATGAAACTCCAAATCATCCAGACCAACAGTTCAAGTTGTATTGAAGAACAATTTTGTTCCCTTACCAATTAGTAAAAAAGAAAAATAATCTGATGCGAAGAAATTACTGTTTGCCCCAAAGAATTACCCCTGGCTGCAAATAATTACTCATGATCGCAAAATTTTACTCCTAGCCACGAAGAATTACTCCTAGCATTGAAAAATTAATTTCGCCCGCAAAGAATTACTCCTGGCCGCAACAAAATAACTCCTGGCCGCACAGAATTACTCTTGACTGCAAAGAATTGCACTTGGCCGCAACGAATTACTTTTGGCCGCATCAAATTACTCTTGGCCGCAACGAATTACACTTGGACGCTTAGAAATGCAGTTGGCCGCGTGAAATTGCTGTTGGCCGTGTAGAATTGCATTTTCAAGCGGCCAACTGCAATTTAATGCGGCCAACTGCAATTGCACGCGGCTATCTGCAATTCCAAACGGCCAAGTATCATACGATGAGGTCGAAAGTTAGTCAATGCAGCCAAGTGCAATTCTAAGGCTCGAATCGTACATTCGGTGGCTCGAAACTCATCATAACAACTAACGATCGAGAGCTGTTCATTGCCGGAATGAGACCTGAGTCGTTAGATGCACCATCCCCCGATTCCTCCGTATTATATAGACTAGTAATTGCCTGTGCCTAAAGGCACGATGCAATGCTTTCTAAACATAGTCTAAATGAAGTATCAAACCCCACTTTTCCAAAATTTTGTGCGTGGATACAACGGTTCTTTTTAAAGCTATCTCACATGAGATGAATCTCGGATATGCGTATGGTCCCACCTCAAGCGAGAGGAGCATTACCAATAATTGTGAATTTGAAAAAATTCCATTCTCTCCCAACAAAATCAACTTCTTCAAAATTTTCATTTTATGAACAAGTTTCAAGCATGGTCCATCTAACCGAGTTTATAAAATAGTCTAACACTACAAATGTTGCAAAATCTGTTTAATTCTATTAGTTGCATTCAGGGATAGCATCAGAGTTCTTAAGGACGTATAATCATAACAGATTCTAACTCGAATTCAATTCTTTGAACGTGCACTCACTCCAAAGCAACACCCCTATCGCAATTGTTTTTTTAACTGACCTATAAAAAAATAGAAAAAAACAAAATAATTCCAAGATTACATATATCCAAGTAAGGAGTAGAATTTGCAACTCTGTCAACCCAAATGATTCCAACAAAAAACCTACACTCTTGAATCCCAGACAGATCATGAAACTCCAAATCATCCAGACCAACAGTTCAAGTTGTATTGAATAATAATTTTGTTCTCTTACCAATTAGTTAAAAAGAAAAATAATCTGATGCGAAGAAATTACTGTTTGCCCCAAAGAATTACCCCTGGCTGCAAATAATTACTCATGATCGCAAAATTTTACTCCTAGCCGCGTAGAATTACTCCTAGCATTGAAAAATTAATTTCCCCCGCAAAGAATTACTCCTGGCCGCAACAAAATAACTCCTGGCCGCACAGAATTACTCTTGACTGCAAAGAATTGCACTTGGCCGCAACGAATTATTTTTGGCCGCATCAAATTACTCTTGGCCGCATCGAATTACACTTGGACGCTTAGAATTGCAGTTGGCCGCGTAGAATTGCAATTTCAAACGGCCAACTGCAATTCCACGCGTCCAGCTGCAATTCCACGCGGCCAGCTGCAATTTCACGCGGCTATCTGCAATTCCAAGCGGCCAAGTATCATACGATGAGGTCGAAAGTTAGTCAATGCAGCCAAGTGCAATTCTCAGGCTCGAATCGTACATTCAGTGGCTCGAAACTCATCATAACAACTAACGATCGAGAGCTGTTCATTGCCGGAATGAGACCTGAGTCGTTAGATGCACCATCCCCCGATTCCTCCGTATTATATAGACTAGTAATTGCCTGTGCCTAAAGGCACGATGCAATGCTTTCTAAACATAGTCTAAATGAAGTATCAAACCCCACTTTTCCAAAATTTTGTGTGTGGATACAACGGTTCTTTTTAACGCCATCTCACATGAGATGAATCTCGGATAAGCGTATAGTCCCACCTCAAGCGAGAGGAGCATTACCAATAATTGTGAATTTGAAAAAATTCCATTCTCTCCCAACAAAATCAACTTCTTGAAAATTTTCATTTTATGAACAAGCTTCAAGCATGGTCCATCTAACCGAGTTTATAAAATAGTCTAACACTACAAATGTTGCAAAATCTGTTTAATTCTATTAGTTGCATTCAGGGATAGCATCAGAGTTATTAAGGACGTATAATCATAACAGATTCCAACTCGAATTCAATTCTTTGAACGTGCACTCACTCCAAAGCAACACCCCTATCGCAATTGTTTTTTTAACTGACCTAAAAAAAAATAGAAAAAAACAAAATAGTTCCAAGATTACATATATCCAAGTAAGGAGTAGAATTTGCAACTCTGTCAACCCAAATGATTCCAACAAAAAACCTACACTCTTGAATCCCAGACAGATCATGAAACTCCAAATCATCCAGACCAACAGTTCAAGTTGTATTGAAGAACAATTTTGTTCTCTTACCAATTAGTTAAAAAGAAAAATAATCTGATGCGAAGAAATTACTGTTTGCCCCAAAGAATTACCCCTGGCTGCAAATAATTACTCATGATCGCAAAATTTTACTCCTAGCCGCGAAGAATTACTCCTAGCATTGAAAAATTAATTTCACCCGCAAAGAATTACTCCTGGCCGCAACAAAATAACTCCTGGCCGCACAGAATTACTCTTGACTGCAAAGAATTGCACTTGGCCGCAACGAATTATTTTTGGCCGCATCAAATTACTCTTGGCCGCATCGAATTACACTTGGACGCTTAGAATTGCAGTTGGCCGCGTAGAATTGCAATTTCAAACGGCCAACTGCAATTCCACGCGTCCAGCTGCAATTCCACGCGGCCAGCTGCAATTTCACGCGGCTATCTGCAATTCCAAGCGGCCAAGTATCATACGATGAGGTCGAAAGTTAGTCAATGCAGCCAAGTGCAATTCTCAGGCTCGAATCGTACATTCAGTGGCTCGAAACTCATCATAACAACTAACGATCGAGAGCTGTTCATTGCCGGAATGAGACCTGAGTCGTTAGATACACCATCCCCCGATTCCTCCGTATTATATAGACTAGTAATTGCCTGTGCCTAAAGGCACGATGCAATGCTTTCTAAACATAGTCTAAATGAAGTATCAAACCCCACTTTTCCAAAATTTTGTCCGTGGATACAACGGTTCTTTTTAACGCTATCTCACATGAGATGAATCTCGGATATGCGTATGGTCCCACCTCAAGCGAGAGGAGCATTACCAATAATTGTGAATTTGAAAAAATTCCATTCTCTCCCAACAAAATCAACTTCTTCAAAATTTTCATTTTATGAACAAGCTTCAAGGATGGTCCATCTAACCGAGTTTATAAAATAGTCTAACACTACAAATGTTGGAAAATCAGTTTAATTCTATTAGTTGCATTCAGGGATAGCATCAGAGTTATTAAGGACGTATAATCATAACAGATTCCAACTCGAATTCAATTCTTTGAACGTGCACTCACACCAAAGCAACACCCCTATCGCAATTGTTTTTTTAACTGACCTAAAAAAATAGAAAAAACAAAATAGTTCCAAGATTACATATATCCAAGTAAGAAGTAGAATTTGCAACTCTGTCAACCCAAATGATTCCAACAAAAAATCTACACTCTTGAATTCCAGACAGATCATGAAACTCCAAATCATCCAGACCAACAGTTCAAGTTGTATTGAAGAACAATTTTGTTCTCTTACCAATTAGTTAAAAAGAAAAATAATCTGTTGCGAAGAAATTACTGTTTGCCCCAAACAATTACCCCCGGCTGCAAATAATTACTCATGATCGCAAAATTTTACTCCTAGCCGCGAAGAATTACTCCTAGCATTGAAAAATTAATTTCACCCGCAAAGAATTACTCCTGGCCGCAACAAAATAACTCCTGGCCGCACAGAATTACTCTTGACTGCGGAGAATTACACTCGGCCGCAACAAATTACTTTTGGCCGCATCAAATTACTCTTGGCCGCATCGAATTGCACTTGGACGCTTAGAATTGCTGTTGGCCGCGTGAAATTGCAGTTGGCCGCGTGGAATAGCAATTCCACGCGGCCAACTGCAATTCCACGCGGCCAACTGCAATTCCACGCGGCCAGCTGCAATTTCACGCGGCTATCTGCAATTCCTAGCGGCCAAGTATCATACGATGAGGTCGAAAGTTAGTCAATGCAGCCAAGTGCAATTCTCAGGCTCGAATCGTACATTCGGTGGCTCGAAACTCATCATAACAACTAACGATCGAGAGCTGTTCATTGCCGGAATGAGACCTGAGTCGTTAGATGCACCATCCCCCGATTCCTCCGTATTATATAGACTAGTAATTGCCTGTGCCTAAAGGCACGATGCAATGCTTTCTAAACATAGTCTAATTGAAGTATCAAACCCCACTTTTCCAAAATTTTGTGTGTGGATACAACGGTTCTTTTTAACGCTATCTCACATGAGATGAATCTCGGATATGTGTATGGTCCCACCTCAAGCGAGAGGAGCATTACCAATAATTGTGAATTTGAAAAAATTCCATTCTCTCCCAACAAAATCAACTTCTTGAAAATTTTCATTTCATGAACAAGTTTCAAGCATGGTCCATCTAACCGAGTTTATAAAATAGTCTAACACTACAAATGTTGCAAAATCTGTTTAATTCTATTAGTTGCATTCAGGGATAGCATCAGAGTTATTAAGGACGTATAATCATAACAGATTCCAACTCGAATTCAATTCTTTGAACGTGCACTCACTCCAAAGCAACACCCCTATCGCAATTTCATTTTTTAACTGACCTAAAAAAAATAGAAAAAAACAAAATAGTTCCAAGATTACATATATCCAAGTAAGGAGTAGAATTTGCAACTCTGTCAACCCAAATGATTCCAACCAAAAACCTACACTCTTGAATCCCAGACAGATCATGAAACTCCAAATCATCCAAACCAACAGTTCAAGTTGTATTGAAGAACAATTTTGTTCTCTTACCAATTAGTTAAAAAGAAAAATAATCTGATGCGAAGAAAAATTACTATTTGCCCCAAAGAATTACCCCCGGCTGCAAATAATTACTCATGATCGCAAAATTTTACTCCTAGCCACGTAGAATTACTCCTAGCATTGAAAAATTAATTTCGCCCGCAAAGAATTACTCCTGGCCGCAACAAAATAACTCCTGGCCGTACAGAATTACTATTGACTGCAAAGAATTGCACTTGGCCGCAAAGAATTACTTTTGGCCGCATCAAATTACTCTTGGCCGCATCGAATTGCACTTCGACGCTTAGAATTGCTGTTGGTCGCGTGGAATTGCAGTTGGTCGCGTGAAATTGCAGTTGGCCGCGTAGAATAGCAAATTCGAGCGGCCAACTGCAATTCCACGCGGCCAACTGCAATTACACGCGGACAACTGCAATTTCACTCGGCTATCTGCAATTCCAAGCGGCCAAGTATCATACGATGAGGTCGAAAGTTAGTCAATGCAGCCAAGTGCAATTCTAAGGCTCGAATCGTACATTCGGTGGCTCGAAACTCATTATAACAACTAACGATCGAGAGCCGTTCATTTCCGGAATGAGACCTGAGTCGTTAGATGCACCATCCCCCGATTCCTCCGTATTATATAGACTAGTAATTGCCTGTGCCTAAAGGCACGATGCAATGCTTTCTAAACATATTCTAAATGAAGTATCAAACCCCACTTTTCCAAAATTTTGTGCGTGGATACAACGGTTCTTTTTAACGCTATCTAACATGAGATGAATCTCGGATATGCGTATGGTCCCACCTCAAGCGAGAGGAGCATTACCAATAATTGTGAATTTGAAAAAATTCCATTCTCTCCCGACAAAATCAACTTCTTGAAAATTTACATTTTATGAACAAGCTTCACGCATGGTCCATCTAACCGAGTTTATAAAATAGTCTAACACTACAAATGTTGCAAAATCTGTTTAATTCTATTAGTTGCATTCAGGGATAGCATCAGAGTTATTAAGGACGTAAAATCATAACAGATTCCAACTCGAATTCAATTCTTTGAACGTGCACTCACTCCAAAGCAACACCCCTATCGCAATTGTTTTTTTAACTGACCTAAAAAAAATAGAAAAAAACAAAATAGTTCCAAGATTACATATATCCAAGTAAGGAGTAGAATTTGAAACTCTGTCAACCCAAATGATTCCAACAAAAAACCTACACTCTTGAATTCCAGACAGATCATGAAACTCCAAATCATCCAAACCAACAGTTCAAGTTGTATTGAAGAACAATTTTGTTCTCTTACCAATTAGTTAAAAAGAAAAATAATCTGATGCGAAGAAATTACTGTTTGCCATAAAGAATTACCCCCGACTGCAAATAATTACTCATGATCGCAAAATTTTACTCCTAGCCGCGAAGAATTACTCCTAGCATTTAAAAATTAATTTCGCCCGCAAAGAATTACTCCTGGCCGCAACAAAATAACTCCTGGCCGCACAGAATTACTCTTGACTGCAAAGAATTGCACTTGGCCGCAACGAATTACTTTTGGCCGCATCAAATTACTCTTGGCCGCATCAAATTGCACTTGGAAGGTTAGAATTGCTGTTGGCCGCGTGTAATTGCAGTTGGCCGCGTGAAATTGCAGTTGGCCGCGTAGAATAGCAATTTCGAGCGGCCAACTGCAATTCCACGCGGCCGGCTGCAATTTCACGCGGCTATATGCAATTCCAAGCAGCCAAGTATCATACGATGAGGTTGAAAGTTAGTCAATGCAGCCAAGTGCAATTCTAATGCTCGAATCGTACATTCGGTGGCTCGAAACTCATCATAACAACTAACGATCGAGAGCCGTTCATTTCCGGAATGAGACCTGAGTCGTTAGATGCACCATCCCCCGATTCCTCCGTATTATATTGACTAATAATTGCCTGTGCCTAAAGGCACGATGCAATGCTTTCTAAACATAGTCTAAATAAAGTATCAAACACCACTTTTCCAAAATTTTGTGCGTGGATACAACGGTTCTTTTTAACGCTATCTCACATGAGATGAATCTCGGATATGCGTAAGGTCCCACCTCAAGCGAGAGGAGCATTACCAATAATTGTGAATTTGAAAAAATTCCATACTCTCCCAACAAAATCAACTTCTTCAAAATTTTCATTTTATGAACAATCTTCAAGCATGGTCCATCTAACCGAGTTTATAAAATAGTCTAACACTACAAATGTTGCAAAATCGGTTCAATTCTATTAGTTGCATTCAGGGATAGCATCAGAGTTATTAAGGACGTATAATCATAACAGATTCCAACTCGAATTCAATTCTTCGAACGTGCACTCACTCCAAATCAACACCCCTATCGCAATTGTTTTTTTAACTGACCTAAAAAAAATAGAAAAAACAAAATAGTTCCAAGATTACATATATCCAAGTAAGGAGTAGAATTTGCAACTCCGTCAACCCAAATGATTCCAACAAAAAACCTACACTCTTGAATCCCAGACAGATCAAGAAACTCCAAATCATCCAGACCAACTGTTCAAGTTGTATGGAAGAACAATTTTGTTCCCTTACCAATTAGTTAAAAAGACAAATAATCTAATGCGAAGAAATTACTGTTTGCCCCAAAGAATTACCCCTGGCTGCAAATAATTAGTCATGATCGCAAAATTTTACTCCTAGCCGCGAAGAATTACTCCTAGCATTGAAAAATTAATTTCGCCCGCAAAGAATTAATCTTGGCCGCAACAAAATAACTCATGGCCGCACAGAATTACTCTTGACTGCAAAGATTTGCACTTGGCCGCAAAGAATTACTTTTGGTCGCGTGGAATTGCAGTTGGCCGCGTGAAATTGCAATTGGCCGCGTGAAATTGCAGTTGGCCGCATAGAATTGCAATTTCAAGCGGCCAACTGCAATTTCACACGGCCATTTGCTATTCCACGCGGCCAGCTGCAATTTCAAGCGGCTATCTGCAATTCCAAGCGGCCAATTATCATACAATGAGGTGGAAAGTTAGTCAATGCAGCCAAGTGCAATTCTAAGGCTCGAATCGTACAATCGGTGGCTCGAAACTCATCATAACAACTAACGATCGAAAGCCGTTCATTGCTGGAATGAGACCTTAGTCGTTAGATGCACCATCCCCCGATTCCTCTGTAATATATAGACTAGTAATTGCCTGTGCCTAAAGGCACGATGCAATGCTTTCTAAACATAGTCTAAATGAAGTATCACACCCAACTTTTCCAAAATTTTGTGCGTGGATACAACGGTTCTTTTTAACGCTATCTCACACGAGATGAATCTCGGCTATGCGTATGGTCCCACCTCAAGCGAGAGGAGCATTACCAATAATTGTGAATTTGAAAAAATTTCATTCTCTCCCAACAAAATCAACTTCTTGAAAATTTTCATTTTATGAACAAGCTTCAAGCATGGTCCATCTAACCGAGTTTATAAAATAGTCTAACACTACAAATGTTGCAAAATCTGTTTAATTCTATTAGTTGCATTCAGGGATAGCATCAGAGTTATTAAGGACGTATAATCATAACAGATTCCAACTCGAATTCAATTCTTTGAACGTGGACTCACTCCAAAGCAACACCCCTATCGCAATTGTTTTTTTAACTGACCATAAAAAAATAGAAAAAACAAAATAGTTCCAAGATTACATATATCCAAGTAAGGAGTAGAATTTGCAACTCTTTCAACCCAAATGATTCCAACAAAAAACCTACACTCTTGAATTCTAAACAGATCATGAAACTCCAAATCATCCAGACCAACAGTTCAAGTTGTATTGAAGAACAATTTTGTTCCCTTACCAATTAGTTAAAAAGAAAAATAATCTGATGCGAAGAAATTACTGTTTGCCCCAAAAAATTACCCCTGGCTGCAAATAATTACTCATGATCGCAAAATTTTACACCTAGCCGCGAAGAATTACTCCTAGCATTGAAAAAATAAATTCGCCCGCAAAGAATTACTCCTGGCCGCAACAAAATAACTCTTGGCCGCACAGAATTAATCTTGACTGCAAAGAATTGCACTTGGCCGCAACGAATTACTTTTGGTCGCATCGAATTACTCTTGGCCGCATCGAATTGCACTTGGATGCTTAGAATTGCAGTTGGCCACGTGGAATTGCAGTTGGCCGCGTAGAATTGCAGTTGGCCGCGTGAAATTGCAGTTGGCCGCTTAGAATTGCAATTTCAAGCGGCCAACTGCAATTTCACACGGCCATTTGCAATTCCACGCGGCCAGCTGCAATTTCACGCGGCTATCTGCAATTCCAAGCGGCCAATTATCATACGATGAGGTCGAAAGTTAGTCAATGCAGCCAAGTGCAATTCAAAGGCTCGAATCGTACAATCGGTGGCTCGAAACTCATCATAACAACTAACGATCGAGAGCCGTTCATTGCCGGAATGAGACCTTAGTCGTTAGATGCACCATCCCCCGATTCCTCCGTATTATATAGACTAGTAATTGCCTGTGCCTAAAGGCACGTTGCAATGCTTTCTAAACATAGTCTAAATAAAGTATCAAACCCCACTTTTCCAAAATTTTGTGGTGGATACAACGGTTCTTTTTAACGCCATCTCACATGAGATGAATATCGGATATGCGTATGGTCCCACCTCAAGCGAGAGGAGCATTACCAATAATTGTGAATTTGAAAAAATTCCATTCTCTCCCAATAAAATCAACTTCTTGAAAATTTTCATTTTATGAACAAGCTTCAAGCATGGTCCATCTAACCGAGTTTATAAAATAGTCTAACACTACAAATGTTGCAAAATTTGTTTAATTCTATTAGTTGCATTCAGGGATAGCATCAGAGTTATTAAGGACGTATAATCATAACAGATTCCAACTCGAATTCAATTCTTTGAACGTGCACTCACTCCAAAAGAACACCCCTATCGCAATTGTTTTTTTAACTGACCTAAAAAAAATAGAAAAAACAAAATAGTTCCAATATTACATATATCCAAGTAATGAGTAGAATTTGGAACTCTGTCAACCCAAATGATTCCAACAAAAAACCTACACTCTTGAATCCCAGACAGATCATGAAACTCCAAATCATCCCGACCAACAGTTCAAGTTGTATTGAAGAACAATTTTGTTCCCTTACCAATTAGTTAAAAAGAAAAATAATCTGGTGCGAAGAAATTACTGTTTGCCCCAAAGAATTACCCCTGGCTGCAAATAATTACTCATGATCGCAAAATTTTACTCCTAGCCGCGAAGAATTACTCCTAGCATTGAAAAATTAATTTCGCCCGCAAAGAATTACTCCTGGCCGCACAGAATTACTCTTGACTGCAAAGAATTGCACTTGGCCGCAACGAATTACTTTTGGCCGCATCAAATTACTCTTGGCCGCATCGAATTGCACTTGGATGCTTTGAATTGCAGTCGGCCGCGTGGAATTGCAGTTGGCCGCGTAGAATAGCAATTTCAAGCGGCCAACTGCAATTTCACGCGGCCAACTGCAATTCCACGCGGCCAGCTGCATTTTCACGCGGCTATCTGCAATTCGAAGCGGCCAAGTATCATATGATGAGGTCGAAAGTTAGTCAATGCAGCCAAGTGCAATTCTAAGGCTCGAATCGTACATTCGTTTAGCTCGAAACTCATCATAACAACTAACGATCAAGAGCCATTCATTGCCGAAATGAGACCTGAGTCGTTAGATGCACCATCCCCCGATTCCTCCGTATTATATAGACTAGTAATTGCCTGTGCCTAAAGGCACGATGCAATGCTTTCTAAACATAGTCTAAATGAAGTATCAAAACCCACTTTTCCAAAATTTTGTGCGTGGATACAACTGTTCTTTTTAACGCTATCTCACATGACATGAATCTCGGATATGCGTATGGTCCCACCTCAAGCGAGAGGAGCATTACCAATAATTGTGACTTTGAAAAAATTCCATTCTCTCCCAACAAAATCAACTTCTTGAAAATTTTCATTTTATGAACAAGCTTCAAGCATGGTCCATCTAACCGAGTTTATAAAATAGTCTAACACTACAAATGTTGCAAAATCTGTTTAATTGTATTAGTTGCATTCAGGGATAGCATCAGAGTTATTAAGGACGTATAATCATAACAGATTCCAATTCGAAATCAATTCTTTAAACGTGTACTCACTCCAAAGCAACACCCCTATCGCAATTGTTTTTTTAACTGACCTAAAAAAAATTGAAAAAACAAAATAGTTCCAAGATTACATATATCCAAATAAGGAGTAGAATTTGCAACTCTGTCAACCCAAATGATTCCAACAAAAAACCTACACTCTTGAATCCCAGACAGATCATGAAACTCCAAATCATCCAGACCAACAGTTCAAGTTGTATTGAAGAACAATTTTGTTCCCTTACCAATTAGTTAAAAAGAAAAATAATCTGATGCGAAGAAATTACTGTTTGCCCCAAAGAATTACCCCTGGCTGCAAATAATTACTCATGATCGCAAAATTTTACTCCTAGCCGCGAAGAATTACTCCTAGCATTGAAAAATTAATTTCGCCCGCAAAGAATCACTCCTGGCCGCTACAAAATAACTACTGGCCGCACAGAATTACTCTTGACTGCAAAGAATTGCAGTTGGCCGCAACGAATTACTTTTGGCCGCTTCAAATTACTCTTGGCCGCATCGAATTACACTTGGACGCTTAGAATTGCAGTTGGCCGCGTGGAATTGCAGTTGGCCGCATGACATTGCAGTTGGCCGCGTAGAATAGCAATTTCAAGCGGCCAACTGCAATTTCACGCGGCCAACTGCAATTCCACGCGGCCAACTGCATTTTCAAGCGGCTATCTGCAATTCCAAGCGGCCAAGTATCATACGATGAGGTCGAAAGTTAGTCAATGCAGCCAAGTTCAATTCTAAGGCTCGAATCGTACATTCGTTGGCTCGAAACTCATCATAACAACTAACTATCGAGAGCCGTTCATTTCCGGAATGAGACCTGAGTCGTTAGATGCACCATCCCCCGATTCCTCCGTATTATATAGACTAGTAATTGCCTGTGCCTAAAGGCACGATGCAATGCTTTCTAAACATATTCCAAATGAAGTATCAAACCCCACTTTTCCAAAATTTTGTGCGTGGATACAACGGTTCTTTTTAACGCTATCTCACATGAGATGAATCTCGGATATGCGTATGGTCCCACCTCAAGCGAGAGGAGCATTACCAATAATTGTGAATTTGAAAAAATTCCATTCTCTCCCAACAAAATCAACTTCTTGAAAATTTTCATTTTATGAACAAGCTTCAAGGATGGTCCATCTAACCGAGTTTATAAAATAGTCTAACACTACAAATGTTGCAAAATCTGTTTAATTCTATTAGTTGCATTCAGGGATAGCATCAGAGTTATTAAGGACGTATAATCATAACAGATTCCAATTCGAATTCAATTCTTTGAACGTGCACTCACACCAAAGCAACACCCCTATCCCAATTGTTTTTTAAACTGACCTAAAAAAATAGAAAAAACAAAATAGTTCCAAGATTACATATATCCAAGTAAGAAGTAGAATTTGCAACTCTGTCAACCCAAATGATTCCAACAAAAAACCTACAATCTTGAATTCCAGACAGATCATGAAACTCCAAATCATCCAGACCAACAGTTCAAGTTGTATTGAAGAACAATTTTGTTCTCTTACCAATTAGTTAAAAAGAAAAATAATCTGTTGCGAAGAAATTACTGTTTGCCCCAAAGAATTACCTCCGGCTGCAAATAATTACTCATGATCGCAAAATTTTACTCCTAGCCACGAAGAATTACTCCTTGCATTGAAAAATTAATTTCACCCGCAAAGAATTACTCCTGGCCGCAACAAAATAACTCCTGGCCGAACAGAATTACTCTTGACTGCAAAGAATTGCACTTGGCCGCAACGAATTACTTTTGGCCGCATCAAATTACTCTTGACGGCATCGAATTGCACTTGGACGCTTAGAATTGCTGTTGGCCGCGTGTAATTGCAGTTGGCCGCGTGAAATTGCAGTTGGCCGAGTGAAATTGCAGTTGGCCGCGTAGAATAGCAATTTCAAGCGGCCAACTGCAATTCTACGTGGCCAACTGCAATTCCACGCGGCCAGCTGCAATTCCACGCGGCCAGCTGCAATTTCACGCGGCTATCTGCAATTCCAAGCGGCCAAGTATCATACGATGAGGTCGAAAGTTAGTCAATGCAGCCAAGTGCAATTCTCAGGCTCGAATCGTACATTCGGTGGCTCGAAACTCATCATAACAACTAACGATCGAGAGCTGTTCATTGCCGGAATGAGACCTGAGTCGTTAGATGCACCATCCCCCGATTTCTCCGTATTATATAGACTAGTAATTGCCTGTGCCTAAAGGCACGATGCAATGCTTTCTAAACATAGTCTAATTGAAGTATCAAACCCCACTTTTCCAAAATTTTGTGTGTGGATACAACGGTTCTTTTTAACGCCATCTCACATGAGATGAATCTCGGATATGCGTATGGTCCCACCTCAAGCGAGAGGAGCATTACCAATAATTGTGAATTTGAAAAAATTCCATTCTCTCCCAACAAAATCCACTTCTTGAAAATTTTCATTTTATGAACAAGCTTCAAGCATGGTCCATGTAACCGAGTTTATAAAATAGTCTAACACTACAAATGTTGCAAAATCTGTTTAATTCTATTAGTTGCATTCAGAGATAGCATCAGAGTTATTAAGGATGTATAATCATAACAGATTCCAACTCGAATTCAATTCTTTGAACGTGCACTCACTCCAAAGCAACACCCCTATCGCAATTGTTTTTTTAACTGACCTAAAAAAAAATAGAAAAAAACAAAATAGTTCCAAGATTACATATATCCAAGTAAGGAGTAGAATTTGCAACTCTGTCAACCCAAATGATTCCAACAAAAAACCTACACTCTTGAATCCAAGACAGATCATGAAACTCCAAATCATCCAGACCAACAGTTCAAGTTGTATTGAAGAACAATTTTGTTCTCTTACCAATTAGTTAAAAAGAAAAATAATCTGATGCGAAGAAAAATTACTATTTGCCCCAAAGAATTACCCCCGGCTGCAAATAATTACTCATGATCGCAAAATTTTACTCCTAGCCACGTAGAATTACTCCTAGCATTGAAAAATTAATTTCGCCCGCAAAGAATTACTCCTGGCCGCAACAAAATAACTCCTGGCCGCACAGAATTACTCTTGACTACAAAGAATTGCACTTGGCCGCAAAGAATTACTTTTGGCCGCATCAAATTACTCTTGGCCGCATCGAATTGCACTTGGACGCTTAGAATTGCTGTTGGTCGCGTGGAATTACAGTTGGCCGCGTGAAATTGCAGTTGGCCGCGTAGAATAGCAAATTGGAGCGGCCAACTGCAATTCCACGCGGCCAGCTGCAATTCCACGCGGCCAGCTGCAATTTCACTCGACTATCTGCAATTCTAAGCGGCCAAGTATCATACGATGAGGTCGAAAGTTAGTCAATGCAGCCAAGTGCAATTCTAAGGCTCGAATCGTACATTCGGTGGCTCGAAACTCATCATAACAACTAACGATCGAGAGCCGTTCATTTCCGGAATGAGACCTGAGTTGTTAGATGCACCATCCCCCGATTCCTCCGTATTATATAGACTAGTAATTGCCTGTGCCTAAAGGCACGATGCAATGCTTTCTAAACATATTCAAATGAAGTATCAAACCCCACTTTTCCAAAATTTTGTGTGTGGATACAACGGTTCTTTTTAACGCTATCTCACATGAGATGAATCTCGGATATGCGTATGGTCCCACCTCAAGCGAGAGGAGCATTACCAATAATTGTGAATTTGAAAAAATTCCATTCTCTCCCGACAAAATCAACTTCTTGAAAATTTTCATTTTATGAACAAGCTTCAAGCATGGTCCATCTAACCGAGTTTATAAAATAGTCTAACACTACAAATGTTGCAAAATCTTTTTAATTCTATTAGTTGCATTCAGGGATAGCATCAGAGTTATTAAGGACGTATAATCATAACGGATTCCAACTCGAATTCAATTCTTTGAACGTGCACTCACTCCAAAGCAACACCCCTATCGCAATTGTTTTTTTAACTGACCTAAAAAAAAATAGAAAAAAAAAGTAGTTCCAAGATTACATATATCCAAGTAAGGAGTAGAATTTGCAACTCTGTCAACCCAAATGATTCCAACAAAAAACCTACACTCTTGAATCCCAGACAGATCATTAAACTCCAAATCATCCAGACCAACAGTTCAAGTTGTATTGAAGAACAATTTTGTTCTCTTACCAATTAGTTAAAAAGAAAAATAATCTGATGCGAAGAAAAATTACTATTTGCCCCAAAGAATTACCCCCGGCTGCAAATAATTACTCATGATCGCAAAATTTTACTCCTAGCCACGTAGAATTACTCCTAGCATTGAAAAATTAATTTCGCCCGCAAAGAATTACTCCTGGCCGCAACAAAATAACCCCTGGCCACACAGAATTACTCTTGACTGCAAAGAATTGCACTTGGCCGCAAAGAATTACTCTTGGCCGCATCGAATTGCACTTGGACGCTTAGAATTGCTGTTGGTCGCGTGGAATTGCAGTTGGCCGCGTGAAATTGCAGTTGGCCGCGTAGAATTGCAAATTCGAGCGGCCAACTGCAATTCCACGCGGCCAACTGCAAGTACATGCGGCCATCTGCAATTTCACTCGGCTATCTGCAATTCCAAGTGGCCAAGTATCATACGATGAGGTCGAAAGTTAGTCAATGCAGCCAAGTGCAATTCTAAGGCTCGAATCGTACATTCGGTGGCTCGAAACTCATCATAAAAACTAACGATCGAGAGCCGTTCATTTCCGGAATGAGACCTGAGTCGTTAGATGCACCATCCCCCAATTCCTCCGTATTATATAGACTAGTAATTTCCTGTGCCTAAAGGCACGATGCAATGCTTTCTAAACATATTCTAAATGAAGTATCAAACCCCACTTTTCCAAAATTTTGTGCGTGGATACAACGGTTCTTTTTAACGCTATCTCACATGAGATGAATCTCGGATATGCGTATGGTCCCACCTCAAGCGAGAGGAGCATTACCAATAATTGTGAATTTGAAAAAATTCCATTCTCTCCCAACAAAATCAACTTCTTGAAAATTTTCATTTTCTGAACAATTTTCAAGCATGGTCCATCTAACCGAGTTTATAAAATAGTCTAACACTACAAATGTTGCAAAATCTGTTTAATTCTATTAGTTGCATTCAGGGATAGCATCAGAGTTATTAAGGACGTATAATCATAACAGATTCCAACTCGAATTCAATTCTTTGAACGTGCACTCACTCCAAAGCAACACCCCTATCGCAATTGTTTTTCTAACTGACCTATAAAAAAATAGAAAAAACAAAATAGTTCCAGGATTACATATATCCAAGTAAGGAGTAGAATTTGCAACTCTGTCAACCCAAATGATTCCAACAAAAAACCTACACTCTTGAATCCCAGACAGATCATGAAACTCCAAATCATCCAGACCAACAGTTCAAGTTGTATTGAAGAACAATTTTGTTCTCTTACCAATTAGTTAAAAAGAAAAATAATCTGATGCGAAGAAAAATTACTATTTGCCCCAAAGATTTACCCCCGGCTGCAAATAATTACTCATGATCGCAAAATTTTACTCCTAGCCACGTAGAATTACTCCTAGCATTGAAAATTTAATTTCGCCCGCAAAGAATTACTCCTGGCCGCAACAAAATAACTCCTGGCTGCACAGAATTACTCTTGACTGCAAAGAATTGCACTTGGCCGCAAAGAATTACTTTTGGCCACATCAAATTACTCTTGGCCGCATCAAATTGCACTTGGACGCTTAGAATTGCTGTTGGTCGCGTGGAATTGCAGTTGGCCGCGTGAAATTGCAGTTGGCCGCGTAGAATAGCAAATTGGAGTGGCCAACTGCAATTCCACTTGGCCAACTGCAATTACACGCGGCCATCTGCAATTTCACTCGGCTATCTGCAATTCCAAGCGGCCAAGTATCATACGATGAGGTCGAAAGTTAGTCAATGCAGCCAAGTGCAATTCTAAGGCTCGAATCGTACATTCGGTGGCTCGAAACTCATCATAAAAACTAACGATCGAGAGCCGTTCATTTCCGGAATGAGACCTGAGTCGTTAGATGCACCTTCCCCCGATTCCTCCGTATTATATAGACTAGTAATTGCCTGTGCCTAAAGGCACGATGCAATGCTTTCTAAACATATTCTAAATGAAGTATCAAACCCCACTTTTCCAAAATTTTGTGCGTGGATACAACGGTTCTTTTTAACGCTATCTCACATGAGATGAATCTCGGATATGCGTATGGTCCCACCTCAAGCGAGAGGAGCATTACCAATAATTGTGAATTTGAAAAAATTCCATTCTCTCGCGACAAAATCAACTTCTTGAAAATTTTCATTTTATGAACAAGCTTCAAGCATGGTCCATCTAACCGAGTTTATAAAATAGTCTAACACTACAAATGTTGCAAAATCTGTTTAATTCTATTAGTTGCATTCAGGGATAGCATCAGAGTTATTAAGGACGTATAATCATAACAGATTCCAACTCGAATTCAATTCTTTGAACGTGCACTCACTCCAAAGCAACAACCCTATCGCAATTGTTTTTCTAACTGACCTAAAAAAAAATAGAAAAAACAAAATAGTTCCAGGATTACATATATCCAAGTAAGGAGTAGAATTTGCAACTCTGTCAACCCAAATGATTCCAACAAAAAACCTACACTCTTGAATCCCAGACAGATCATGAAACTCCAAATCATCCAGACCAACAGTTCAAGTTGTATTGAAGAACAATTTTGTTCTCTTACCAATTAGTTAAAAAGAAAAATAATCTGATGCGAAGAAAAATTACTATTTGCCCCAAAGAATTACCCCCGGCTGCAAATAATTACTCATGATCACAAAATTTTACTCCTAGCCACGTAGAATTACTCCTAGCATTGAAAAATTAATTTCGCCCGCAAAGAATTACTCCTGGCCGCAACAAAATAACTCCTGGCCGCACAGAATTACTCTTGACTGCAAAGAATTGCACTTGGCCGCAAAGAATTACTTTTGGCCACATCAAATTACTCTTGGCCGCATCGAATTGCACTTGGACGCTTAGAATTGCTGTTGGTCGCGTGGAATTGCAGTTGGCCGCGTGAAATTGCAGTTGGCCGCGTAGAATAGCAAATTGGAGCGGCCAACTGCAATTCCACGCGGCCAACTGTAATTACACGCGGCCAGCTGCAATTTCACTCGGCTATCTGCAATTTCAAGCGGCCAAGTATCATACGATGAGGTCGAAAGTTAGTCAATGCAGCCAAGTGCAATTCTAAGGCTCGAATCGTACATTCGGTGGCTCGAAACTCATCATAACAACTAACGATCAAGAGCCGTTCATTTCCGGAATGAGACCTGAGTCGTTAGATGCACCATCCCCCGATTCCTCCGTATTATGTAGACTAGTAATTGCCTGTGCCTAAAGGCACGATGCAATGCTTTCTAAACATATTCTAAATGAAGTATCAAACCCCACTTTTCCAAAATTTTGTGCGTGGATACAATGGTTCTTTTTAACGCTATCTCACATGAGATGAATCTCGGATGTGCGTATGGTCCCACCTCAAGCGAGAGGAGCATTACCAATAATTGTGAATTTGAAAAAATTCCATTCTCTCCCGACAAAATCAATTTCTTGAAAATTTACATTTTATGAACAAGCTTCACGCATGGTCCATCTAACCGAGTTTATAAAATAGTCTAACACTACAAATGTTGCAAAATCTGTTTAATTCTATTAGTTGCATTCAGGGATAGCATCAGAGTTATTAAGGACGTATAATCATAACAGATTCCAACTCGAATTCAATTCTTTGAACGTGCACTCACTCCAAAGCAACACCTCTATCGCAATTGTTTTTTTAACTGACCTAAAAAAAAATAGAAAAAAACAAAATAGTTCCAAGATTACATATATCCAAGTAAGGAGTAGAATTTGAAACTCTGTCAACCCAAATGATTCCAACAAAAAACCTACACTCTTGAATCCCAGACAGATCATGAAACTCCAAATCATCCAGACCAACAGTTCAAGTTGTATTGAAGAACAATTTTGTTCTCTTACCAATTAGTTAAAAAGAAAAATAATCCGATGCGAATAAATTACTGTTTGCCCCAAAGAATTACCCCCGGCTGCAAATAATTACTCATGATCGCAAAATTTTACTCCTATCCGCGAAGAATTACTCCTAGCATTTAAAAATTAATTTCGCCCGCAAAGAATTACTCCTGGCCGCAACAAAATAACTCCTGGCCGCACAGAATTACTCTTGACTGCAAAGAATTGCACTTGGCCGCAACGAATTACTTTTGGCCGCATCAAATTACTCTTGGCCGCATCAAATTGCACTTGGACGCTTAGAATTGGTGTTGGCCGCGTGTAATTGCAGTTGGCCGCGTGAAATTGCAGTTGGCCGCGTAGAATAGCAATTTCGAGCGGCCAACTGCAATTCCTTGCAGCCAACTGCAACTCCACGCGGCCGGCTGCAATTTCACGCGGCTATATGCAATTCCAAGCGGCCAAGTATCATACGATGAGGTCGAAAGTTAGTCAATGCAGCCAAGTGCAATTCTAAGGCTCGAATCGTACATTCGGTGGCTCGAAACTCATCATAACAACTAACGATCGAGAGCCGTTCATTTCCGGAATGAGACCTGAGTCGTTAGATGCACCATCCCCCGATTCCTCCGTATTATATAGACTAGTAATTGCCTGTGCCTAAAGGCACGATGCAATGCTTTCTAAACATAGTCCAAATGAAGTAACAAACACCACATTTCCAAAATTTTCTGCGTGGATACAACAGTTATTTTTAACGCTATCTCACATGAGATGAATCTCGGATATGCGTAAGGTCCCACCTCATGCGAGAGGAGCATTACCAATAATTGTGAATTTTAAAAAATTCCATACTCTCCCAACAAAATCAACTTCTTCAAAATTTTCATTTTATGAACAATCTTCAAGCATGGTCCATCTAACCGAGTTTATAAAATAGTCTCACACTACAAATGTTGCAAAATCTGTTCAATTCTATTAGTTGCATTCAGGGATAGCATCAGAGTTATTAAGGACGTATAATCATAACAGATTCCAACTCAAATTCAATTCTTTGAACGTGCACTCACTCCAAATCAACACCCCTATCGCAATTGTTTTTTTAACTGCCCTAAAAACAAATAGAGAAAACAAAAATAGTTCCAAGATTACATATATCCAAGTAAGGAGTAGAATTTGCAACTCTGTCAACCCAAATGATTCCAACAAAAAAACCTACACTCTTGAATCCCAGACAGATCATGAAACTCCAAATCATCCAGACCAACAGTTCAAGTTGTATTGAAGAACAATTTTGTTCTCTTACCAATTAGTTAAAAAGAAAAATAATCCGATGCGAATAAATTACTGTTTGCCCCAAAGAATTACCCCCGGCTGCAAATAATTACTCATGATCGCAAAATTTTACTCCTATCCGCGAAGAATTACTCCTAGCATTTAAAAATTAATTTCGCCCGCAAAGAATTACTCCTGGCCGCAACAAAATAACTCCTGGCCGCACAGAATTACTCTTGACTGCAAAGAATTGCACTTGGCCGCAACGAATTACTTTTGGCCGCATCAAATTACTCTTGGCCGCATCAAATTGCACTTGGACGCTTAGAATTGGTGTTGGCCGCGTGTAATTGCAGTTGGCCGCGTGAAATTGCAGTTGGCCGCGTAGAATAGCAATTTCGAGCGGCCAACTGCAATTCCTTGCAGCCAACTGCAACTCCACGCGGCCGGCTGCAATTTCACGCGGCTATATGCAATTCCAAGCGGCCAAGTATCATACGATGAGGTCGAAAGTTAGTCAATGCAGCCAAGTGCAATTCTAAGGCTCGAATCGTACATTCGGTGGCTCGAAACTCATCATAACAACTAACGATCGAGAGCCGTTCATTGCCGGAATGAGACCTTAGTCGTTAGATGCACCATCCCCCGATTCCTCCGTATTATATAGACTAGTAATTGCCTGTGCCTAAAGGCACGATGCAATGCTTTCTAAACATAGTCTAAATGAAGTATCAAACCCCACTTTTCCAAAATTTTGTGCGTGGATACAACGGTTCTTTTTAACGCTATCTCACATGAGATGAATCTCGGCTATGCGTATGGTCCCACCTCAAGCGAGAGAAGCATTACCAATAATTGTGAATTTGAAAAAATTTCATTCTCTCCCAACAAAATCAACTTCTTGAAAATTTTCATTTTATGAACAAGCTTCAAGCATGGTCCATCTAACCGAGTTTATAAAATAGTCTAACACTACAAATGTTGCAAAATCTGTTTAATTCTATTAGTTACATTCAGGGATAGCATCAGAGTTATTAAGGACGTATAATCATAACAGATTCCAACTCGAATTCAATTCTTTGAACGTGCACTCACTCCAAAGCAACACCCCTATCACAATTGTTTTTTTAACTGACCTAAAAAAAATAGAAAAAACAAAATAGTTCCAATATTACATATATCCAAGTAATGAGTAGAATTTGCAACTCAGTCAACCCAAATGATTCCAACAAAAAACCTACACTCTTGAATCCCAGACAGATCATGAAACTCCAAATCATCCCGACCAACAGTTCAAGTTGTATTGAAGAACAATTTTGTTCCCTTACCAATTAGTTAAAAAGAAAAATAATCTGGTGCGAAGAAATTACTGTTTGCCCCAAAGAATTACCCCTGGCTGCAAATAATTACTCATGATCGCAAAATTTTACTCCTAGCCGCGAAGAATTACTCCTAGCATTGAAAAATTAATTTCGCCCGCAAAGAATTACTCCTGGCCGCTAGAAAATAACTCCTGGCCGCACAGAATTACTCTTGACTGCAAAGAATTGCACTTGGCCGCAACGAATTACTTTTGGCCGCATCAAATTACTCTTGGCCGCATCGAATTGCACTTGGACACTTTGAATTGCAGTCGGCCGCGTGGAATTGCAGTTGGCCGCGTAGAATAGCAATTTCAAGCGGCCAACTGCAATTTCACGCGGCCAACTGCAATTACACGCGGCCAGCTACAATTTCACGCGGCTATCTGCAATTCAAAGCAGCCAAGTACATACGATGAGGTCGAAAGTTAGTCAATGAAGCCAAGTGCAATTCTAAGGCTCAAATTGTACATTCGGTGGCTCGAAACTCATCATAACAACTAACGATCGAGAGCCGTTCATTGCCGGAATGAGACCTTAGTCGTTAGATGCACCATCCCCCGATTCCTCCGTATTATATAGACTAGTAATTGCCTGTGCCTAAAGGCACGATGCAATGCTTTATAAACATAGTCTAAATGATGTATCAAACCCCACTTTTCCAAAATTTTGTGCGTGGATACAACGGTTCTTTTCAACGCTATCTCACATGAGATGAATCTCGGATATGCGTATGGTCCCACCTCAAGCGAGAGGAGCTTTACCAATAATTGTGAATTTGAAAAAATTCCATTCTCTCCCAACAAAATCAACTTCTTGAAAATTTTCATTTTATGAACAAGCTTCAAGCATGGTCCATCTAACCGAGTTTCTAAAATAGTCTAACACTACAAATGTTGCAAAATCTGTTTAATTCTATTAGTTGCATTCAGGGATAGCATCAGAGTTATTAAGGACGTATATTCATAACAGATTCCAACTCGAATTAAATTCTTTGAACGTGCACTCACTCCAAAGCAACACCCCTATCGCACTTGTTTTTTTAACTTACCTAAAAAAAATAGAAAAAACAAAATAGTTCCAAGATTACATATATCCAATTAAGGAGTAGAATTTGCAACTCTGTCTACCCAAAAGATTCCAACAAAAAACCTACAATCTTGAATCCCAGACAGATCATGAAACTCCAAATCATCCAGACCAACAGTTCAAGTTGTATTGAAGAACAATTTTGTTCTCTTACCAATTATTTAAAAATAAAAATAATATGATGCGAAGAATTACTGTTTGCCGCAAAGAATTACCCCTGGCTGCAAATAATTACTCATGATCGCAAAATTTTACTCCTAGCCGCGAAGAAATTACTCCTAGCATTGAAAAATTAATTTCGCTCGCAAAGAATTACTCCTGGCTGCAACAAAATAACTCCTGGCCGCACAGAATTACTCTTGACTGCAAAGAATTGGACTTGGCCGCAACGAATTACTTTTGGCCGCATCAAATTACTCTTGGCCGCATCGAATTGCACTTGTACGCATAGAATTGCAGTTGGCCGCGTGGAATTGCAGTTGGCCGCGTGAAATTGCAGTTGGCCGCGTGGAATTGCAGTTGGCCTCGTGAAATTGCTGTTGGCCGCGTAGAATTGCACTTTCAAGTGGCCAACTGCAGTTTTACGCGGCCAACTGCAACTTCACGCGGCTATCTACAATTCCAAGCGGCCAAGTATCATACGATGAGGTCGAAAGTTAGTCATTGCAGCCAAGTGCAATTCTAAGGCTCGAATCGTACATTCGGTGGCTCGAAACTCATCATATGAACTAACGATCGAGAGCCGTTCATTGCCGAAATGAGACCTGAGTCGTTAGATGCACCATCCCCCGATTCCTCCGTATTATATAGACTAGTAATTGCCTGTGCCTAAAGGCACGATGCAATGCTTTCTAAACATAGTCTAAATGAAGTATCAAACCCCACTTTTCCAAAATTTTGTGCGTGGATACAACGGTTCTTTTTAACGCTATCTCACATGAGATGAATCTCGGATATGCGTATGGTCCCACCTCAAGCGAGAGGAGCATTACCAATAATTGTGAATTTGAAAAAATTCCATTCTCTCCCAACAAAATCAACTTCTTGAAAATTTTCATTTTATGAACAAGCTTCAAGCATGGTCCATCTAACCGAGTTTATAAAATAGTCTAACACTACAAATGTTGCAAAATCTATTTAATTCTATTAGTTGCATTCAGGGATAGCATCAGAGTTATTAAGGACGTATAATCATAATAGATTCCAACTAGAATTCAATTCTTTGAACGTGCACTCACTCCAAAGCAACACCCCAATCGCACTTGTTTTTTTAACTGACCTAAAAAAAATAGAAAAAACAAAATAGTTCCAAGATTACATATATCCAAGTAAGGAGTAGAATTTGCAACTCTGTCTACCCAAAAGATTCCAACAAAAAACCTACAATCTTGAATTCCAGACAGATCATGAAACTCCAAATCATCCAGACCAATAGTTCAAGTTGTATTGAAGAACAATTTTGTTCTCTTACCAATTAGTTAAAAAGAAAAATAATCTGATGCGAAGAATTACTGTTTGCCGCAAAGAATTACCCCTGGCTGCAAATAATTACTCATGATCGCAAAATTTTACTCCTAGCCGCGAAGAATTACTCCTAGCATTGAAAAATTAATTTCGCCCGCAAAGAATTACTCCTGGCCGCACAGAATTACTCTTGACTGCAAAGAATTGCACTTTGCCCCATCGAATTACTTTTGGCCGCATCAAATTACTCTTGGCCGCATCGAATTGCACTTGGACGATTAGTATTGCAGTTGGCCACGTTTAATTACAGTTGGCCGCGTTAAATTGCAATTCGTAGCGGCCAACTGCAATTTCACGCGGCTATCTGTAATTCAAAGCGGCCAAGTATCATACGATGAGGTCGAAAGTTAGTCAATGCAGCCAAGTGCAATTCTAAGGCTCGAATCGTACATTCGGTGGCTCGAAACTCATCATAACAACTAACGATCGATAGCCGTTCATTGCCGGAATGAGACCTGAGTCGTTAGATGCACCATCCCCCAATTCCTCCGTATTATATAGACTAGTAATTGCCTGTGTCTGAAGGCATGATGCAATGCTTTCTAAACATAGTCTAAATGAAGTATCAAACCCCACTTTTCCAAAATTTTGTGCGTGGATACAACGGTTCTTTTTAACGCTATCTCACTTGAGATGAATCTCGGATATGCATATGGTCCCACCTCAAGCGAGAGGAGCATTTAACAATAATTGTGAATTTGAAAAAATTCCATTCTCCCAACGAAACCAACTTCTTGAAAATTTTCATTTTATGAATAAGCTTCAAGTACGGTCCATCTAACCGAGTTTATAAAATAGTCTAACACTACAAATGTTGCAAAATCTGTTTAAATCTATTAGTAGCATTCAGGGATAGCATCAGAGTTATTAACGACGTATAATCATAACAGATTCCAACTCGAATTCAATTCTTTGAACGTGCACTCACTCTAAAGCAACACCCCTATCGCACTTGTTTTTTTAACTGACTTAAAAAAATAGAAAAAACAAAATAGTTCCAAGATTACATATATCCAAGTAAGGAGTAGAATTTGCAACTCTGTCTACCCAAAAAATTCCGACAAAAAACCTACACTCTTGAATCCCAGACAGATCATGAAACTCCAAATCATCCAGACCAACAGTTCAAGTTGTATTGAAGAACAATTTTGTTCTCTTACCAATTAGTTAAAAAGAAAAATAATCTGATGCGAAGAATTACTATTTGCCGCATAGAATTACTCCTGGCTGCAAATAATTAATCATGATCGCAAAATTTTACTCCTAGCCGCGTAGAATTACTCCTAGCATTGAAAAATTAATATCGCCCGCAAAGAATTACTCCTGGCCGCAACAAAATAACTCCTGGCCGCACAGAATTACGCTTCACTTCAAAGAATTGCACTTGGCCGCATCGAATTACTTTTGGCCGCATCAAATTACTCTTGGCCGCATCGATTTGCACTTGGACGCTTAGAATTGCAGTTGGCCGCGTGGAAGTGCAGTTGGCCGCGTGAAATTACAGTTGGCCGCTTAGAATTGCAATTCGTAGCGGCCAACTGCAATGTCAAGCGGCCAACTGAAATTAACGCGGCCAACTGCAATTTCTCGCGGCTATCTGCAATTCCAACCGGCCAAGTATCATACGATGAGGTCGAAAGTTAGTCAATGCAGCCAAGTGCAATTCTAAGGCTCGAATCGTACATTCGGTAACTCGAAACTCATCATAACAACTAACGATCGAGAGCCGTTCATTGCCGAAATGAGTCCTGAGTCGTTAAATGCACCATCACCCGATTCCTCCGTATTATATAGACTAGTAATTGCCTGTGCCTAAAGGCACGATGCAATGCTTTCTAAACATAGTCTAAATGAAGTATCAAACCCCACTTTTCCAAAATTTTGTGTGTGGATACAACGGTTCTTTTTAACGCTATTGCACATTAGATGAATCTCGGATATGCGTATGGTCCCACCTCAAGCGAGAGGAGCATTACCAATAATTGTGAATTTGAAAAAATTCCATTCTCTCCCAACAAAATCAACTTCTTGAAAATTTTCATTTTATGAACAAGCTTCAAGCATGGTCCATCTAACCGAGTTTATAAAATAGTCTAACACTACAAATGTTGCAAAATCTGTTTAATTCTATTAGTTGCATTCAGGGATAGCATCAGAGTTATTAACGACGTATAATCATAATAGATTCCAACTCGTATTCAATTCTTTGAACGTGCACTCACTCAAAAGCAACACCCCTATCGCACTTGTTTTTTTAACTGACTTAAAAAAATATAAAAAACAAAATAGTTCCAAGATTACATTTATCCAATTAAGGAGTAGAATTTCAACTCTGTCAACCCAAAAGATTCCAACAAAAAACCTACACTCTTGAATACCAGACATATCATGAAACTCCAAATCATCCAGACCAACAGTTCAAGTTGTATTGAAGAACAATTTTGTTCCCTTACCAATTAGTTAAAAAGAAAAATTATCTTATGTGAAGAATTACTATTTGCCGCAAAGAATTACTCCTGGCTTCAAATAATTACTCATGATCGCAAAATTTTACTCCTAGCCTCGAAGAATTACTCCTAACATTGAAAAATTAATATCGCCCGAAAAGAATTACTCCTGGCCGCAACAAAATAACTCCTGGCCGCACAGAATTAATCTTGACTGCAAAGAATTGCACTTGGCCGCATCGAATTACTCTTGGCCGCATCAAATTACTCTTGGCCGCATCAAATTGCACTTGGACGCTTAGAATTGCATTTGGCTGCGTGGAATTGCAGTTGGCCGCGTAGAATTGCAATTCATAGCGGCCCACTGCAATTTCATGTGGCCAACTGCAATTCCACGCGGTCAACTGCAATTTTACGCGGCTATCTGCAATTCCAACCGGCCAAGTATCATACGATGAGGTCGAAAGTTAGTCAATGCAGCCAAGTGCAATTCTAAGGCTCGAATCGTACATTCGGTGGCTCGAAACTCATCATAACAACTAACGATCGAGAGCCGTTCATTGCCAAAATGAGACCTGAGTCGTTAGATGCACCATCCCCCAATTCCTCCGTATTATATGGACTATTAATTGCCTGTGCCTAAAGGCACGATGCAATGCTTTCTAAACATAGTCTAAATGAAGTATCAAACCCCACTTTTCCTAAATTTTGTGCGTGGATACAACGGTTCTTTTTAACGCTATCTCACATGAGATGAATCTCGGATATGCGTATGGTCCCACCTCAAGCGAGAGGAGCATTACCAATAATTGTGAATTTGAAAAAATTCCATTCTCCCAACAAAATCAACTTCTTGAAAATTTTCATTTTATGAATAATCTTCAAACATGGTCCATCTAACCGAGTTTATAAAATAGTCTAACACTACAAATGTTGCAAAATCTGTTTAATTCTATTAGTTGCATTCAGGGATAGCATCAGAGTTATTAAGGACGTATAATCATAACAGATTCCAACTCGAATTCAATTCTTTGAACGTGCACTCACTTAAAAGCAACACCCCTATCGCACTTGTTTTTTTAACTGACCTAAACAAATAGAAAATACAAATAAGGTTCATCTAATAAATTCCAACAAGCGAATTGAAGAAAAATACGATAAGATATAGAAAATGAAACTAACATAGTCCAATTCCACTAAGGCATTTCATATAACAAATGCAATACATTAGCAAAAGCTCCCTAAAAGAACAATCGTGGTAGTTGTCTCTTTACATAAGTACAATAGGACTCAAGACGTATGTTGTGCGAGGGAGAGTCTACACCCTATTATGTAGGTAATTGACAATTGTCTTACTTTTTTAAAAGAACCTCGTTGCACAATTATTTATCCTTCCATGCCACAAAGTTGCTCGGGCCTTGTAAATGATCTTGCAACGATATGACTCTTAACATTCAAAAGACACGCCCGTGCGTAAGGGATACTTGAATCTGGATTCTCCTTGACATGCTGTAGCAAGAAAGTAGAGTACAAAATGGTATTATTTTGTGAATGGACCTCAAATTTCCAAAAAAAAAAAAAACATAGGACATGCCACCAAAATATGAAATAAAATGAGTAGAAGTCTTCCTTCAGAGTAACTGATTTAAGTGTACATTCATAGGTGTCCAACCAAGTTCTCTCTTCCCTAGGTGTCAATATATAAAAAGCACACTGTTCTCCACCTTGATTTATTTGTCTCCAATACTTGCTTTCGTCTCATCAAGGGCCAAACAAACCCAAATAAAGCACCCAAAAAAGAAAGAAAGACAGGGCACCTGTTTATATCATAATCAAATGAAGAGAGAAAATGGATAGAGCTAGAGTCAGGTAATTGAAATTTGAAAAAAACAAAACAGTACCCACCCACATAATTCAATATTGGATGTGTCCTTACTGCTTACTATAGAGATGGCGCAAGAGCCTAAGCTCTCATTTGTCTCGACGCCCAACTGAAGCTTTTCTTCTATTAAAACATTGATCATTTTCAAAACATTTTCAAACATACATAGCTTTAAATTAAGGTTCCGTTTGTTTGGACGCAAAATATTTTACTTATTTTCCCCTTTTGGTTGGGCAAAAAGTTGAAAATATTTTCCACGGTGAAATATTTTTTCAACATCCAGCTGAAAATGATTTCCTTTCAAAACATTGGTAAGTTGTTTTACGCCGGTGACTGTGAGCGGACGGATTCCCCCGTGAGGTGTTCACTTGTAACTTCCACCATTTCATACCCACCAGCCAACTCTCTCTCTCTCTCTCTCTCTCTCTCTCTCTCTCTCTCTCTCTCTCTCTCTCTCTCTCTCTCTCTCTCTGTATTTGTGTGTAGATTGACGATTTAATTTGTTGTTTTCTTAAAAGTGCTTTCACTCAATCAAATTGATTTGTATTTTCTATTGTGTATTTGTATGACCTTTCTCAAATGTCAATCAAACACCAAAAACTAAATTTGGAGAAAATACCAACTTGTCTTGTAGTTGAATGTGATTCACGTAATTGGTATAAGATTCACGTCATGCATGTTTTTCATGCTTCAAAATTGACGTAAAAATCACAGGAAGAACGGAAAAGAAAAACGCTACGAAGTGAAAAGAGGAATCACTGGCAATTTGCAAGTGGAGTGGAGTGCAGTTGTCGCCTCCCTTATACTCTCATGCACATGGGCAGGGTTCGATTCCCATAAGCACCTATCCTCCTTCCCAAATTTCCTAGGATAGAATGGATTAGGATTAACAAATGACAAAAAAAAAAAAGAATCACTGGCAATTCACTTTAATTAGTGATGATAATTGTGCATAGTCATCACCCAAATTAACGATCGACAATTATAAACAACCATTATAATTAGTAGGAGAATCAACATTACAAACTGATGAGGCAGCAGTAACTTACTTTATCTTTTGTTTATGCACTTGGCGATCGGGGAGAGAGCGAGGGAAATGGATGCGCAGGTCTTCTAATGATCTGATCACCAAAAGAGGATCAAAGTCCACAAAAAATAAACACCCACAAAAGATATATTAGAGCATCTCCAGCCTTGACTCATTTTAAGACTCAAATTTAAAAATGGGGCAAAAATTACAAAAATCTCTCTCCAATCTTTGACCCAAATCCTTCCCCATTTTGGGTTTTACCCATTTCTTTACCCAAATTTGGGACAACTTTTGCCTTGACCCATTTCTCTAACGGCTAGTTAGAAAGAGAGAGAAAAAGGGAGGGAGGAGGGAGAGAGAACCTCGTCGGCAGTTGCTTCGGCGAGAACCTGCGTTGATTCGGCGAAATCGGCAATAATAGTCGATGTTTTCTTGAGATCCACATCACGGGCACCCATCCATCTCTTCATCCCACCACACACCTGAGATTAGAATGTACCCAAACTAAAACCTAGAAGTTTTAAGTTACACACAAAAAAAGTTTTACGGTGTCCTCTACCCATCTCTCCCCCAAGGTCGTCACCATGAGAAATAGCTGCCCATTACTTTCTTTCTGAATATGAAACACAAAGAATAATCATCAATTATGGAGTATCTACAGAGAGCTCACCATAATTCTTGAGAGAGGTTTGACGAACGTGGACATAGAATCTGATTCGCTTGTAGCTATGAACCTCATCAATGAGGGAAATCCAGGGCATCATCCGCAAAGCATAATCATCAATGATGCAAATTAAGATGCTCCTGCACCAGACTGAGTCAAGGCTAACTCATATCTATAGAGCAGCAAATCAATGCGCAGATCACCTCGCTAGAATGGGCGCCGAGCAGAATGAAAATCTCATTGTCCTTGATCAAGCCCCTATATCCATTAGGGAGTACCTGATTCGAGATTGCCTAAATATTAGGCAGATCCTTGACTAGGTGGGCGTGTAGTATGATCTTAAACTTATTAGCACCTCTGATGCTTGTTTTCGCTCTGGTTTAATTTATTTGAATTTCCGCTTGACCAAAAAAAAAAAGAAACAGAACTCGTGATATGATTTTTTTCCCTTCATATGGAAAAGATTATCTCACAAATAATAGAGCGAAAACTTTCAGTCAATTTCCACATCTACTTTCTCGTAAAAGGATTTAAAATTCAAATGAGATTGGGAGGGTTGTGATAGGTATTCAATTGGGTGAACTTTAATAAACCAATGTTGATGTACCAGTAAGAAAAAGAAAATGTCGAAGAAAATCTAACAGAAAGGGAAGAATTTGATAACTGAGCATCCTTTAAAAATTTCTCAAGTGTACAATTCACATGCGGATTTCTTAGTTTGGGAAATCATCCCACTGAAACTTTTTTTTCCTTTTCGAAATGATTCTCTCCATAAATCATTGATGATATATGTATCCATATTTCAATTTTAATTATGATTGGCCTAGACCTCCATATTGGGTGGCACGGAACTATTATTTCTAAAATCAATAGAAAATACCTTTCCATTTTAGCAAAATCGGTGACCTAGACCTTCCCTTAACGATTTGCCTAAATCACTGTTGGCCGCGAAAAATTACTCCTAGCCGTGAAGAATTATTATTGGCCGCAAAAAATTACTCCTGGCCGCAACAAACCTCTTGGCTGCACATAATTACTCTTAATAGCAAAGAATTGCACTTGGCCGCATCGAATTACCTTTGGCCGCATCGAATTGCACTTGGCAGCATCGAATTGCACTTGGCCGCTACAAATTGCACTTAGCCGCTTAGAATTGCAATTCGATGCGGCCAAGTGCAATTCGTTACGGCCAAGTGCAATTCGATGCAGTCAAGTGTAATTCAATGCGACCAAAAGTAATTCTTGGCCAAGAGTAATTCTCTGTGGCCACGAGTAATTCATTGCGGCCAAGAATAAAAAGAAAAAAAAATCTAAATACAGGTACACAGTTTCCTCCTATAAGAAATCAACCTTCACCAGATAACCCATTCAAGTGTCAAGATGGTTCCTAGCTAGTTCCAAACATTGATAGAAAAGATCAGTTAATCTGGAATTAGAAAAAAGAATATTAAGTCAGAAGGGCGGGCCTGGCACAACGGTAAAGTTGCTCTATTGTGACCTAAAGTCACAGGTTCGAGTCACGGAAACAGTCTCTCTGTTGCATGAGTAAGGCTATATACATCAACCATTCCCTAGACCCCGTAATGACGGGAGCCTCGTGTACTAAGTTTGCCCTATAAAAAAAAGAATTATATAAGTCAATCTTCAAACAACAAAATGCCTACACATATGCAGCCAAAGATTGATACCAACCCTACCGATAACAGGCGCAAATATCTATATATTCTAAGGAAGCAAATTTCAATATATATGTATACTGTCTCTTGTGAATGGAGTATGGTAGCCGCAATACACTTCTTGTGTCAGGTGAGGATTCAAATACCACCAGCCAAATTAGTAGTGGTATATGACTCAGTCTTGTCAAATATTAACCAATGTAAATCGGTTTGCTCGTGATCCTTTTATTTTAACAAAATTTTGGAGAGCTACATGGCCTATTAATTTATTTAATTACTGATCTCTACTTGCAAATTCATGAAGAAGGATTCAATCAGGCATGCTGTACATTTTAGTTATTAGTTGTAGGAGAACCCAATTAAGTACTTTCTTTCGGATTTTAGTATGAAATTTAACATTGGTTGAAATTGACCCTTTGTCTTTATAATCTGAAATATTATATTCTGATATTAGGTGTGGAATAGCTATATTCACCAACTTAAGTAGTAACTCATTCATGCATGGGCACCACCACGTGGTACACCAACACTCCATTTAAAAAAAGACGTAACCGTGATAATCGGTCAGAAATTCCCTAATAATTCTAATTTTGCTTCCTTCTTATCTTATTGTACTTGTGACATACATTGACAGTTTGGAACCGTAGATATATTAACCATGAACCGAACCATACGTCCGCAGATTGGTTCGGTTCGAATTGTGGGACGTTTGGTCCGGACACAAGATTTCACTTTCTTGGAACCGTGAGTAATAGTTTTTTTTGCCAAAATGTTAGGAGGTTCGTGAGTAACAGTGCAGACCTCTTAGATTTGTACTAAACTGAACTGATCCAGACCGTGTGCACCTGCATCATTAAGGTCTTGGAAAGAATGGGAAAAAAATTAAGTATCAAAGAAGCATCCATACAAGTACTTAGTGGGAATATTAGCTTGTATCATAATGGTACAAGAAATTGAATCTAAGAAAAAAGCCTTGAATTAGACAAGTACCTCAGGATCTGACTTAGAATTGTCTCTTATTCATATAGTCAGATCCAGGGTACTTGTTCCTCTCTCTTTCTCCCCCCTACGGTCACCTTCTTTCAACCTACTAATCTTAGATGAAAATGATGATGAATACAAACACAAAGATAGATTTTTTTCATCTTCGTCCTTGTCGTCGTCCTCATCCTTCTGGCTCTCATCGAACCCCGATGCCAGCCCAAGAGATAGATTCAAGTCAATGTCATGATCCGAAGCCTTTCTCTTCACTCCCGCCCGCCCATCAACACTCGTTGTGCTAAAACCAGGAGGGATACTCGAAAGAATACCGGTTCCTCCTTTCGCTTGCGATTGAGTACTTAAGGAGTCACCAAACGATCCGAATTCATTCTTCGGATCGTTTTTCCTCCATGTGTAGTGCTCGTTCATGGAAGGGATACTCCTGTGGAGTTTGCGATTCGCCATATTACTATAGCTGCTTCCAAAGATCCTCTCACCAAATGTTCCATAAAATCCAGGGGTTTCACTCCAAGAAGGTTCTCCATATCTAAATTAAGGAAAAGAGAAACCTTGTTATTATGAGATTAATGTAGTCAATAAAATGGCCAACATATTAAACAAGGAACCAATTTTGTACGTGCCTGAAATTAGAGTGGTGCCTTTGATTAAATCCTTGTAGCATGGTGAGTTGACTCAGGTTGTAGATATTTCGATCTCCGCCTTCCACAAGATACCTGTGATCTGTCACCACTGTCATAGAGAAGGGGCCACTCAGAGGCATCAGATTTCAATCAAAGGAAGATTTAAAAAAAAAAAAGAAGAAGAAGATACCTCATTTTTCAAAAACACATATTTGATTTTTGGTTAAAATTCTTACAAGTCTGATCATTAAATATACACTAGACATATATAATCTCACAAAATTTGATGTATATAACAATATAGAGGCGCGGTATTATTAATTTAATTCCTATCAGATGCACGAGAGTACATACCTTGACCATTATCATCAATCTTCTTGCTTCTAAACATCTAATTACCCAGTAGATTAAGAAGGTAAAGAAAAATGAAAAATTAATTAGTAATAATAGAAAAGGGCCGGGGATGATCTACTGAATTGATCAAGAATTTTTTTTATCAGCAATTGATCAAGAAATTGAGAGGAAATTAATATACAGGATACTGTTAGGATTTTTAAAGGTAAATTTCTGACCTGTAAATGGCTCTTGACATGAGCAATATTAAGACCTTTGATATTCATTAATTGAAGAACCAACTTTGGTGTTGCTCCTGCACCCAAACAAAATCATCAAAATTCATCCTATATAAACCCATTAATTAATACAAATATACAATCATATTTGCACTAATCTCAACAAACTAAGGCCCCTTTCCGCTAAGGTTCTAATTTTTTAAATACTTATTTTTTTCATTTTACGAAACAAGTCATTCTCTCATTATACATCACTTTTAATTCAAAAAATAAATGCTTATTTCAAAAATAAGTATTTATTTTCCTTAGTAGAACATGACTAGTGCATATACTTGCTCCTTCCTATTTTATTTGGCTATTTTGAAAAATCAGATATTCAATTTGCTAGAACAAAAAAATAATACAATTTGATACATAATTCTTCCAAAATTTCCCCCTACCAATCAAAGGAAATACATGTGAACTTTTGATTGGTCATGGAAGTTTTCATTTTTGCAAAATCAAGTATCGAAGTGTGTTGGTATTATTTTATCGGAGTAACAGAACAAATATCAGAAATGGACAAACAGTAAAGGATGCAGAAAGGAGAGAGAGAGAGAGAGACTCACTATCTGGTCCCCCAAGTCTCCCAACGGCATGAACAAAGCGAAGATGGAGATCAGGCGTCCACCTCAGCCTCGGCGTCTTCGATCGAACGTAAGGTCGAACCGCCGCCGCCTTCTTCTTGAACTCGTCCACCGTACTGTTGCTTGAACTTGATCCATCCTTATTCGCTTTGCTACACCCATTATTCTTCTCATTCTCCTCGCCGCTATCGAATCCGTCGTCTTCGTTTCGTTCCGAATTTGACGGGCTAATTGTCTTCGAAAATTCGGAGCCATCGGTTTCTCCCATCTAAAGTTTCTACAGGCAATAGGCTTTTGAAATTTAACACCAAAGCTATTAGGGTTTTTTTTTTGTAGTACTTTGTGGGTAGCTGATCAAGAAAGGATGATCTAATATGTCTTAGTACTCCTTTCTCTATGATGAGATGAGAGAGAGACCCATGAGAGAGAGAGAAGTGTACTCCCACACAAGGAGAGACTGCTATTGCTTGAGAATTCCATGGAGTCTATAGACATATATGGAGTAAAAACCTGAGTGTTCTAGGTACAAGAAAAGAGGAATTGATCAAACCATAGAGACCTTGTCAAAGGAAGGAAGACACTCTCTCTCTCTCTCTCTCTCTCTCTCTCTCTCTCTCTCTCTCTCTCTCTCTCTCTCTCTCTCTCTCTCTCTCTCTCTCTCTCTCTCTCTCTCTCTCTCTCTCTCTCAAGTTGTGAACAAGTATCTTCTAAATTTGTATGCATCCGAATTGTATGTCTGTACATATGCAGAATTACATGTCATATGCTTATATATGCATGATGACAAGAAATGGTGAGTAGGCTCATGTGATTGATATTTTTTTTTTAAGTAGTAATAATCAAGCGTCCAGGCTAACTTACCCAGCCGCAACTTAATCCCGAGAGACTAATCCCTCTTCCGTCCCACTAGTGGAGCCCTGGCGCTGTATGGAGTGCCCTCAAAATAGTTAACATTAGTATCTACGAGGTTTCGAACCTAAGATCTAGCGGGAGCAAATTCTGGATCACCATGCCAAACCCATGGGATTGTGATTGGTAATTCTTGAGTACTCCCGAAATACAACGTTGACATCTCTGGTACTTCGATTATAACAACACATATTGTGTGAACAAAACCTTATCTCCCAATAACCTAACGAAAGTAGTCCTTCTGATACACACCTGCAGTGTGAGGGACCCACAACAAACGTGCGTGTGCGTACACTTATGTGTGGTGCTAGCATTTTTTTGTGAACAAGAGTATAATTTCTTGATATCTAACTTGTGAAAAAGAGTATTTCTTAATAGTAGTTCCGAATCATTGAGTAATTAAGCAACTTTGCCTAGAATACTCTAATCCCAACTAGTAAATTAAATATTAGCTAGCCTAATTAATTGGATCATTTGGACAACTTAAGATACTTGCTGTGGGCATTTTAGTAACTTCCACCAGAATAAATAAATGAAACTATTTGGAAATCATGGACGAATGTCGTCCTACCGTTATACCTTCTCTAAGTAGTAATTTCAACGAAGCAACCAAACAGACCCCATGGAATATAATTTTTTCCCCCCGTTGCATACATATTTCGAAAGCTACGTTAATACAAAACTACTTCTGAATGACGAGGGCTGGCGGCGGTTTTTTCCCCAAAGGAGATGGCTGGCTTTGTTGCAGTTTGGCCACGGACCGTGCAGTCTGGCCATTTCGAATTCATTTTGGCTTCGCCCAATGGTCGGACTCGTTCTGTCGTTCATATTTTAGTGCTCGTCGGGAGAAACGATCATGCAAAAAATCCAGTTAATCGGATACCGAAAAGTATCTAGTCTGAGCACATGCATGTAGTGTGAATTTAACCTTCAATTTGGAATCTAGTGTGCTCGCTCATTTCTTTCCAACATACATGTGCTCCGATCATATAATTTTCATTGTCCGATTAACTTGATATTCTACATGATTGTTACACTTGACGAGCACTACAATGTGAACGAGTCTAATCATTGAAGTGAAGCTAAACGAGTACAAAAATGGCCGAACTACACAGAGTGCAGTCCACGGCCAAACTGCAGCAATATGCCTAAACGCATGCAGAAGGGAATGCTAAAAATACAATCCCCTATTAATTTTTATTTTTATTTTTTGAAATGGTGAAAATTTAAAATAATATTGAGATGTCTTCAGCTAACAATTTAGTCTTTGAAATGGTCTAATGTCGTCACGATTAATTAACGGAAAATTCTCTCTTTTTGCTGATACGCAAATAGACAACTTTTAATTCGGATCGTTTCATACCGACACAGATGCCCGGATGAGTCGTCCAATGCACGTAAGCCTCTCAAATGCAGATGCATGAGATTCACGTGAACCGAAAAGAATATATACATCTGTGTTTAATTAGATATCGGAATCCGAAGCATTACCAACTGTTAAATATAAAGCAAGTTTTTTTTGCCCGAAATTTGAAATCATCATACAGTATTATTAATCGTTAAAGGTGAATCACGTATCTGGTTATATTAATTAATTTATGTGATGCCTTGCTGTATTTGATGCTGATTCTTAAGGATAAAATTAATACTGCATTTTTGCAGCTATATTTCCGTCGGGAATCACGGGGTTTGTTCCTGCTTGGAAATCGAAATGCTCACACCTATAGCTAGGTATATGTGCAAATTAGTATATATGTAGTAGGGCCTTTAGTTTACTTAGTTTTAGGACGCATGAGTATCATTGTAATGCCCAGCTAGAATTGGGGGAGGGAGTGTTTAGTCTCACATTAGTTAGGAATTAAATCCTCACTTAGTATATTAACTATCAAAGGTTATATAATATGGTACTACCGTCTTAGGTATACTTTTTTTTAAGGGAAGTGTTCAGGCCGAAATGGAGTCCATGGTTAGCCAGGTCGGGTCTTTACAAATGATATCAAAGCAACCCAGAAGACCCGGTTAAAGTCGTGGTGAATCCAGTGTTCAACCTCGTGAGGACGTGAGAGTTTAAAGATGGGGAGTTTGTAACACACCGTCCCAGCCACATCGGTCAGACGGGATTGAGGGCTGTCCGAACGGCCTTTGTGGCGAGACCTTAATTTGCAGTAAATCTTTGATTGTCTGACTGTCCGTACGGTAGGTTTATATCAAAAGTAAGCCAGACCACGTAAAATCTTGGTGTTATCTCCCCCCCCCTGCATGTGTGTATGGTATGTTCAATTACATAGCAATATTGCATCCGTTTTTTGTGTGTTTGTTATCGCTTCTGCGCAACATAAAGATCAAGTTAAGAAGTTGTTTTTTTCCAGGTAAATATAAGTCTCATTAATGGCCATTGTTAATATCGCAAGTGTATGATAAGCCGTGAATTGGCAAAAAAAGAAAGAACCTTTACAAGGTACAAAAACAAGCCTTTTTGTCACTCTTCCCATGTGTCATAGGCATGGCATTCTGGGCCGTGATTTCGGTCTCCAAGATGAAAGCTAGCTTTCACACGCCCACTTTGCTTTCCTTTTTCTTTACAACCATGTATACGTTGTTTATTAATCACGGGCTTCTTGAGTACTGAAGTGATGCTAAGAGTTCCAAAATTCTACCAAAAGTGGTTTAGATACCTATGATTCCATGTGATTATTATCCAGATATATCTTTCTGTCCCTTTTTCTTTTTCAATAACTGGATGTCCGGACCAGTTTGTGCTCACTTCAACTAATTCTGGGGCCCTAAAGGTAACGACCGGACATAACTCCCAGTGACTCCCAGATTTGGAATGTTTGGCCATCGTGGGAATGGAACCTGTGAATCTTTCTGTCCCATATTGACCTGAATTTTATTTTTTTTTTCCTGTAAGACTCGGGTTTTTTTTTTTTCCGACATTATTGGAATATCTGCAATGAGGAATCAAATCGCGGACCAGTACTTCAAACTACACCTTGGAATTGACCGAAACAAAAAAGCATGTCTAGGGAAGTGATGATCGAGCAACCTTGATTTCGATACATCGAGCTAGCCAAAGGTACGGAAACTCAAATCGTGAATTTGGCTTTCCGTATTGTTGTGGAGCTAGGGAAACTCCCAGCCGGGTGGATAGAATTTTCAGCGGATGAAAATGGATGGGAAAGGAATTCAATGGGAGAATTAATTCAGGATTTACGTATGAACCGAATTTCCACACCACACACGAGTATTTTTGGGAATACGAAATTGCCAAATTCCACACACAAACAACAAATAAAATACTGACAGGTTAAACAAATCAAGAAACAAAACATTCAACCCATGTGGAGCACAGACTACATATGACCCATCGAGAGAGAGAGAGAGAGAGAGAGAGAGAGAGAGATCAAATAAAAAAGGGGGGTTGGTTCGGAAAAAGATTCACTCCAGAACCAAATTGGGACCAAATTAAGCTGTGAAGTCAACTCCCCCAACAGGACCTTTGTTTTCTTCTGTTTCTTCTCATGATTTGGGTATTTTTTGAGTATTTTTCATTTTTATTTTTATTTATTTTTACATGGGTAATTGTGTTGTGTGCCTACTAATGCGGATCTGGCAAACAGAATGTCTGTCTTTTTGTGCACTTCTACTCTGTCGCGCGTTGACCCCTGTCTTGCATGCATCGATCCATTCATCATCACATGCATATACATGATTCATGTGTACATGTGGGAGTGCTAGCTAGGTATGTTGCCATTTAGTTTTTTTTTTTTTTTTCAGACGATAGAATGTTAGGGGCTGTTTACGGTAGTGAATAAGTTGTGAGAAAAAAAATTGTTGCAATCAAGTTGTTAGGTGTTTTCGATAGTGAATAAGTTGTTGAAAAATGTCAAGTTATTTTCGATAGTGAATAAGTTATAGATGAGTATGTGAGTGAAAAAATATTGAGAAAGAAGTTATTGTTGTCAAGTTGTTAGTTAATTTGTAACAATATATGGTAAAATACCAAAACTTGTTGAGTATGAACGACATGTTAAAAACGCTTACGTTTTTTTTCTCAAATTGTTACTGGAAACACCCCTTAGTAGATGTTAGAGAGTTAGTTTTAGTTATTGTTGCCTAAGTAGTTACAACTTACAAGAGGAGCCGAGCACCTCTTCCATGAGAATTCGGTCTCAAGATCTCTCCCTTAGAGCAAGTTTACCAGTTGTTAGGTAAAAATGCTAGTAAACAATGCAATTTTTTCATTTTACCTACTCACATCTCTTTCAACACCACACCAATACTATCTATTTAACATATTCTCTATTAAAATATCATTACTTTTATTTTCCCTTTTTCTTTTGTGATGTACAGCTCCAATTTGTCAGGTGAGAGAGAGAGAGGGAGGGGGAGAGAGAGAATAATAAAGAAATGGTAAAGCTCATCAATAGTCCTTTGGTACATTTACTTAAGAACTGTAGCAAAATTAGCTAGTTAGGTACTTTTGCTATTCTAGTGCATGTGGGTTTTTTGGATTGAGCTCTCTATTTTACCTACACAGAAGCAAATACAGAAGCTAATGCACTTGCTCTTAGAAGGGGGAGTGAAGAACCAACCACACCAACCGGTTGTACTTCTTGCATTTTGGTTCAAATTCAGGAGCTTAATAGTACTTAATTTGGCACCGTACATGAAGGGCAGTATAGTCATTCCAATCGATTTTTTCTGTTTTGCGTCAAGCCGAAGGATATATATTTTACTTTTGTGATCCTTGTCGTCAAAATGAGTTCGAAAGCTCAAAATATTTAATAACATTTTAGATTTTACAATCAACGAAGACGAGCCAATCGCAAAGACGTTAAATAATTTCGTCCAAACTCCCGATAATTCATGATAATTCAATTATAAGAAAACAAAGCATCCTATTCCCTCATTAGTCTAACACACAAATATAACTATACAAAGGAAAAATCGAGGGCAGATGAGTCCGGACGATCACCCAATTCAAAAAAAAAAATTAACAGCAAAGAAGTTGATTTATTAATTAATCTCAGGACTTATACAAAGGGATTAGAGGGAGAAATGGAGAAAACGACATTATGGCTTGGAGATCATATCCCAACTATCCGGGTCAAAAAAAAAAATGTATTCCAATTATGTTCGCTCCTGCACCCCAAGCAAATCATATGCCCTCCCGAACACCCAAGATAAGGTTAACCAAATGAACCAAAAAATTTCCAAATCTAGATCAAGGATCTAATTAACCATCCTATCCACATTTTAAATTGTTATAATTAGAATGAAAGTAGATTTTTTTTTCTCAAATTTTTTCAAGTATACAAGTTTGTCCATCCAACATCGTTTTAAATCCGCCCAACTAAAAATCTTGGAAAACTTAATAAGACGATACTTATTTTTTTGTAATTCTATTCTCTTTTTTAAACAAACATGGATGCAAACTATTACGCAGACATAACTATATATACAATATGATATACAGTCCTTCAGCATTAATTGTATCCCCGCAAATAGACATTGGAATTAATCTTCCAAGATTAGTCGAGATGCGAGTATGTTGGCTCAGACCCCCGAGCAATACGTACAAAAGGAAACAAGATATACACACACACACACACACACAATCGTCTTTGATCTTCTTCTCCTCTTCGTTCGTCTTCGTTCATTCGTTCGTCACTTTCTTCTCTGGTTCGCCCTCTCTCTCTGGTCTGTCCGAAGTTTCAGCCGTGAAATGAAAAGAGATGGGGGAAAGTGTGAGTGTGAGGGGGAAAAGTGTAATTCTTGGAGAGTTTTTTGGCTTCTCTAATCCAGGCCGTTGGATTAAAATCCAACGGCTCACATTTTAGTCCCGCACCACAGCCTCATCCGGGATCCCTCAAGGGATCTGGATTATATATATATATATATATATAGAGAGAGAGAGAGAGAGAGAGAGACCAAGCAGCCTATATATGTAAATGAATTTAATATGCTCTGATTTCGTGTAGTAATTGATGAGGAGGGAGGTCATGAGGAAATTTCCTCCATCTTTTCAGACAGACGTCTTCAACATTGATAAGTCTTGACGTTAATATTTTAAGCATGGTCGGAAGGAATCTCATTGAAAACTGTTATATTTTATTGCCGTCAAAGGAATATATTTACATGCATTTTTGTGGATCCCATGCAATGTTATCACCTTACCTATCTTTATTATTTCTTGATTATCAACAAGGCTAGGGGTCCCTCTAAATCGCCATTTTTCTGCATCTAGTCGACATATATTCTTGAATGATTGAAAACCTAGCTCATAGTTGTCCTAATATTGATACTATATAGTCAAAAAAAATAAAATTCAATTGAATCGACTAAGCTCAGTTGGCCAGGAATCTTGCATCTCACTAGGAGGTTAGGAGTTCGAGTTTTTCCACCTACGTGAAGGGTAGCAAATGAATCGAGAAGCTCGCGAGCTCGACTCAGCTTGGCTCGTTAACGCTCTATTTCACATAAGTAGCAAAAAGATTTTGTTTCTCTAAATGAAAAGCCCTAATTGTAACATAAAATGTACTCATTGATTAATTATCAATATCAAAAGCATATAACAAATACCGCTAACGATTTAAGTAGAAATAAAAGATGTAATTTCAATAACCCAATGTAATTGATAGATTATAACATAAATCGCTCAACTAAAACCATAATCATGATAAATTAATATTCATGCAAGAAAATTTAAAAAAAAAAATTATCATGTGCAACTTTTCCAATAGACCAAATTCGAATCAATTTATTTATTTTATGTGTTCACTCCATGCTCTAAACCCTAAAACCATAGTTGCAATCAACCTCTAGGAGTTGATCGAGCAGGAACATAACGGTTCTACTCTGAATGTTCCTAAAGAACTCTTAGAGCTACTAGAGGTTTAGCCGGTCATAAATTGAGTGTACTATAAGTTAGTTGAAGGTGCGTTTCAAGCTGACATAAACATCTCTGATTATTTTTTTAAAAAACATAATTGCACTGTAAATTACCACACAATTATTGCTTGTGTTTAGAGAGGGACAAAGAGAGAGAGAGAACTTCATCTATCTTCATAAGTGGAAATTAAGAGGGTCTGCATAAGTTTTCTTCCTCCCTGTTGACAAGGGATATTTTTCAAAGATTCCACATCAGTTTTTCTTTGTATTTTACATATGATATGAACTCCAATAGTTAATTTATATTTCTACACCACTCAGCTATTCTCAATCCATTGACTATCCAATCTTAATTTGATAGTAGCTTTTTTAATTCTGTCTTTTTCCAATTGGCACACACAAACACGCCCTAGTTAACCTGTTGCTAATGTCGTTATTCGTTCTCCTTCATATGGTCAAATTCTTGCACTTAAAAAAATAGTAAAAAGGAGAATTGAGATTAACAAGAAAGAATAATTAAAATACATTTGGAATTGGTCTGTTCAAATGGAAGGTGGTAACTGAGCCATCTAAGTGAATTACGTACCTAAACATATACTATTACATTTATATCTATCAGGACATGTTAGGTAAGCCATCAAATCGCAAAAGCAATCCCCATTTGACAATGTGAAGCCAGCTTATAGATGTTGGACAATGGACATGCCAAAAACACATAGACAAACTAATTACGATTCCGCGCTAAATTGAATGGACTACAGGTTAACGGCAATAATCAAGTTGTTTCCGCTAAACGGTATTTTAGTTGAAGAATTTGAGGAGAATGACCTCCCTAAAAATTCGTAAAACTGTGGACTTTAATCCATTTGGTTTAACGGGAATACACCCTAAAATAAGCATGTAAACAAATTGTGTATACCAATGGGACAAGCCCAGTTGGTAACTCCTGGCTCTCCCTTGTGGGAGACCAGGGTTCGAGCCCCGCTGTGAGCAATTTGTGGGTTCAGGGCTATGAATAGCCTCTGAACCCCCTGTGAACTAACTCAAACAAAAACAAATTGTATATGCCATCAGCCGATTGAGCTAGCCATTACTGCAAGAGTCGCTTTGTCTGTTGCGCATCCGAGGTTGAGGGTTCGGACTCTGGTAAAAAGACGTTGAGGTTCATAGCTGCGAGCATCCAGATATAGGTGTCCCATGCACCCATGAGATATTAATTCTTGTATTAGGTAAGTTCATATGAGATTTTCTCTCGACTTTAATTGTGTCCCGCAAGCAAACGGTAAGATTGGCATTAGTCAGTCTATTGGGCCGGATACCGAGTTATCTAGCTATGGGCTGCTTTAATATTTGGTTTCCCTTAAGTTTATAACCCCTCTCTCTCTCTCTCTCTCTCTCTCTCTCTCTCTCGTTACAGAACTTTCCAAGCAAAGTTTTATCTAGAAACGCATGGGCCTTGCACGAGAAAGTGATAAGAAAGGCCCAAAAATGGATGGGCTCCTTAGCCAACCCAATTCGGTTTAGAGTCCAGTCTCTCCAACCCAGTTCACTCTTCTGTTCACCGATCTCCACGGCCGACTCAATAGCCGACCACCAACCACCGATTTTTCCTTCAACAGCGGTTAGTTCTCTCTCTCTCTCCATATCAAGATCGAAATCAAAACTTAGAATGAGGGTTTAAAATGGACATTTAAATCTCAGAGATCCTAATCGACTTCTTCACACTTCTAATTTTTACTCTAATACTCTCAGCCTCTACGGTTTTCTGCTTGTGTTTTACTATTATTATGATCTTGTTGTAGTGTACGTGTTCGACTTTCTTGGCTTAATTTGTTGATTTAGCAAGGTTTTTGTTTAAAACAGAATGGAGTTATTGTAGAATATTTTCGGATTTTCGGGGCCATTCGAGGAATCCGATACCCGTTAGGAGCGGGTTTGGGGAGCAAAAAATCCTTCGTCGGGGAATCGGAGATGATTCGGAGGTGTATAACCCATTCGGGGTTCGGGTCCGGGGAAATCATCTTTTGCGGTGCCCATTTAAAAGACAATATCATTAATCTTCTTTTAAGTGGTTTGCCCCTAGGAATTCTAAAAAAAATCTTATTGATATTGAATTGAGCTAATTTTTTGTATGAATCTTTAAAAAAAGGGAAATGATTTTGTCACTCCTTTTTTTGTTAGCGCCGCTCTCCCTGCAAGTTTATTTCTGCAAAAATACATTTGCAGGAGAGTGGCGTTAACAAAAAATGGAGTGGCAAAATCAGCAGCCTAAAAAAATATTAAGAATAATGAGTAGTTTGAATCATCTTTGTTGGACCCAAAATGGCCCCACGAAAAATCAATAAATTATTAATCTAAAATCCGAGTTATTTTTCATGTTTTCTCCAGGTGGATTCTTTGTATCCCTTGACCTCTGCTGTATTGCTTTGCTTTAATATTTAGTAAAAATCTTCTTGGTAGCTGATAAAAAATGAAATTGGAACTCGCAAAACTTCAAGGTTTTCTAAAATGTCAAGGCATGAAGCTAACAAAGACAAGCTTTGTCATTTGATTGGCTTTCTTACCCCTAGGTACTTCGCTATGTTGTATATTCACATAGGCCTGTATTCTTTTGAGGATTTTTTCCGTTGAAGAATAGAATTTTGCTATCTGGTAGTTTCTTGTACTCTATTTCTAAATACTTTGGGGGCTTTATGTTAAGTCGTATTAGTTGCCTGTTTTGAGGCTTGCGGCAAAGTGAATCAGACTCAAAAATGAAAATTTCACAATATTTAAGACGGGGTGCTATATGTTCCTTCTCCCTGTGGTGTTGTTGAACCTGTATCCAAAGTATATCAGGAGGCCAAAAAATGTAAAGAGTTAAGAGTTGTGAAAACTGATACCTAGGCTCAAATGGGAAGAGGATAACGAATGATGTCATTATTATATCATTAAGGCAAGGTGAGCTAAGTGTGCTTCCCAGTCTTTTTTATGACACCTCTCTCTCTCTCAGACACGCACACATAGACTTGGGGAGGGATGGAACAATCGGAGGAAGATGCGATCGGAGCGGCTTCCCAAAAATTGTCCCATGAATTCAAAACCCTCATCAATGCTGAGGATTTGGATTCTCTCAAACAGTTGCAGCACCTCATGTAACAACTTCTCTCTCTCATAAACGCACACTATGTGCATTCTCTATGTTATATCGTGACTGAGCTTTTGATTGTCTACCAGAACTCGATTGCTCAAAATAATTAGTGATACGTGTGTGTCGTATTTGTAAATTCGCTACATTGTTACGATGTCAAATGATGAATTAAACTGATATATAGAGGTCCCTATTTGTTCTTAATTTTTTGGGAACAGTTAGATGTAGACTTCACCAGCTTTTGGATGACATCGAAGTCCTGGAGTTTAAAGATGATAATTTTGATTTTTGGTGTGAAATTCGTGTTCTGTTGATAGGGGAACAAAATGAAATCATTGTTAGTGGTACCGGCAATTTGGAGGGCAAGTATTTGACTGATAATAACAGGCCCTCGGAAGGCAGCTTAGCGAAGTTTCATCTCCAGAAAGCCTCTTCTTTTGGCAGTGTGCTGCTTGAGCAAATTGAATGATGGTTAGGGTAGTAGGTAGTTTTATTAGGTAGTTTTATTCCCAATCGTGCGTGTGTGCCTGGGATTTGCAGGACCAGCAAATCATCTATTAGTTCAACTCAGAGATTATCAAGCATCTTTGAGTTCCTCAATTTCTGGAGGTATAGGGGGCCGCTATCTCAGTGGTAAAACCTTCTGAGAGCGGTATATATTGCCACAGGTTAGGTCCATCTATAGTACTCCGCCGGCGATTCTCCCATCGGCTGGGGATTACATGGGTACCCTTGTTGTTTTTGAAGGATGTCGGGAATTAAGCAATTGGGGACTGAGTCTGGTATAGTAATGTGGGTTTTACTTGGTTTCATTATGTAGTGATTTCGTTATGCTTATCTGGTCTAGTTAGAAAGAGGAAATTGAGTCTTCCTTTGACAAACAAAATTCTCTGGTTAGTTCCTTATACATGATCTTCTCTATTGCTAGTGTGTTGCTGCCAAATTGTTAGTGGCACATCCTTGGCACCTTGCAGCTTTCATCTAGAAGGCAATGATGCAGGTGCCCCTTAACCACGTAGAGAGAAACGTCTTTATTTCCTTTTCTTTGCAGCAATTTACACCTTTCCTCTTTCCAATTTCTAATTGCTAGCATTATAAATCAACTTACTTTTTCAGTAAAAGTTATCTTCCATTTCCAGTTCAAAGTACCTCGCAGTTGTATATTAATTTCAAGTACCTTTTACATTTCCTTTAACCATCAAATTTATGTTCCGATATAATAAAAATTTTGTTTTATTTTAATTCCCTCACTTTCCTACACAGTTAGGAAATCAATAAATTTCGTTGTGGCAACTCACGAATCTTTTGTGATCTTGCCATTTGGATCACACGCATTTTTCCTCATTAGAAGTTCGGTCGCAGGCACTCAGTCCTTAAATGTTAGACGCGTCAAGTCCTGGCATGCTCGCATTTACATTTGACGTCTTGAAGATTCGCTCACGCCTGTTAGGCAAAAAAGTGCTAAACACATGTCTAATTGGGCATTCTGTGCTAAACACAAAAGTGCTAATATAGTTTTTCACGAAATACCCAATTAGACATGTGTTTAGCACTTTTTCGCTTCACATGCATGTGCAAAATCTTCAAGGCGTGAGATGTAAGCGCGAGCGTGCCAATACTTATGCTTTTAAGGACAGAGTGCCTTCGACGAAACTTCTAATAAGGACTAATGCGCGTGATCCAAATGATCTTAACCATGTAGGAAAGAGAAGGAACTAAAATAAAAACCAAAATTTTATTATATCGAGTAAATGTAAAAGGTGCTTCATTTTATAGTTTTGCTTTTCGTCCTTTTGGATTAACAGTTTGTATGCCCAAATTGCAGATTGGGAAGGTTGCAAGACAGTAATGCTGTTCTCTCGCATTTTAACAAGTACTCAGAGCAGTGCTTTGCAGAGGTTTCCAGTGATTTTTCTAGAAATACACGTCTCTTAAGGTCGATGAAGTCAGATCTTGACTACATATTTCAGAAGCTGAGGTAATTTATTATTGCGTCCACCGTTCTAAATATTTTTTTTCCTTTGATCGGCAATCCACCGTCCTAAATATTGCCGAGTACTTATCGCAGAGTCTTGTGGATTGATATGATTGGGGATTTGTTTTTAACCCAAAATCTGTGACATAATTTGTGGAGTTCATATGCATTATTTCCTATGAATTATGAAACCACTCTGCACCCCTAAGCTGACAAGACAACCTCCCACCCGAGCAAAAAAACAAGGTGAAGAATTCGAAGGAAATAAATTGTACAAAGAAAAAAAATGGAGAAGAAAATACATTCATTATACTGGAATTTTCATTATACGGGTATTTCTAACAGTCTATAAAGCACGGTATTGGGGGGCGAAAGGAATTAAGATAGGATGGTTCAATCTTTTAACCTGACGGAGACTTTCTTAAGGCATACCTGCCTACCTCCATCATATTATTCTGGAGCACAATCTCTCTCAACTTTGCTTCGGCCAAAGAAGACTTTCTGGAAAAACTCCTGACTGCTCATTCAAGGAGAGGAAAGAGATCTATTCCCATTACGAGCGGAAGTGAGCATTCTTGGTGAGATGTTTATGGTTTTATGTAAGGTGTGGGAAGATTTATTGGATCAACACAATTCCCTAATCACACTTGGGGTAAGTTGGAAAACAGAATTATTGGGTTCTGTTATGGCCTCCAGTTTCGAGTTTTTTTAGCCGCCTCAATGGGTGCAAGTAATCATTGTTCTGTGGGGTATCTGGCAAGTTGGAGTTTGCTGCAAGTTTTTCTTATTGCAATGAGTGTTGGAGACGAAGGTGCTATCCAAAGCTGAATCAATGCATCTCGGGTCTTAGCACGGCTCGCTCTCTATATCAGCCCTTGTTCTTTGTTGTTCTGCAATCTTCAATGTTGTACCGATATAAACTGGTGCTACCGGTCTGTACTCTGTTTCAATGTAACACGATTATGTTTACCACTGAAAATGTAGTTGATTGATGATTTGGTCTCAGGAGTTTCTATTTCCATTTTCAAAACAACATGTGATATTTATTTGCTTTTTGTTTTAAATGGGCAGAAGCCTGAAGGCGAAGATTTTGGCTACCTGTCCGGATGCATTTCCAGACGATTCAACGATAGAAGCGTTTGATCAGAGACCGGACCTGGAAATGCCTCATTAACACTTACTGGTACATAAAGTTGGATAAATGTAAGCGTGATATATTTTTTTTGGGTGAGGAACAGAAATTCAGACGAAGGTTTACCGATCGCTAGTAATTCTGGTAGAATAAATCCCTTTCCCTTCCCCTCTCCACTTTCCTCCTCTGGCTTTGCTGTGGAACCCAAAATTTCGACGAGGAATCAGAAAAATATAAGAATGTGGACTGAATTTGAAAAAAAAAATCATGTAAGACAACACTTTCGTCAAAAATACCAGTTGTTTGATAGTTTTCGTCTTTAGGGGTTTTTTTTTTCCATCATTTTTTGGGGGAAAAAATCATATAAGACGACACTTTCATCAAAAGATACCAGTCGTTTGGCATTTTTCGTCTTTAGGGAATTTTTTAATTTTTTTCATATTTTTTTATTTTTAGATTTCTCTCGTCAAGACAAATGATTAATTCAAAAATATAACGCGAAACTTTTTTGAAAAAAAAGACAAACAAAAATACCAAACTCAGAAGGACGAAGAGCCTTGATCAAAAAAAAAAAAAAGGGACGAAGAGCCCTTTTTGGGGAAGAGCATATATATAGGAGAAGGACGAAGGGATCGAACCTAACCTCGTAAGCAGGAATATGAGAGCAAGTTTATCAGCTTCGGTACTTGCTGCTATTAAGGTAAAATAGAGAACTTTAACAAGAAAATCCCCTTGCAGCAGAATAGCAAAACCTAATGCCAAACTAAATTTGCTACAGTTCTTAGGTAAATTTACCTATCAACTGTTCACAAGTTTTCTATTTCTTTATTATTACTCTCTCAGAGCAAGTTTACCAATGAAAAGATAAAATACCCTGTGAACAGTGCACTTTTTTCATTTTACCTACTCAAATCTCTCTCAACCCTACACCAATCCTCTCTATTTCCATCTCTATCCTTATAAAATACTATAAAATATTACTATTCATCCGGTAGTTGAGTTCCATTGGGGAGAGGGAGAGAGAGGAAGAAAGAGAAACAATCATTTGTTTAATGAGAGCTCATGAATAGTTCCAAGTTATTAATACAGAGCCGAACCAACAAGAGCTATTTTACCTTTGGATTTTGCTCCTCTTATGCAAAGGACTTTTTCTTATTTTGACAAGCTAAAATAGATAAAAAGCAATATTACCTTGACTGGTAAACTTGCTCTCACACACACACACTCCACAAATCTGGAAGTAGAGAGAAAAAAATAGTACTCAGTATTATTTTATGAAGTGATAGTTAAAATAGATAAGATTGGTGTAGTGTTGAAAGAGATGTAAGTAGATAAAATTTAAAATTTACACTGTTCATTAACATTTTTACCTATTAGTTGGTGTACTTGCTCCGAGGGCGTCAATTTACGGACGTGAGTCATATTCAACGAAAACGCAATTAAAACTAAGTCAAATACGACCTTTCAGAGATGTTAAAAATCACTGTTGAAGGCACGAACTCACTGGTATGAAGCAAAAAAAAATTTATGGCGGCAATAAAACTGTCACCCGATTGTCAATAAATGTCAAACAGTAGCGACGGCTATAACTCCGATTATTTATGTAAGGTCCTAAAGTGAATCTCACAAAGCAATATGCCCACAACAATATGTGCGCATAGCTTTTGAAACGTAGTGCGGAGAGAGAGAGAGAGAGAGTTGAGATGCGCATGCCAAACAATTTGGGAGAGAGAGAGAGAGAGAGAGGTGAGATGCCCATGCCAAACAATTTGGGGGAACAGACAGTTATGGAACCGGTGGCAATTATTTTATTTTTGTGAAGATAATTGATGGCAATTAGTTGGAAAATCCAAGAATTGAAATGTACGATCCGTGGTCATGGTACAATGTGATCAAGCTGTCCGGTTATGGTCCACCATGAGATACCAAATGGGGCCTGCTGTCCCCCTGCTATACCTTCCATACAGGCATTGTCCCGAGCTCAAAATTTTGATAAATATAAAGCATAAATCGGAAAAAATTAAACTGTTGCTAAAGCCGAAATTGTTGTGCATAAAAGACTTGTACCATGTGCAACGTACAAGACTTTTTTATGCGCTATAGATTTGCCACTAATAAAATCAGTTTTGTTATTATCATTTTTCAAAAAAAAAAAAAATCTACATGAGCAAATAATTTTTTATTTTGAAGTCCATTCCTGAAATCATACTTATTGCTCATTTTGCCAATACATTGTTCTTCAACCATGTTTTCGCTAACAATTTTGGGCAACAAGTTATGGCATTTTAGCTTATTGTTTACACTAAGCAACAAGTTTTGCATAACATCTACAACTTATTCATTAGTGGAAACAACTTGACGTTTTTCAACAACTCTCACTCACACAAACTTAACGTTTTTCAACAACTTATCGGTTAGTGGAAACAACTTGACATTTTTCAATAACTTATTGGTTAGTGGAAATAACTTGATAATTTTCAACAACAAGAAGTGATTCTTAAATTATTATCCACCGAAAACACCCCAAGTCGGTGATGTTGGATACACAAAGTTTTTCACACTTGAACTACTGGTCAACCTCTACAACATGCCAACTGAGTTACAATGAGCTTTTAACTCAATTGGCATCACCCACCGCCTTTCGTAGTGAAGGCTGGGTTCGAGCCCCATAAGAGGCGGTTGGTTGGAGTTCAGGACTATGACCAACCTCTGAACTCCATGTGGATTAACTTACTAACCTCCACTAATGATGAATACGAAAAAAAAAAACAAAAAACTCTACCACATGAACCTTGCGGATCAAATTTTTGGGGTCCGCATGAATATGGCTAATTAATGCTACATTACTTTTACTTCTTTTTTTTTATTTTTTATAATATCTTGGATATTGTCATCTAGCTATGTCTTAATTGAGGTGATGAGTGTTAATCATGTTAGTTAGACGTACTAATTGCTTTTTTGTTTTATTAAGCTAATTATTCAGAATGTTTCCACCGACATGGCTATTATGAGGATTATTACAAACAACACGCCACTGCCGGGCAATTATATTGCATTTTCTTTTTGCCTTTCCAATTTATTCATCACCTCACCACATGCTTGAAATATAAAGTGAAGATAACAAATTAAATAGAAATGTAAAATAGACTCTAAATTGAGTTTCTATTTTCGACATGTAAAATAGGGTATATATGAGTGGAGTGGTTTGCTTGTCTATAATTAATATAGAAAATTAGGAATCAAGATTTTTACATGTGAAAGATCTTTCACCTGATCCATCATGTGACATAAAATATAATTCATCACGGTCATTCGACCATCTGAGCTATTCATTTTATAAGCCTTGATGTGTTTACATATATCCGTCATGTGAGATAATATACTTCGTTGACATAGATTTTGATATCCGACGTAGGCATTGGAGATACTGTTGGAGATCTTATTACATATCTACATGAGGAGAGAAGTACAAGATAATTTTATGAAAGCAGAGACAATAAGTATTTGGTATCGAGATTTTTTTGACTTTATTCTTCATCACGGTGTGGAAAAAACTCAGATCTGCCAAAAATTAGCTTCTACATCCCTTTGGACTTCACTAATAAGGTCATTGTGGCCTAAATTTATTTGTCTTAGCTGTAATAATTTTTTATTTAGTTTTTTCCCCAAAAAAATGAGGTATTTGTCTATACTAGAGGAATCATAAAGTCACAATATGGACCGAAATTGAATAAAATTCAGATAAAACAACATATTGTAAAAGACAATAAATATCTTTCTAAAACTTTTTTCGTCTTTAGTAAGAAATTTTCTCTCTCTTTGTCGTAACGTTTTAATTCTCAAATTCATCTCATCAAGAAGACAAACCAATCTAAAAAACTTTATCCAATCCAAAAAGAAAGTTTAAAACAAAGGACAAAGAATTTTAAAATTAGGCTAGTAAGGTGGTGTTCCACTTTAAGAAAAAAATGCTTTTTTTTCAAACGGAAGTAATTTCAAGCCAAAAAATCATGTGTTTACGCAAATAATTTTCCTACCAATATGGATCTTGTTTGATAGATCTCATTAAGATCTTTTAAACGGTGCAAAAAAAATTGAAAAAATATTTTTTTATTTTCATTATATTTGAGTTTGAAATTACCTCCGTTTGAAAAAAAAACACTTTTTTAAAAAGTGGAACGGCTCCTAAATGTGGCGGCCCACAGTTAGGTTACGCTACGTATTAACTAAATAAACAATTAGCTCTTAATGGCCCATTGAGACATTATGGAGATTGGAGACAATATCTAGCCCATGATATCATTCAATAATAGGAGTACTTAAATAACTTGATACTGGATTATGCCTTTAACCCTCTATTTAAATGTTTGTTAGTTGAAGGCTGGTGGAGTCACATCACTCCCTCTCTATTAGTATCTTCAAGTTAAATGTTATCTTCAATTTGGTGATTATTAAGCCACTTAAATGGGTTTTTTTTTTTAATTTATATTGAGAAGTAAAGGTACAGAGAGACCAATGTTCTGAAAATCGCTTGACGCCAGTCGGGCGGAAAAGGGCCACCTAGCGCCTAGGCGCCGACTAGTCGGCCGCCTAGGTTTCTTGGGCTGGGACTAGGCGCCAACTAGTTGGCTGCCTTATCTAGGCGTTGGACCACCGCCTAACGCCTAGGCGGGGACTGGTCAGCCTAGGCTGACGGCTTTAAGAACACTGGAGGAGAGAGTGCAAATGTTACGAACCTGCTTATTTTATGATTAAACTATTTGATACCATCAGATTTCATTGTGAAACTAGCTACGCTAAAGCTTGTTTTGTTAACCAATTGACCAGAAAATTTACAGGGTCATTTGAAAAAAAAATTAAAAAATATCAACGATTCGGATCATTTGGATGGGACCCCGAAGTGGGCCTCATAATTGGCCGGTTACCGTCGGCTCTCTTTTCCGTCGATCTCCGTAGTGTTTCGCTTGAAAAAAGACAGAACACTACCAAACATGAATTTAAAAAATCTAACAAAGTCTTACCCACATTACCATTTCAGCCAAGCAAAATACATACATGAATTAAAAAGACCAAAATCTGTCATTAGGGGTTTTTTTCCCCAATTTTGGAACCATATATTCCCAAACATGACCTATAAACTACAACAATTTTTTGGCCTAATTTGGAACTAAACAAAGGTTTTTTTTTTTGGGTAATACTCCCTCCGTCCCATAAAGTTTGGCACTTTCACTATTCCAGATCTATGAAAAAATTAACTATATCTTTTAATCTGTAATATTTTTTATAAGCAATATGGATCTTGTTTGATAGATTTTAATTTGTTCTATTAAACAAAGTTCAAAAAATCGCCTAAAACATTATGGATTGAAAGATATATGCAATTTAAAAATGGCACGCATTCCTGAAAATGCCAAACTTTATGGGACGGAGGGAGTAAATAACTAAACAAAGGTTTTATGTTCGTACAACATAAAACTTCACAAAAAATCATCACCAGAACCCGTTATCCCGCGCCTCCCACACGCGCATACGAACGCGTGCAAAGTGTTTACCCAATAAAAATCCGACGTGCTCCTCACGCGATTGGAATTCAGTTTGCGAAACTCATCGTGACAGGCGCGAGAGTTTCGTCTCTGAAAAATGTAGAGAGAGAAATGGGAGAGAGAGAGAGAGAGGCTCCCCATTTCTGACGGGTTTTACACACGGACATTACCAGGGGTAGTAGAAGAAGACGAAGAAAGAGAAAAACAGGAGAGAGAAAGCTTGTACGTATACGTGTTACATACAGATATATATTTAGAGAGAGAGAGAAGAGAGAGTGGTCGTTCAAAACGGCCACCCCTCTCTTGTCAACGTCTGGTTGGAAGGCCAATTGAGATCACAAAAGCATCATTTTTTCTTTTCCATCAAATTTTCTCGGGAAAACGAAGAGAGAGAGAGAGAGAGAAACTAAAAGCAAGCAAAACACCACCAATGCTCTCGATTTCTCTCTCTAAACAAAACACGGTGGTGTTTGCAGCCCCAAAGAGGTACCTTTTCAGCTCCTTATTTATGCATTCAGATCTTTCCATAGAGATTTCTGTATATCCGAATTACACAGAGAGCTAGATTTTTTTTTTTTCTTGGCAAAAAGAAATTTGTTAATCTTTATGAAGGATTACAAAAGATTGAACGGATAAGGGCACACCAGCATTCGCCACCCAAGACCAAGACCGGAAAAAGATAGCTAGGGTTTAATTTGCGCCGATTAGCGAATTGGGGGAAGATGCAGAACAATATATTTGCCACGATGCGTAGCTTGAAGATAATGGAAGGGTGTAAGGGCACACAAGTTTATGCCCTAAATCCATCCGGCACAGGCGGTGGCGGTGGAGTTGGAAGCGTGGGGGAAAAGTTTCTCCAACACCTCCAAGACCATCTGAGGGTCAATTCAATTAGGTCGAAATCGACTCGGAGTTTCCAAACCAACAATGTCCAGGTTGACAACAACACTGTTTTAGCTGAAGCCCTGGCTACCTATGGCCTTCCGCAATCGGATTTGCTCGAGCCCGTAATCGAACCGTGTCTTAAATCTGTCGATTTTGTCGATACCCTGGCTAGTGTGTACCGGAGAATCGAGAGTTGTCCCCAATTCGAGAAATCGGGGATGTATCTCGAGCAATGTGCAATTTTTCGGGGGCTACCGGATCCGAAATTGTTCCGGAGAAGCCTCCGATCAGCAAGGCAGCACGCGGTTGATGTCCATTCTAAGGTTGTGCTATCGTCGTGGTTGAGGTTTGAGAGGAGAGAGGACGAGTTAATTGGGACATCATCAATGGACTGTTGTGGGAGGAATATAGAATGCCCAAAGAATAGTTTGGTTTCTGGGTATAATCCAGAATCAGTCTATGATCTGTGTACATGCTCCCAAAGTCGTAGGGAGGATACCGATGCTGAAATTTCGATGGGAGATGATGAATGTTCGACGTCAGAGGAAGATTTTGATATGTCGTTTTGTATTGGTGATGATGAGGTAAGGTGTATTAGATATAACATTGCTTCTCTTTCGAGACCATTCAAACAAATGTTGTACGGTAGCTTTTCGGAGTCACGTAGAGAAAAGATTAATTTTTCACAAAATGGGATTTCTGTAAAGGGTATGAGAGCTGCTGAGATATTTAGCCGGGAAAAAAGTGTGGATTCTTTTGAACCAGATGTGGTTTTGGAGCTTCTCTCCTTGGCAAACAGGTTTTGTTGCGAGGAGATGAAGACTGCTTGTGATGCATATCTAGCATCCCTGGTTTGTGACATGGAGAGAGCAATGTTACTTATTGAGTATGGAATGGATGAGACCGCGCACCTTTTGGTGGCCGCTTGCTTGCAAGTATTTATTAGGGAGCTACCGAGTTCAGTACGCAACCCAAATGTGACGAGATTCTTTTGTAGTGCAGAGGCTAGGGAAAGATTAGCTTTAGCTGGACATGCTTCATTTTTATTGTACTACTTTTTAAGCCAAATTGCTATGGACGATGATATGAAATCGAATATGACAGTTATGCTATTGGAGAGGTTGGGAGAGTGTGCATCTAAAAGCTGGCAAAAACAACTTGCATTTCACCAGTTGGGTTGTGTAATGCTTGAAAGGCAGGAATTCAAGGATGCCCAGAAGTGGTTTGAAGAAGCAGTTGAGGCCGGTCATGTTTATTCATTAGTAGGGGTTGCAAGGGCTAAGTATAAGCGTGGTCATAAATATGAAGCTTACAAAATGATGAACTCACTCGTTTCTGATTATTCACCAACCGGGTGGATGTATCAAGAGCGATCTCTATACTGTAGTGGGAAAGAGAAGATGATGGACTTGGATACGGCAACTGAATTAGACCCCACTCTTTCTTACCCGTTCAAGTATAGGGCTGTTTTGATGATGGAGGAAAGTAATATTGAAGCAGCCATCCAAGAGATCAACAGAATAATTGGTTTTAGGGTCTCTCCTGATTGTCTTGAACTACGTGCTTGGTTTTCAATTTCAATGGGGGATTATGAACATGCCTTGATAGATGTCCGGGCAATTCTGACCTTTGAGCCTAATTACATGATGTTCCATGGAAAGTTGCATGGGGACCACTTGGTAGAGCTCCTCCGCCACCATGTTCAGCAGTGGAGTCAAGCTGATTGCTGGATGCAGCTTTATGATCGGTGGTCCTGCGTTGATGATATTGGTTCTCTAGCTGTTGTGCACCACATGTTAGCAAATGATCCGGGGAAAAGCCTTGTACGCTTCCGTCAGTCTCTCCTCCTATTACGGTAAGTATGGCTAGCTCAAATTTCAGTTCTCTTAATGCATTATTATTCTTTCCAGCCATTTTAGTTATGAAAATCAAGTGGTTCTGTGACAAGCATATTCTTTCTGCTCTTCTGGGTCCATAATTTCAGTGGGATGCTTTAGCCTAGAATAAAACTTTTGATGCCTTGTGATCATTCTCAGTGTATCTTTCAGCAAACATTGGGAATCACTACAGTATGCAAGTCAATCATTTTAAATTTGAACTTTTGGGGAGATTATCGACCAATGATGCAGAACTATGATCCTTACTACTACAAGTGAAGCATGAATGGTGTTCATTTGTGGTAGAAAAGAGCCAATAATGAACTGCACCGATGGTTATGAACTTGTTTTTTTATTCCTTTGATTGGTTTTCTTTCTTTCTTTCTGTGGTTTTGATGGGGTTTAAATGACAAGAAATTGCTATTGATTGTGATCAATGCCATCGACGGCTGACCTACGAAGAACCGGTATCTGCCTTTGTGTTCTGTGTAATGTGTTTTCATCAGCATCTCTAGAGAATTTAACAAGGCAGTTTCTAGACACTCGTGCATGAAACACATAGACTGTGCCATAAAGAATGACATGGAAAGATTAACCCTTTCAAGTGTCCTGAGGGAGAAAAAGAGAAGTAAAGTCCCTGGTATCATATCTTGATTTCCATTTTCTCGATATACCTTCAGCAAGTGGAATTAAGGTTGAGATATTGTGAGTGCCTGAAACACATTATCAGTGGAACTTGCTAAATACATGATCAAAAGTAGCACATTGTCATTGCCAAGTTCAGATTAGAAGTTTCTTTTATGGTAATACAATCCAAATGTAATATGGTGCCTTTAAGTTTGAAACAAGAGCATGAGCCATAATGAAGGTCAACTCCCAGCTATTTCCCATAGAACTTTCTCTACTCTGTCGAAATTTTGTATCAATGTGGACTTTTTAGTCAACTTTCTCCTTGGTACTGTAACCAGAAAATAATTGCTGGCATTTCCACTTCAGATGCCATCAAGCCTTCCAATGTCCAATCGGCAAGAAAGAAGAGTTGTTTAATCCAAGGCTATAGGGTCAGGGTAGTTGTGAAATGTCCATCAGTATGAAATTTTTGGGACATCAGCTTCCACTTGTTTCATTACGCGTGTCCAGTGTGGGTGTAGGTCTAAGCGTCCGAGCACGGATTTATCCCATTTATATCTCAAGGACACGGAAACACGTCAAAATATTCAGATTTTATTAGTATATTTCTTTTACTTAATTGGTTTAATGGTGTTTAGAAGTTACCTTTGGGCATTTCGTTTATATTATAGGAGTCCTATGCCTAGTTCATGGTGAAATCCAATTACAAAATATGTTTGCTTGGTTAATGTCCAACTCAACATATCAGAAATGTATATCATACTCTTGTTGGATTGCCGAGTGTCCAACGCGGTATTTTGTACATTTAGAAGGATCCACGCAACATAGGGCCTCCCAGTTATCTGAAGTGCTTAAAAATTTGTGGTACACTTGTAAGATACAAAAGAGGAAAGACTTTCATGGTCTTCGTCAGTAGTAGATATTTTGTGTTCTATATGAGCTTGATGTATTTCATCGTTACAGGTTGAACTGTCAAAAAGCTGCAATGCGTAGCTTGCGCCTCGCTCGAAATCATTCTACCTCTGAGCAAGAAAGGCTTGTCTATGAAGGATGGTTGTTATATGACACAGGCCATCGCGAAGAAGCATTAGCAAAAGCTGAAGAGTCCATTTCTATCCAGAGATCCTTTGAAGCTTTTTTCCTAAAGGCATATGCTTTAGCTGATTCAAATCTTGATACGGAGTCGTCATCGTTCGTTATCCAACTTCTCGAAGAAGCTCTTAGATGCCCCTCAGATGGCCTTAGAAAAGGACAAGTATGTATTCTCTCCGGCATGCTTATACAAAAGAATAAAGCATGTACACTCTCTCTAGTGCGATTAAAATTCGGACTCTATTAACTCTTTTTTTTTTTCCGGTACTTGGCTTATTTGCAATCTTCCGGTACAAAACTTTCTATTTTTTATTCGTCTAGACGAGATGTGTCATAAGTGTAAATAAACTTGACTGATTCTGACAATCATTCAGAAAAGGAAAAATAAGCAAATAAAGTTGGCTTTTGGCGTAGTTTGTTCTTCTAATCAACTTTTTTGAGCTTCTGGTCAAACCTTTTACTCTTACTAGAATTCCAATCGTGAAGATGATTTAGAGAAGTATAAAATTTTGACCAAAACGAAGCTAAATTCTATTAAGAGAAAAATTAGAGCAGTTTTTTAGATAGTTCAAACTCTTGTTGGTTGAGTGGATTACCATTTGATTTACACTGCTCTCTTGCAGGCTTTAAACAATTTAGGGAGCGTGTACGTAGACTGTGACAAGCTGGATCTTGCTGCTGACTGCTACATGAATGCTCTCAATATCAAGCATACACGAGCACATCAGGGGCTGGCACGTGTATACCATCTCAAAAATCAGCGCAAAGCTGCATATGATGAGATGACAAAGTATATAGACAAGGCTAGGAGCAATGCATCAGCATATGAGAAACGTTCAGAGTACTGTGACCGTGACATGGCCAAGAGTGATCTGTGCATGGCTTCACAACTAGATCCTTTAAGGACATACCCATACCGATACCGAGCAGCTGGTAAGTTACTTGAAAATTCAGTTACCACCTCCATCACAAAATGTTTGTCTGGTCCGCAAAACAAGGACTTAAAAATTACATTTTTTGAAGAAAAAATTAAAACTTTTTACACAAGTTGAAAGAACTCATTGATATCTAGTAAATTGTTGAAATTTCTTTTGATTTTTTAATGAAAAAATTGTACTATTTTAAGCTCTCATTTTGCGGACCGGACTAATATTTTGGGAAGGAGGGAGTATAATTTAATCGTTGCATATCATTTTCGATCCATATTGCAAGTATCCATTTGTTTTTCTTTTTCTTTTTACATCGATGTTCCACTGTCATGCATATGTTTTGCGACTCAATACCATGATCAATCTATATGTCTGTGCTGGATCTTTGTTTACGGATCTTTATGGAAAGATCAAATTCTATTTTACTGGTCGTGTTTGTCTATGGTCATCAAGAATCTTTGAAATGCTGGAGGCGAAATTTATGCCTGGAAGTAAGCTTGATTAAGCCAAGTTCTTTAACATGTTGCCCATCGGATAACTAACTCAAGGGTCAACTCTTGCATGCACAGTTTAGTGTTCTTTGCAGTGAGGTTTCCTTGTGGATAACCTTGACAATGTCCTATACATCCTTTGCCCCATCATAATCAGGTCTCCTAAATTAACACAGCATAACTGTATGGTAGCAATGCTCTCTATGTTGTAGACTGGATTCCCAACCATTGTTTGTAATTATGCTCTGGCCACATCCCAAAAGGGAAATCATGAATATGACTGAGCAAAGCCACCTCCTCTCTATGAAGCAACAGAGAAGAGACTGGCCTGGGAGGCTAGGCCAAAAACTAAAAGAACCCTCTCAGGACCAGAGACAGACAAGTGTGAAACTTGGCCAAAAAAACTCAACTAAAATATCATCACACTCTTACAAGCTGAACTACCAAACGTAGTTGAGGAATACTAAAGAGGTTGCCCCACATCACCTTCTTCTCAATTTGTTTTTTAAATTTGCTGGCTTTCCGGAAGACTCTAATGACTTCCTAGGCTTTATGGATGAATTTGTCATATCTGTAACTCTTGCAAGTCTCCTCCTGTCACATGTGCTAAAGTATGAATTTTGTGGTTTAGAAGGGATGGGATCAAGTATTGAGTGCTACTTATGTTAGCAACTTATGAAGTTTCTTTCATAATTCCATCAATCTACCGTATTTAGCTGAGTATGTTTGCTGGAAAGCTTCATTATAAAAGAAAAATGAATGGGCAGAAAGCTGTTTCTGTTCAAGTATCTATCTATGGTAACTCATGGACTCATTGAATGGCCAAGGAACCTCTTTCCCGGTACTTTTTCTAGTTTGGGTTGTAACCCTATTAAATCGAGCTATGCAAGAATCCAAAAGAATCTCAATGAGACTTTCGACAATTGGGGGTGATGAAGGGGGGTTGGATGACCCTGGTTGGAATGACAATGATGGTGAAAGTAAAAAAAAATGAACATTCAGACCTTGTAAGTATCGGAGAAAGTATCTCATTATATTTTAAATTTTATACTTCGTCACAATGTGACTCATGTCGATAACTTCTTGGGAAATGCTTTGGGTTGGATTTCTCTTCTCGGTTTTTTGTTGTTGTGTACATGTAAAGTAAAGTAAACAACTATTTACTTTCTTTCCATGGATCCCCCCCTCGCTTTGATCTAGCCGAAAATAATATCTCGAATCATGCCTTTCAGTTCTAATGGATGACCATAAGGAAGCTGAAGCCATATCAGAACTCTCCAAGGCCATTTCTTTCAAGCCAGATCTACAGCTGCTCCACCTTCGTGCCGCGTTCCACGACTCAATGGGTGACCACATTTCCACACGCCGTGATTGTGAGGCGGCTCTTTGTCTTGATCCCAGCCATGCAGATACAATCGAGCTTTATCATAGAGCACGAGAGCCCTCCGATGAACAACAGCAAAAGGAAAGGAGCTAGAGTGCTAATCATCATGTGGACCCCAATTTTTTTGTTGCAGACAAGGCCGGTTCTAGTCAGTGTGTTTTGTTTTTCTGGATTTTGGAAAGATTCAGGTCTGGCTTTGCAGTGGCCTCGAAGAAAGAAGAAACTAAAGGAAGAGAGAATCGATGCTTTAAAGGAAAAACAGGAACAGATGGAAACGATTTGTCTCTGTACATGTATATATTCATGAATATAAGCAGTTCCGGTATTTAGTCATTTGATGAATTTATCAGGCGAAATGCTCCATAGGCATGATTTGTGTAGCTGTTGGATCACTCCAGCAGTGAGTTGGGATGGTGCTAAACAAAGTCATCAACATTCAAATGAAACATGTAAATGAAATTGGCCGCCGAGAGGTCTTCAATGTACTGCAATTTTTTTCTGTTGTGGCTTCCTTTGAATTTATTGCCAAGCTACATTTTCACTTGTAAATGATAGAAAAGAATCCCCTTGTTCATCTGTTTTGAGTAATCAATTCATGATTCTTAGATATATGATCGCGTTGTAAGCATGGAAAGAACTTTTGGTCGTCAGATGGTGGCTGTTGTGTTGAGTTTGGACATCTCAAACTAATACATTTTTATTTAAGGGTTCCGGATCCTCTGTGAGGATTTGTTTATGGGGATCTTGTGAGACTTTTAACCTGGTGGTGTCACCTCAGTAGGGCTGCAAACGAGCCGAATCGAGCCGAGCTTTAGAGTGTTCAAGTTCATTCATTAAGTTTCTAACCAAACTCGAGCTGAGCTCGAACTCTATGAAAATTTGACGAGCCAAGCTCAAGCCGAGCTTCCCTAGGTTTGAGTATAACTCGACCTTGTTCACGAGCCTTAACAAGTCAAAAATATTATATATTTATGCTTTCATATAGTTTTAGAACAACAAATAAAATTTTTATTTTGTCCATATACATGTACAAGTTATAAAAATTTCATTATGTACATGTAAGAGTTTATACATATTGAAGGTTATATTTGAAATTTTATGAGATATATACATATATTCCGAGTTCATAAGCCTAATCGAGCCGAATACTGTCAAGTTCAGGTTCGGCTCGTTCAGTACCCGAATCGAACTCGAAAGAGCCTTTACTGAGTCGAGTCTTGAACAGTTCACGAACGGCTCTATTCATTTGCTGCCCTACACCTCAGTAATAAAAAGATCCAAGGGTGATTAACAGGGAACTCAAAAAGTGGGTGAAATATCTTCATGGTTTTGTCACTTTTGTGCATAATCACTTGCATCTATATTATTTCATGTTTCTGATAAATTTCTATGGACAGATTTTAAGGTTCCTATTAAAAAACTATGATACATTTGGATTCAGCAGAACAAGATTTCCAATAGATGGCATTATTAGTCGAACCATCTTCAACAGGTACGAATGACTCTTTCCTTTTGGAAGTCAAACTCCCCAGAACAGAGTTTCCTGGTCCATGACATCATTTAAAGCCTGAGAAATCCTCCCTAGCAAGCAGTTTGACAGCGTAATAAAAAATTCTAGGTGGAATACTGAACGTATGCTTTTCATTCGGGAGTGGAGCTGAGATGCCCAGCACGAGCAGTGCAACAACTCTCCCAGCATCAAAGACCAACTTGCCATCACAACATGGCTCCATCTGAAACATATGCAAAAGTAGACCGTAAAACCATGTCAGTTGATCTGGTAAGCACCAAAAAGATTGGCATAGGGACAATAACTTGAGGGAGGCTACTATCAACTTGTAAAAGACAGACAAACAGCAAAAAAGATTGGCATAGAGACATAAAAAAGAAGCAGTGTTGGTATTTGATATCACATTCAAGATTCTATGTACAGTCTGCTAACGTTCTGCAATACAACTGTGTGAGAGTCCACAGCAGCATAACGGAAAAACAAAAGAAAAAGTAGAAAAGTTGTCATGTTCAATTACAGTACGACAATCGCCCAAATTGAAATTTCCAAGCATTGAATAGTACATTCATAACATCTATCTTATCGAAACCATTTAGCAACTAAAAACGATAATCACAGACCAATTTCACTTCTTGATATATAGCAAGCAAACCAAACTAGTTCACTTCTAAAACGGCTCTCCGTTTCTGAATGGCCTCCAGCTTGGCCCTCCTCTCGCCCCACCCCCCAGTCCACCAAATTAATCACAGTGCCTTCATCGTCTGCAGCTTCTTCACCTGTATTTTCCCCCACTTCCCCATATCAATCTCCTCCGAAATTTAGCAGCATCCTTCACTCCATAGAGCTTTGCCTCAGCAATCTCATCTATCTTTCCTTCCTTTCGGCTTGAAAGTAGGAAGTGGATCAAGTTCAGATCCCTGCTTTGCAGCCAAGTAGGACTTCTTTTGCCACTGTTCACTCACCCTAATTATCTCATCTCGAATACATCTCCGAGTCTTACCTGTTGGATCTCCTCTCATCCAGTCTACAAGTGCTGCCACTGTAGAATTTCTAGCCACATATCGGAAGGCAAGGAACTTGAAATGACCACGAATGTCACTTAAAAGATTTGATGGCAGAAGATAACAAAATTGGGGCATTTCAGCGAGAAAAACTGTTGCAAATCCATAATTTTCTTGGCACCCAAGAGGCTAAATCCATATTAGCTAATGCTGAGAGACCACCAGCAGTCCCCACAATTAGCTTAGAAGCAACTTCACTTCCAAAAACAACACAAAGATTAGGCGCAAAATACTCTCAGGCACCACAATTGGCTCAAAAGCATGAACTTTTCCATGGCTCCTGAACCCGTCCCTAAGCCGGAGGCCCCCCTTGGCAAAGAACTTCCAGGGGTAGCTTCTCCGGCACCACAATTGGCAGATATGGAATTGCCTACGGAGGAGTCCGAATGTAAAGTAAGAAGTCAGTCACACGCGTCAAATGTCTTTTGCAGAATTTCTTCCGGAAGTGGCTTGCCTATCCCTTTCCATGAGACACAGCCAATATCAGCCAGAGATAACACCTCCTTCAGGTCAATAAGGGCAAGATCCATTTCGTTCCCAATCATTTTAACTGCTCAAATTTCCATGTGGACATTTGGAAACCTTGAACGATACTTGCCAATGATGAACTTACGGATTCTATAAGTGTATCCCTATTGCCTCACGTAATGCAAAACAATCAGCTTCGTGTCTGGACCTTGTTCAATCAGAACTCCTTGATTTGATAACATCGTAGACATCTTCTCAACTTCCTGCATTATACTGATATAACAATGTGTTTTATGCAGTTTGGAAACTCTATCCAGGACATCTTCCTCCAGGTTATCATCATCTTGTTCCATACTGTCATCAGAAATAGTAAGAGTAGCCATTTTGCTGTTGACTTGCTCTGAGAATCGCGTAGCCATTTCCAGATTATTAAACTCTGAAAGAACCCAAAAACAAGTTTCGTGTAGGTATATGAGAAAACTTATGTCAATGAGCATCTTTCCTCCCAAATGAAGACCAAAAGATGCCCTTAGGCTATGAATAAAAAGGAAATCCCCAATGTTCTCCTCTTCTCCAACCAGCAGCAAGATTTGGTCCCACCCACCCATATAACCTTTAAGATCCCCATTCATCTTATTCCTCTCCGTAGAGAAATGTCTTTCTCAAGCATTGCAAAATACAATATTGAATCAAAAGACTTCACAAAAACCGTAGGCCGAAAAAGGACTTCCTTCAAAAGCCAAATGTCAAACACGTGGGACGCATATGCCTTGCATCGATTTCTACTACCGTAAGCCCATGGACGGCTCCACTATTTCCAGACGAGGTCAGGCGAACCCTGTGGGTTCAGAAAATGTACCAAAATTTTCATATTTTTTGATATGCAACTCGTTTTTTCTTTTGCATTATCTGCATTGGATTGATAGCACGAGTCAAATTGAATAAAATCCACTTAAATTTGTCAATTACGGAGTATTAAGGTAGAATAGGGATTTACTAGATATTCAAGAGTTCTTTTTTTAATTTTCTTCAAAAATGTATTATTTTTAAGTATTCGTTTTGCGGACAAAACAAACATTTTGTGACGGAGGTGGTAACTGAATTTTCAAGTAACTTACCAGGTGCTCGGTATCGGTATGGGCATGTCCTTAAAGGATCTAGTTGTGAAGCCATGCACAGGTCACTCTTGGCCATGTCACGGTAACCGAACGTTTCCCATATGCTGATGCATTGCTCCTAGCCTTTTCATCTCATTATACGCAGCTTTGCACTGAATTTTTAGATTGTATACACGTGCCAACCCCTGATGTGGTCGTATATGCTTGATATTGAGAGCATTCATGTAGCAGTCAGCAGCAAGATCCAGCTTGTCACAGTCGTAGGTACAGGCTCCCTAAAATGTTTACAGCCTGCAAGAGAGCAGTGTTAATCAAATGGTAATCCACTCAACCAACAAGAGTTTGAACTATCTAAACCAAAACTGATGATTTTTCTCTTAATAGAATTTCGCTTCGCCTTGGACAAAATTTTATACTTCTCTGAATCATCTTCACGATTGGAATTCTAATAAGGGTAAAATGTTTGACCAGAAGCTCAAAAAAGTTGATTAGAAGACCAAACTACGCCAAAAGCCAACAATCTATGCTTATTTTTCCTTTTCTGAATGACTGTCAGAATCGGACAAGTTTATTTACATTTTTGATGCATCTCATCTAGAAGAATAAAAAATAGAAAGTTTTGTACCAGAAGATTGCAAATAAGCCAAGTACCCAAAAAAAAAAAGAGTTAACAAAGTCCGAATTTAATCACACTAGAGAAAGTGTGCATGCTTTATTCTTTTGTATAAGCATGCCAGAGAGAATACATACTTGTCCTTTTCTAAGGCCATCTGAGGGGCATCTAAGAGCTTCTTCGAGAAGTTGGATAACGAACAATGATGACTCTGTATCAAGATTTGAATCAGCTAAAGCATATGCCTTTAGGAAAAAAGCTTCAAAAGATCTCTGGATAGAAATGGACTCTTCAGCTTTTGCTAATGCTTCTTTGCGATGGCCTGTGTCATATAACAACCATCCTTCATAAACAAGCCTTTCTTGCTCAGAGGTAGAATGATTTCGAGCGAGGCGCAAGCTACACATTGCAGCTTTTTGACAGTTCAACCTGTAACGATGAAATACATCAACCTCATATTGAACACAAAATATCTACTACTGACAAAGACTGTGAAAGTCTTTCCTCTTTTGTATCTTAGAAGTGTACCACAAACTTTTAAGCACTTCAGATAACAGGGAGGCCCTATGTTACGTCTCGGAAGCACGGATACTCTATTTTGGCCTCCGTATCTCGTACTGTACGCGTATCGGACACGGATACGCTCGGATACGCTCCGGATACGTGTCCGATACGTTTTTTAGAGTATCCAGATTTTGAAATTAATTTTTGGTGTTCGGATACGCTTTGGATACGTTCGGATACGCTATGGATACGTTTTGGATACGCGCGGGGGTTAAAATGTTATAACTAAAAATATGGGTGAAAACTGTAATTTTGTCTTCATATATTCTCTGATACGACGATAAAAAAGAGAAAAAAGAGAAGGAAAGGCAGAGAAGAGAAACAGATCGATCTACTCGTCTCTCGACAACAACATCATCGGTAAGTCTCTCTCTCGTCTCTCTCTCTCTCTCGTCTCTCTCTCGTCTATTTTCTTCTGTCTCTCTCTCACGTGTATGTATCAGTTTATATATATATATATATATATATATATATACACACACACACAGGCATATATATATACGAATATATATATATATATATCTTGTCTCTCTCTCTCTCGTCTGTAATCTTTCTCTCCGAATATATATATATATATACGAATTTTATGTTTGTTTTGGGTATATATTTTATTTTTATTTATTTTTATATTCAACGTATCCCCAACGTATCGTATCCTACTTTTTGGAAAAATCACGTATCCGCGTATCCGTATCGTATCGTATCCGTATCCCGTATCCGTATCCGTGCTTCATAGTGTTACGTGGATCCTTCTAAATGTACAAAATACCGTGTTGGACACTCGGCAATCCAACAAGAGTATGAGATACGTGTCTGACATGTTTAGTTGGACATTAACCAAGCAAACATATTTTGTAATTGGATTTCACCATGAACTAGGCATAGGACTCCTATAATATAAACGAAATGCCCTAAGGTATCTTCTAAACACCATTACACCAATTAAATGAAAGAAATATACAAATAGAATCTGAATATTTTGGCGTGTTTCCGTGTCCTTCAGATATAAATGAGATAAATATGTGGACCGACGCTTAGACCTACGCCCACACTGGACACACGTAATGAAACAAGTGGAAGCTGATGTCCCCCAAAATTTCATACTGATGGACATCATGCAACTACCATGACCCAAATCTGAAGTGGAAATGCCCGCAAATATTTTCTGGTCACATTACCAAGGAGAAAGTTCACTAAAAAGTCCACATTAATACAGAATTTCGACAGAGTAGAAAGTTCTTGGGAAAATAGCTGGGAGTTGACCTTCATTATGATTTATGCTCTTGTTTCAAACTTAAAGGCACCATATTACACTGGGATTGTATTACCATAAAAGAAACTTCTAATCTGAACTTGGCAATGACGACAATGTGCTACTTTTGATCATGTATTTAGCACTCACAATATCTCAACCTTAATTCCACTTGCTGAAGGTATATCGAGAAAATGGAAATCAATATATGATACCAGGGACTTTACTTCTCTGTTTCTCCCTCAGGACACTTGAAAGGGTTAATCTTTCCATGTCATTCTTTATGGCTCAGTCTGTGTTTCATGCCAGAGTGTCAAGAAACTTGCCTCGTTAATTCTCTAGAGTCTTAACAGAGAGGGCAAAACATAATGCTGAAATCTTAAGAAGTAGAGATACCAACAAAAGCATGTAGACGAAAGTCTCTCCAACTCAATCAATATCAACATGTCGTGACCAGTTAGGCTTGGTTGATTTCGTCAGAAAAGAAAGTAGGTTTTGGGGGTGGCTCAACGACTTCCTTCAGAAGCCAAATGTCAAACACGTGGGAGGCATATAACTTGCATCGATTTCTAATGCCGTAAGCCATATAAAATAAAAACCCGAAAAGCTATTAGAAATGTGCACCAATAGAAATTGAATTAGATGCAACAACCACCCATTGTACCTTAGATTGATCCTCACATTCTTGGCTGCAGATTTGGTTCTGTTTCTGAGACAATATAAGCCACAAATAGCAAACACCCGTTGTTGTAGAGAGAGAAAGAGACGATGGGTGTGGCCGCGTGGATGAGTTCACCAGCTCCGAGTCGCGAAAACAACTCAGGCGGCTGACTCAGTGGTCGGAACGGCGACGGTGAAGGTCGACTTGGACGGGCGACGATGTTATGACGGACTACGACAGTACGACCAGAAGGTGGAGGAAAAAAGTCTTTTAAAGTTATAATCAAGTGTTCCCGGCTCATTTTTTTTCAATTTTTTTCAACATATATCTTCTCCGATTAGATACCAAGAATTATCCGATTGACTTGAAACCTAATAGAATCATTTTAATTGACAAGATCTCCAATGTGGACAAATCGGATCATAAAAGTAATTCCAAAGTAAGGTCGAAAATCTTAAAAAACCGAGGAGTAGCCTTCTTCTTTCACAAGAGTTATAATCAAGTGTATGCTGCTAACTTTTTTTCATTTTGTTTGGGGATATTTCTTCTCCGATTAATAAACATTTGGTACTCGATTGAATTCATACTTTACAAAAGAATTTTAATTGACAAGTTACATAATCTGGACGTATCGGATCATAAAATTAATTCCAAAATAAGTTTGAAAATTGCCCAAAAAGGGTTGAAGCCTTCTTCTCAACACTTCGCAGGGTGAAGATGAGAAGTGTGTACAGTACAGAACTCGTGTTTGGTAATCCCGCGTTACTTGTTTCTCGGACTTGTTTTATTCTTCCAAAAGGCGTGGTTTCTGAACACGACTTCGTCATAATAAACATCGCGTTTACGGAACACGGTTTTTGTAGAACATACTCCTCCTCGAATTTCGCCTCAGATTTGCTAACAACCTCCTCCTCCTCGATTCACTTCTCTGATCTATGCTTGCTCAAAACTCAATAATAGTTCTTTTCCCGATCCCTTTATCCTCCAACGTCAAAGCTTGGATGACAGATGATCCAAAACAAAAACAAAAACAAAAAAACTTGGATGACAGGTTCATCATGGCTTTGTGTCGTTTTTTGGGATCGATTTAAACCCTTTGTTCAGTCGCCTTTGGTTCATATATATTTGTCAAATGCAGTCTATTACAGGAAGCCCTTAAACTGCTCGATGAAATGTCTGAACCAGACGTGATTTCTTGGAGTGTTTTAGTTTTCGGGATATGCTCAATTAGGACACAAAAGTGAGGCAAAAGAGGTCTTTGAGGACATGGAGAATAAAGGGATTGAACAAAACTGAGTCGATTTTGGGTAGTGTGTCTGTAGAAGGTAATGAAGGGAATGGATTGAGAGACCTAGTTCGGCATACAATGTTTGAGAAGGGTCAAAGTAAAAATGCATTTGGGGTGAGCTCTACAAAGTTATAGACTCTTCGGATGTTGTTGTCCAGGTTTTGGATGCCAGAGATCAGCAGGGTACTAGGTGCTATCATTTGGAGAAGCATTTAAAAGAGCATTGCACACATAAACACAAGCTTAGAGTGTCAAACATGGTCCCTTGCCTGGGCAACAAAAGCTTGGCTTAGAGTGTTATCCAAGCAGTATCCAAGCATTAACAAGTCATTTGGGAAGGGTTCTCTTCTATCAGTATTGAGACAATTTGCTCGCTTAAAAAGTGATAAGCAAGCAATATCTGTGGGGTTTGTTGGGTATCCGAATGTCGGGAAGTCATCAGTTATCAACACACTTCGTACGAAAAAAAAACTGCAAGGTTGCTCCCATTCCAGGGGAAACTAAAGTGTGGCAGTCCATTACACTCACAAAGAGGATCTTTTTGATCGACTGCCCTGGAGTTGTTTACCAAAACAGTGACTCGGAGACAGATATTGTATTGAAAGGCGTAGTACGTGTCAAAAATTTGCCTGATGCTTCTGAACACATCGGAGAAGTTTTGAAACGTTTGAAGAAGGAGCATCTCAAAAGAGCGTATAAGATAACAGACTGGGAGGATGATAACGACTTTCTTGTTCAGCTATGCAAATTAACAGTCAAATTCATGGGTTTGTAATCAAGATGGGAATGGAATCGGACAAATGCATTTTTAGCGCCCTTAATCGATATGTATGGGAAGTGCGGTGGTAGTTCACAGATGCCACAAGTGTTTGATGAAGTGGACGCGTTACGTACAGGCACTTGTAGTACACTAGTTAGTGGGCTTTAGAGGAAAGGCTCTGTGGATGAGACACTGATGGTATTTAGGCAATTCAAGGACAAAGGGATAGATTTGAATGTCGTGTCTTGTACGTTAGTGATCGCTTCTTGTTCTCAAAATGGCAAAGACATGGAGGCTTTTGGACCTATTCAAAGAGATGCATATTGCGGGGGTAAAGCCAAATTCAATTAAGAATCCCTTGTATTTTACCAGCTTGTGGAAACACTGCAGTATGCATGGGAAGGCAACTCATGGTTTTTCTATCAAAAGTGGGATCTCTGGTGATGTGTACGTTGGCAGTGCATTGGTTGACATGTACGCTAAATGTGGAAGGATGGAAACGTCTCGTCCTTTTTTTTACGACTTAAGTACACAACCCAAATGTGACGAGATTCTTTGGTAGTGCAGAGGCTAGGGAAAGATTAGCTGTAGCTGGGCATGCTTCATTTTCATTAATTGTACTACTTTTGAAGCCAAATTTCTATGGACGATGATAAGTAATCGAATATGACAGTTATGCTATTGGAGAGGTTGGGAGAGAGTGCATCTGAAAGCTGTCAAAAACAACTTGCATTTCACCCGTTGGGTTGCTTGAAAGGCAGGAATACAAGGATGCCCAAAAAGTGGTTTGAAGAAGCAGTTGAGGCCGGTCATGTTTATTCCTTAGTAGGGGTTGCAAGGACTTAGTATAAGCGCGGTCATAAACAGGAAGCTTACAAAATGATGAACTCGCTCGTTTCTGATTATTCACCAGCCCGGTGGATGTATCAAGAGTGATCTCTATACTGTAGTGGGAAAGAAAACATGATGGACTTGGATACGGCAACGGAATTGGACCCCCCTCTTCCTTACCTGTACAAGTATAGGGCTTTTTTGATGATGGAGGAAAGTAATGGTGACACCGCCGTCCAAGAGATCAACAGAATAATTTGTTGTAGGGTCTCTCCTGACTGTCTTGAACTACATGCTTGGTTTTCTATTTCAATGGGGGATTATGAACGTGCCTTGATAGATGTCCAGGCTATTCTGACCTTTGAGCCTAAGTACATGATGTTTCATGGAAAGTTGCATGGGGACCACTTGGTAGAGCTCCTCCGCCACCATGTTCAGCAGTGGAGTCAAGCTGAGAATGGAATCAGACATGGCCAAGAGTGACCTGTGCATGGCTTCAAAACTAGATCCTTTAAGGACATACCCATACCGATACTGAGCAGCTGGTAAGTTACTTGAAAATTCAGTTACCTCCTCCATCCCAAAATGTTTGTCCGGTCTTCCAAACTATGCCTTAAAAATAATACATTTTTCAAAGAAAAATTTCAAACTTTTTACATAAGTTCAAAGAACTCATTGTTATATACTCCCTCCGTCCCAATTTGTTTGTCTAATTTTGGGATCATAACTTATTAAGGAAACATAATGATTACCATGAAAAGACATTAAGTTTCCAAAAATACCCTCATCTTTTTAGCATTAAATAAGAGCACTCTTCTCAATGCATTGAAAAAGGAAGGGCATTAATGGAAACTTTCAGGAGTCAACTTAAAATAGACAAAGATTTTGGGACAATGATAAGTCAAAAAGTGGACAAACAAATCGGGACGGAGGGAGTAGTAAGTTGTTGCATTTTTTTGAAGAATTGTACTATTTTTAAGTTCTCGTTTTGCGTACCGGGCTAGTAGTTTAGGAAGGAGGGAGTAAAATTTAGTTGCTGCAGATCATTTCGATCCATAATGCAAGTATCAATTTGTCTTTGGTTTTGCTTTTTACATCTATGTCCCACTGTCATGCATATGTTCTGCGACTCAATACCATGATCCATGATCAATCTATGTGTCTGTGCTGGATCTTTGTTTTTAATAATGCTCTGGCCACATCCCGAAAGGGCAGACATGAATATGGCTGAGCAAAGCCGCCTCCTCTCTATGAAGCAAAACAGAAGAGTCTGGTCTGGAGGCTAGGCCAAAAACTAAAAGAACCCTCTCTGGACCAGAAACGGACAAGTATGAAACATAGCCAAAAAAACTCAACTGAAATATCATCACACTCTTACAAGCTGAACTGTCAAACATAGTTGAGGAATAGTGGAGTACTAAAGAGGTTACCTCACATCACTTTCTTCTCAATTTTTTGAATTTGCTGGCTTTCCGGAAGATTCTAATGACTTCCTAGGCTTTATGGATGAACTTGCAATAGCTACAACTATTGCAAGTCTCCTCCTCTATTATGTCACATGTGCTTAAGTAAGAATTTTGTGGTTTAGAAGGGATGGGATTAATGCTACTTATTTTAGCAACTTACGAAGCTTCTTTCATAATTCAATCAATCTCCAGTATTTTGCTGAGTATGATTGCTGGAAAGCTTCATGATAAACGAGAAATGAATGGGTGGAAAGTTGTTTCTGTTCCAGTATCTACCTATGGTAACTCATTGAGTCTCATTGAATGGCCAAGGAGCCTCTTTCACGGTACTTTTTCTAGTTTGGGTTTTAACTGTATTAAATCGAGTGATGCAAGAATCTAAAGAATCTCAATGAGACTTTCGACAATTGGGGGTGATGACGAGGGGTTGGATGACCCTGTTTGGAATGACGATGATCGTGAAAATAAAGAAAAATGAACATGCAGACCTTTAAGTATCAGAGAAAGTGTCTAATTATATTTTTAACTCTGTCACACTGTGACTCATGTTGATAACTTCTTGGAAAATGCTTTGGGTGGGATTTCTCTTCATGGTTTTTTGTTGTTGTATGCGTGTGAAGTAAACAACTACTCCCTCTGTCCGTGTTTGTTAGTCCATTTTGGAAATCTATGCCATTTTCAATTGTTTATATCTTTCAATATGGACTCCAAAAAAATATGCAATAGATCTTAATTAGTTTTATTATTCTATGTTCTCAAAATTGTGAACAACATTATAAATTGGAAGATAAAATGATTTTAAAATGGCACAAATTTTCGTAATGGACCAACAAAAGCGGACAGAGAGAGTATTTGATTTCTTTCCATTGATCCACCCCTTTGATCCAGCCGAAAATAATATCTTGAATCATGCCTTTCAGTTCTAATGGATGACCATAAGGAAGCTGAAGCCATATCAGAACTCTCCAATGCCATTTCTTTCAAGCCAGACCTACAGCTGCTCCACCTTCGTGCCGCATTCCACGACTCAGTGGGTGACTACATTTTCACGCCATGATTGTGAGGCAGGCAGCTCTTTGTCTAATTAATCCAAGCCATACAGATACAATCGAGCTTTATCATAGAACACGAGAGCCCTCCAATGTACAACAGCAGAAGGAAAGGAGCTAAAGTGCTAATCATCATGTGGACTCCAATTTTTTTTTGTTGCAGACAAGGCCGATTCTAGTCAGTGTGTTTTGTTTTTCACTTTTCGGGATTTTGGAAAGATTCAGGTCTGGATTTGCAGTGGCCTCGAAGAGAGAATCAACGCTGTTAAGGAAAAACAGGAACAGATGGAAACAATTTGTCTCTTTACATGTATATATTCGTCAATATAAGCAGTTCCGGTATTTAGTCATTTGATGAAATGATGAGTCGAAATGCTCAAAAGGCCTGATTTGTGTAGCTGTTGGATCACTACAGCAGTGAGTTGGGATGGTGCTAAACAAAGTTATCAACATGTAAATGAAATTGGCCGTGGAGAGGTCTTCAGTGTACTGCAATTTTTTTCTGTTGTGACTTCCTTTGAATTTATTGCCAGGCTACATTTTCACTTATAAATGATATAGAAAAGAATCCCCTTGTTCATCTGTTTTGAGTAATCAATTCATGATTCTTAGATATATGATCGCGTTGTAATCATGGAAAGAACTTTTGGATTTGATCATCAGATGATGGACGTTGTGTTGAGTTTCGACATCTCAAACTAATACATTTTTATTAAATACTCTCATTTGTACACAAAACAAGGGATCCGGATCCTCTATGAGGATTTATCTATGGGGATCTTGTGAGACTTTTAACCAGGATGTGCCACCTCAGTAGGGCTGCAAACTAGCCGAATGGAGCCGAGTTTTAGAGTGTTCAAGTTCGTTCATTAAGTTTCTAAGCAAACTCGAGCCAAGCTCAAACACTATGAAAATTTGACGAGCCAAGCTTGAGCCGAGCTTCCCTAGGTTTGAGTCTAACTCGACCTTGTTCACGAGCCTTAACGAGTCAAAAATATTATATATTTATGCTGTCATATAGTTCTAGAACTACAAATAAATTTTTTATTTGGTCCATATACATGTGCAAGTTATAAAATTTTCATTATGTACATGTTAGTGTTTATACATATTGAAGGTTATATGTGAAATTTTATGAGATATATACATATACTCCGAGTTCGCAAGCCTAATTGAGCCGAATACTGTCAAGTTCAGGTTCGTTCAGTACCCGAATTGAACTCGAACGAGCCTTTACCGAGTCGAGCCTCGAACAGTTCACGAACGGCTCGGTTCATTTGCTGCAAGGTGAATAACAGGGAACAAAAAAAAAGTGGGTGAAATATCTTCATGGTTTTGTGCATAATCACTTGCATCTATATTATTTCATGTTTCTGATGAATTTCTATGGACAGATTTTCAGGTTCCTATTAAAAAACTATGATACATTTGGATTCAGCAGAACAAGATTTCCAATAGATGGCACTATTAGTTGAACCATCTTCAACAGGTACGAATGACTCTTTCCTTTTGAAGTCAAACTCCCCAGAACAAATAACTGTGGAGCTACTGCAATGATACAAATAAGCCAACAGAGTTTCCTGGCCCATGACATCACTTAAAGCATGAAAAATCCTCCCTAGCTAGCAGTTCGACAGCATAATAAAAAATTCTAGGTGGAATACTGAACGTATGCTTTTCATTCGGGAGTGGAGCTGAGATGCCCAGCACGAGCAGTGCAGCTACTCTCCCAGCATCAAAGACCAACTTGCCATCACAACATGGCTCCATCTGAAACATATGCAAAAGTAGACCGTAAAACCATGTCAGTTGATCTGGTAAGCACCAGCAAGATAACCTAATACAAACAGGGACAATAACTATACCCAGATTCATTGGAAAGTTGATAACGTGCACCATCACGATGCACGACTCGTCATCGGTCCAGGCAGCACCCGAGCAGGCATAAAACGGGTTTGAAAGAGAGACAACCCTAAAAGCCGCCCTAGCATGCTCCTACGCAGAACGGTATGGATGTATGCACAGGCATGCGATATGGAAAGCAGTAACACATAGACAGTTTATGGGGGTTAGATGCAAGTAATCCTACCCTGTGGGTTCCTGTCTTAGTTTTGAAAGGTTCTATTGCTTTGTACGCATGGCGAGGCTGGTTTTGGCTGAGAGGGGTTCCTCAGACTAGAGATGTTTTATACCTCCCATCGCAATGCGTGCAGCAGAGCAATGGTCGAACGGTAATACGTCTCATCATCGTCCAAGGTTGTTGGGCATTCGAGGACCCCGGGCTCCAGTAAACTGTGCCGGTTACCCAAAACACCTCAACGGGGCTGATAGAACACCGATGCAAATGAACGCGTGTCGAAAGAATGATCGAGAGAGAGAGAAATACAAATGTTTGTTTTGAAAAACACCTTTTGAAGCTTGGCTCACTTCATTAATCGACACTTGGAGAAAACTACACAAGTGAACAATAGCAAAGCCCCAGTGCGGAGTGGTCGGATGTAGAATCCTGTTACGTTACCATCCCGTTCTTCAGCAGCGCGGAGCGTACTGTTTTGCCAGACTTTTGAAAAATTGTTCATTTATGTATTAATTTTCAAATGTAGATTAATGTAATGTCCCCAGCAGAGTCGCCACTGTGGGCACACGCCCCAAAAATCCCATTTTTAAGTATAAAATTCCGGGTGCGCCCTACATCTCGCGGAAAGCGCGGCGAAGTGCTTCGCAGATCAGAGAGTCGCCACTCGGGTTTTGCGGTTTGTACCCAAGAAACCGTGTTTTTGAAAACGTTTGGATTACGCTTGTTTGAGTTTGAAAAAGGCTTTTGTAGACTGGACCGTCGTCACCTTCGATCTTGAGGTTCGGGAGCCAGATTACGAGAGGGGAAGGGTTTTATGGCACCCCTCTCGCCCAGTCCGGAGACCGGTCTCTACTCAGGCGTTTTATAAAACATTTGCATTTTCTCTCTTTATTTGATCATTCTTTTGACCAGTTAGGGCGGGGGAACAGTTAATAGGGATTAAAACTGTAACAGATTGCATTTATGTACAAGGATATGACAAAATGTTTATGGATGTTTGATGTTTGATCTAAGCAAATATAATAGATTGAGAACAAGCTTTTGTGGACATTTTAAACAGACTAGAACACACTGGCAATGAAATGTTGCACACAGGATCAAGCCTGCATGCACTGGCCAGGCCACTGCATGCAGTCATGACCTGCGTACGCCACCCCACGACTGGCGTGCGCCGGTAGGCTTAAGACCACAGCTTCTGCTCTCAACCCTCTGGGCTCTGGAAAGGACCAGTGCACACCCAGGACAAACCACGCAGTCAATAGAGATTACTAAGCTATTACAGACAGGTTAATGGGCTTGAAAGCCACCAAATAGACAGAAAACCCCTTAAACAGTGAGGGGAGGATGATCAGGGGCCTGGATGGAAGATCCATACAAGGGCCAAGCCACTGGAACATAGATCACTAGCGCACGCCACTGATGATGGGCCGCACGCCAGTTCTCTCTTGGTTCCAGTGCTTTGGCTTTGCACATTCAGGGCTCTGGAACAGGACCAGAGGGACCCAGAAGGCCAAACTAAGCAATAAATACAGTTAGAAAAGAAAGCAGTTCTAAATACAGAAAGCTGTAAACTGGTTTTAGCATGCAGCAGGGTGATCAAAGCTTAAATAATGCAAGAAAACAATGATCCATGATCCCCACGCCAGTTCTGCACATACCACCATTACTGGCGTACGGCACTCGTTACTGGCGTGCGCCACTTAACATTGTACACGGTTTTGAAACCTTGCTAGCATTAGGGCCAGGACTGGTATAGATTACCAGCCTTGACCCTGCCAGCCCCCCTCAGGGGTCAGAACAGAAAGCAGGAGCAAGAGGTATTATACCTTTGCTTGTGAGTTTTGTGGATGATTGGAGCTTTGAGCTTGAGAGAGGTTGATGGAGGATGAGTGTAGAGATGGTTATGGACTGTGGAAGGTGTGCTCTTCACTTGCTCTTTCTATGAGGAAGAAAGGAAACAAAGAACACTTAAGATGAAGAAGACAAAATGAATTTTTGTCTTAATGGAGCTAACTCTTTCTTAATGATGCCAACCTTTTGCAAATGAATGCAAATGGGGTATTTATGGAGGAGGGAGAACTGAAATCAGCCTGCCCTTAGGGGCTGTTTGGATGGCCAAACATTGGAGGAAGCTCCCATGCATTTAATGCATGGGACTTGGCTTGATGGAGGGTGTAGGAGAGAGAGGGGAACAATTTCTGGCCGAAGTAATGATCAGGGGGCTATCAGCTGACGTCAGGCGGCTACAGAAACTCCCGCCCATCTGGCTGAAAAAGTTTGATTTGACTGGTGTTGATTGGCGTGCGCCACTTGTTTAGTGGCGTGCGCCAGAAATCGGCGATGACTGACACGTGGCAGTGGTTCCTGCGCACGCTAGTCCACCACCAGCGTATTCCAGCAGGGTTTTGCTGAGGCCATTTGGTTCTGGCTTGAGGTTTCGACAAGGGTTTGAAACGGGTTCGGATGAGGTTCGGGACGCTCAAAGCTCAAACTCATTCACAAACTCGGGATGTTCTTGACCTTAATCATCATCGGGGAATCAAATACCGTAAATAAACTATTCTGAAAAGTCCAAAATAGGATGTCTACACTGACATGTTTAGTTGGACATTAACCAAGCAAACATATTTTGTAATTGGATTTCACCATGAACTAGGCATAGGACTCCTATAATATAAACGAAATGCCCTAAGGTAACTCCTAAACACCATTAAACCGATTAAATGAAAGAAATATACAAATAGAATCCGAATATTTTGGCGTGTTTCCGTGTCCTTGAGATATAAATGAGATAAATCCGTAGACCGACGCCTAGACCTACACCCACACTGGACACACGTAATGAAACAAGTGGAAGCTGATGTCCCCATAATTTCATACTGATGGACATCATGCAACTACCATGACCCAAATCTGAAGTGGAAATGCCCGCAAATATTTTCTGGTCACATTACCAAGGAGAAAGTTCACTAAAAAGTCCACATTAATACAGAATTTCGACAGAGTAGAAAGTTCTTGGGAAAATAGCTGGGAGTTGACCTTCATTATGATTTACGCTCTTGTTTCAAACTTAAACGCACCATATTACACTGGGATTGTATTACCATAAAAGAAACTTCTAATCTGGACAATGTGCTACTTTTGATCATGTATTTAGCAAGTTCCACTGATAATGCGTTTCAGGCACTCACAATATCTCAACCTTAGTTCCACTTGCTGAAGGTATATCGAGAAAATGGAAATCAAGATATGATACCAGGGACTTTACTTCTCTATTTCTCCCTCAGGACACTTGAAAGGGTTAATCTTTCCATGTCATTCTTTATGGCACAGTCTGTGTTTCATGCACGAGTGTCTAGAAACATGTCTCCTAAAATTCTCTGGAGTCTAATAGAGAGGGCATAAAATAAGTTCTTTCTAAGGGCAAAAGAAAACCATAGATGCTGAAATCTTAAGAAGTAGAGATACCATTAAAAGCACTATCCATTGTTCTAAACAAGCAGGAAGAACGCAACGAGAAACACATGAGTGTGTGGCAGTAAACACTTTCTCAGGGATAGTTAAAAGCCGTGATATAGCTTGCCTTTGGTGTCATAGAATCTCAGAAAGAATCGTGACTTGGGAACATACTACTTGGTTGCAAGTATCGCTGAAATTGCAGCACTAAAGTTCTTATTCACATCTGGAGTGAGGCTCCCAACGGAAACCAACGAGCTGCTGGCTGCTCAGTCCCACCAAAAGCCATGGGTACTGAACCCTTCAACACAATCATTACATACTGTAAATAAAGAAACAAAACCTTCCTTTTTAAACCAGCAGTAATGCATGGTCCTTTTCGAGAAAAAGTTAGTTTAATTTTGACTCTTTTATGCAACATAAACAATCTGTACAAGCAAGTGAACCCAATTTCAAATGGCGAAATCCTGTCCCAGAGTGGTAGAGCAACATGCAGACTCTGCCCCTTCCAAACTAAAATATAAAAACTGCTCTCAAGGTTCAAGATATTTAAAGCTTCACAAAAGAAAGTTACTAGAAACATAAGAAACCGAAACTAGGGAAACGAGAAGCCAATTTATGGAGCAACAAAGTGTTCATCCCCCATCAGTTAGTAGGTGATTGTCAACATGACTCGGTCATTGAGTTTAGAAGATTGATGCCTTCAATTAGGGGTGCAATGAAAGAGAAACAAAAGCACTGCAGTGGTGGTGCTGAGAGTAGAAAAAAAGTAAAGATGGAGTAACTTTATAGGAAAGGAAACGGAATGGACTCTCTCCTGCATAATCACCTGTTTAGATAGCTTTCGAGGAGAGAAATGCGAACAAACCATATTCCTTTCCCTATTTAGCACAAAATAAAACTATCTACCGTCTTGTCATTTATCGTTATCTTTTCCAAGCAAGGGAGAGAATAACACGTCTTGCTCTTCTTTTCCTCATGAATATCCAAACAAGATGGAAAGCTGCCATTATCAATTTTGTTTTTTGTTTCTATTTTATTTTATCCAAACTTAACACTTCAGTTTGTTTTCATTTCCCTCCTAGCCTCTTTCCTTTTCTCACCAATTTTGCCAATTGGACAATAATTGAGGATGGTGTAAACCTAAAGTACACCCGAATCAAGATTAATAGGTAGTGGTAGTTCGCCATGGAGCATATCAAAGAAGAAAAATGAAACAAGTAGCCTGAATCAAAAGAAACCAGCAAATGATGCACAAAAAATGTACTGGTGCAAAAGTACTAGACCACAATACGTATAAATTTGGGAAAAGCCCATTTTACCGGCGCTTTACCCTTGAGGTTTAAACTTGAGCACATGACCCCCACTTGGTTTTAGATCTCCATCCATTTTAACAGTTCATGAATCACGTGCCATATGCGCGTAGTTTGCAAAACTTATGTCTGTTAGGATCGTCACACACGCACACACGATTTACGAGTATAAAACAGTAAAGAATCGACATAGCAATATACGTGGTTCCCCAAAACCGGGTACGTCCACGGGAGCGAGAGCGGCTGCTGTTCTTATTATCACAGTTACAAAATAGGGTTACAACATAGAATATTTATACCGACTCTATTCTAACTCTAACCTGGTATTTGGCATGTATCCCAAAAATACCCTTGTACGATACCGTACCATACCTCGAGGGGCTATGCCCCCCGCACCCCCCATGTTACGAAACGCCTGGGCCTTCGGCCCAATCTACTTTTACTGGATTATCAGTGATGGGCCAGATGTCGTCGCTCCGCTACACTCCACTCGTTCCGCTCCAGCATCTGGCCTTCTTTCTAGAACTCCTTAGTATCTCATCATACTTACATATGAGCCATAGTTCTAACAGTCAATGAGCATTTTCCCTCCCAAATGAGGACCAAAAGATGCCCTTAGGCTATAAATAAAAAGGAAAGCCCCAATGTTCTCCTCTTCTCCACACCAGCAGCAAGATTCGGTCCCACTAACCCATATTACCATGTATTATGTATACTACTATGTACTCCCTCATCTTCGTCCTCGTATTTCTGGCCCTTCACTTTTAAGATACCCAATCATCTTCTTCCTCCCTGTAGTGAAATGTCTCTCTCAAGCATTGCAATACATGAACCATTACAAAGGGCAAACCCAGTGCACGAGGTTCCCATCATTGCAGGGTCTGGGGAACGTGAAACCGTTACAAGCAACCAATAAATTATCTGAAGCTATAAAGAGCTAAGTCTAAAATGAGTCTGGTAGATTTATACGACATAAAGATCGGTCTAACCTCACATTTCAAGTAGGAGGTTCTAGTAAAAGCCTTACCATGCACAACCAACTGCGAAAGCTACGAATTCAGAAATGGAGTTCAAGTTTACAAAAACCATAGGCCGAAATACCTTCAGAAGCCAAATGTCAAACGCGTGGGAGGCATATACCTTGCATCGTTTCTAATGCCGCAAGCCATATAAAATCAAAACCCGAAAAGCTATTAGAAATGTGCGCCAATAGAAACTGTATTAGATGCAACAACCACCCATTGTACCTTAGATTGTTTCCTCACATTATTGGCTGCAGATGTGATTCTGTTTCTGAGACTTCAAAGGCACAAATAGCAAACACCCGTTGTTGTTGTAGAGAGAGAAAGAGACGATGGGCGTGGCCGCGTGGATGAGTTCACCAGCTCCGATCGCCCGAGTTGCGAAGACACCTCTTCCGGCTGACTAATTGATCGGAACTCGGATCGCGACGGTGAAGATCGACTTGGACGGGCGACGATGTTATAACCGACTAATACGACCAGACCAGAAGAAGGGACGAAAAAAGTTGTTCCCGGTTCACTTTTTCTTAAAAAAAATCGACATATATCTTCTCCGATTAGATACCAAGAAGTATCCGATTGACTTGAAATCTAACAAAATCATTTTAATTGACAAGTTCTACAATGTGGACAAATAGGATTATAAAAAAAATTCCAAAGTAGGGTCGAAAATTTCAAAAAACAGAGGAGAAGCCTTTTTCTTTCATAAGGGTTATAATCAAGTGTACCCAGTTAACTTTTTTTTATTTTTTTCCTGGACTTTTCTTCTCCGATTAATAATCATTTGGTACTCGATTGAATTCATACTTTACAAAAGCATTTTAATCGACAATTTATACAATCAGGACAAATCGGATCATGAAAGTAATTCCAATATAACTTTGAAAATTGCCAAAAAAGGGGAGAATCCTTCTTCTTAACACTTCGCAGGGCGAAGATGAGAAGTGTGTACACTACAGAACTCGCGTTTGGTAATTGCGCATTACTTGTTTGTCGGACTTGTTTTATTCTTCCAAAACACGTGTTTTCTGAACACGACTTCGTCATAATAAACATTCCGATATAGTTTTATTTTGTTTTTCAAGATTTTCCTCCCACTCTTCGTCAATCACCTCAGATTTCACCGATGCAAACAACCTCCTCCTCCTCCTCGATTCACTTCTCTGATCTATGCTTGCTCAAAACTCTATAGTACAATTTATATCAAGGTCTTTCCCCGATGCCCTCCAACGTCAAAGCTTGGATGACAGATGATCAAAAAAAAAAAAAAATCTTGGATGACGGGTTCATCATGGCTTTGCGTCGTTTTCCGGGATCAATTTAAACCCTTTGTTCAGTCGCCCTTAGTTTATATATGTGTCAAATGCAGTCTATTACAGGATGCATGTAAACTGCTCGATGCAATGTCTGAACCGGACGTGGTTTCTTGGAGTGCTTTAGTTTTCGGGATATACTCAATTAGGACACGAAAGTGAGGCAAAAGAGGTCGCGATGAGAGATGATGAATGTTCGACGTCAGAGGAAGATTTTGATATGTCCTTTTGTATTGGTGATGACTGATGATGAGGTAAGGTCCATTAGATATAACATTGCTTCTCTTTCGAGACCATTCAAACAAATGTTGTACGGTAGCTTTTCGGAGTCGCGAAGAGAAAAGATTAATTTTTTGCAAAATGGGATTTCTGTAAAGGGTATGAGAGCTGCTGAGATATTTAGCCGGGAAAAAAGTGTGGATTCTTTTGAACCGGATGTGGTTTTGGAGCTTCTCTCCTTGGCAAACAGGTTTTGTTGCGAGGAGATGAAGACTGCTTGTGATGCATATCTTGCATCCCTGGTTTGTGACATGGAGAGAGCAATGTTACTTATTGAGTATGGATTGGATGAGACCGTGCACCTTTTGGTGGCGGCTTGCTTGCAAGTATTTATGAGGGAGCTACCGAGTTCAGTACGCAACCCAAATGTGACGAAATTGTAGTGCAGAGGCTAGGGAAAGATTAGCTTTAGCTGGGCGTGCTTCATTTTCATTGTACTACTTTTGAAGCCAAATTGCTATGGACGATGATAAGCAATCGAATATGACAGTTATGCTATTGGAGAGGTTGGGAGAGCGTGCATCTGAAAGCTGGCAAAAACAACTTGCATTTCACCAGTTGGGTTGTGTAACGCTTGAAAGGCAGGAATACAAGGATGCCCAAAAAGTGGTTTGAAGAAGCAGTTGAGGCCGGTCATGTTTATTCATTAGTAGGGGTTGCAAGGACTAAGTATAAGTGCGGTCATAAATAGGAAGCTTAAAAAATGATGAATTTACTTGTTTCTGATTATTCACCAGTCGGGTGGATGTATCAAGAGCGATCTCTCTACTATAGTTGGAAAGAGAACATGATGGACTTGGATACTGCAACTGAATTAGACCCCACTCTTTCTTACCCGTACAAGTATTGGGCTTTTTTGATGATGGAGGAAAGTAAAGTTGACGCTGCCATTCAAGAGATCAACAGAATAATTGGTTTTCGGGTCTCTCCTGACTGTCTTGAACTACGTGCTTGATTTTCTATTTCAATGGGGGATTATGAACATGCCTTGATAGATGTCTGGGCTATTCTGACCTTTGACCCTAATTACATGATATTCCATGGAAAGTTGCATGGGGACCACTTGGTAGAGCTCCTCCGCCACCATATTCAGCAGTGGAGTCAAGCTGATTGCTGGATGCAGCTTTATGATTGGTGGTCCTGCGTTGATGATATTGGTTCTCTAGCTGTTGTGCACCACATGTTAGCAAATGATCCGGGGAAAAGCCTCGTATGCTTCCGTCAGTCTCTCCTCCTATTACGGTAAGTATGGCTAGCTCAAATTTCTGTTCTCTTAATGCATTACTCAACTGATTTCTTCTAGTCCTGATTCTTTCCAGCCATTTTAGATATGAAAATCAAGTGGTTCTGCCACAAGCATATTCTTTCTGCTCTTCTGGGTCCATAACTTTCTGTTTTTCAGTGGGATGCTTTAGCCTAAGAATATATAACTTTTGATGCCTTATGATTATTCTCAATGTATCTTTCAGCAAACATTGGGAATCGCTACAGTACATGCATGCAAGTCAATCATTTTAAATTTGGACTTTTGGGGAGATTATCGACTAATGATGCAGAACTATGATCCTTACCTACTACAAGTGAAGCATGAATGGTGTTCATTTGTGGTAGAAAATAGCCAATAATGAACTGCACCAATGTTTATGAAATTGTTTATTTCTTTCTTTGATTGGTTTTCTTTCTTTGGTTCTGATGGGGTTTAAGTGACAATAAATTGCTATTGATTGTGATCAATGCCACTGACGGCTGACCTACGAAGAACTGGTATCTTCCTTTGTGTTCTGTGTAATGTGTTTTCATCAGCATCTCTAGAGAATTTAACAAGGCAGGTTTCTAGACACTCATGCATGAAACAGAGACTGTGCCATAAAGAATGACATGGAAAGATTAACCCTTTCAAGTGTCTTGAGGGAGAAACAGAGACGTAAAGTCCCTGGTATCATGTCTTGATTTCCATTTTCTAGATATACCTTCAGCAGGTGGAATTAAGATTGAGATATTGTGGGTTCCTGAAACACATTATCAGTGGAACTTGCTAAAAACATTGCCAAGTTCAGATTAGAAGTTTCTTTTATGGTAATACAATCCAAGCGTAATATGGTGCCTTAAAGTTATCTCCCAGCTATTTTCCCATAGAGCTTTCTACTCTGTCAAAATTTCATATTATTGTGGACATTTTAGTCAATACTGTGACCAGAAAATAATTGCGGGCATTTCCACTTCAGATTAGGGTCAGGGTAGTTGCGAAATGTCCATCAGTATGAAATTTTTGGGACATCAGCTTCCACTTGTTTCATTACGTGTGTCCAGTGTGGGTGTAGGTCTAAGAGTCGGACCGCGGATTTATCTCATTTATATCTCTAGGACACGGAAACTCGCCAAAATATTCAGATTCTTTTTGTATATTTCTTTTATTTAATTGGTTTAATGGTGTTTACTGTTTACAAGTTACCTTAGGCCATTTCGTTTATATTATAGGAGTCGTATGCCTAGTTCATGGTGAAGTCCAATTACAAAATATGTTTGCTTGGTTAATGTCCAACTAAATATGTCAGACATGTATCTCATACTCTTGTTGGATTACCTAGTGTCCAACGCGGTATTCTGTACATTTAGAAGGATCCACGTAACATAGGGCCTCCCAGTTTTCTGAAGTGCTTAAAAAATTGTGGTACACTTGTAAGATACAAAAGAGGAAAGACTTTCATGGTCTTCGTCAGTAGTAGTTATTTTGTGTTCTATATGTGCTTGATGTATTTCATCATTACAGGTTGAACTGTCAAAAAGCTGCAATGCGTAGCTTGCGCCTCGCTCGAAACCATTCTACCTCTGAGCAAGAAAGGCTTGTCTATGAAGGATGGTTGTTATATGACACAGGCCATCGCGACGAAGCATTAGCAAAAGCTGAAGAGTCCATTTCTATCCAGAGAACCTTTGAAGCTTTTTTCCTGAAGGAAAAAGCTTTAGCTGATTCAAATATTGATATCGAGTTGTCATTGTTCGTTATCCAACTTCTCGAAGAAGCTCTTAGATGCCCCTCAGATGGCCTTAGAAAAGGACAAGTATGTATTCTCTCCGACGTGCTTGTACAAAAGAATAAAGCATGTACACTTTCTCTGGTGCGATTAAATATCGGACTTTGTTAACTCTTAATTTTTTGGGTACTTGGCTTATTTGCAATCTTCCGGTACAAAACTTTCTATTTTTTGATTCGTCGAGACGAGATTCGTCAAAAATGTAAATAAACTTGACCGATTCGAAAAGGAAAAATATGCTAAGAAAGTTGGCTTTTGGCCTAGTTTGGTCTTCAGTCTTCTAATCGACTTTTTTGAGCTTCTGGTCAAACCTTTTATTCTTATTAGAATTCTAATCGTGAAGGTGATTCAGAGACATATAAAATTTTGACCAAAACGAAGCAAAATTCTATTAAGAGAAAAATCATCAGTTCTGGTTTAGATAGTTCAAACTCTTGTTGGTTGAGTGGATTACCATTTGATTTACACTGCTCTCTTGCAGGCATTAAACAACTTAGGGAGCGTGTACGTAGACTGTGACAAGCTGGATCTTGCTGCTGACTGCTACATGAATGTTCTCAATATCAAGCATACACGAGCACATTTGGGGCTGGCACGTGTATACCATCTCAAAAATCAGCGCAAAGCTACATATGATGAGATGACAAAGTATATACACAAGGCTAGGAGCAATGCATCAGCATATGAGAAACGTTCAGAGTACTGTGACGGTGACATGGCCAAGAGTGACCTGTGCATGGCTTCACAACTAGATCCTTTAAGAACATACCCATACCGATATCGAGCTGCTGGTAAGTTACTTGAAAACTCAGTTACCACCTCCATCACAAAATGTTTGTCTGGTCCGCAAAACAAGGACTTAAAAATTACCTTTTATGAAGAAAAAATTCAAACTTTTTACATAAGTTGAAATAGCTCATTGATATCTAGTAAATTGTGAAATTTCTTTTGATTTTTTTTTGAAAATATTGTACTATTTTTAGTTCTCATTATGTGGACAGGACTAATATTTTGGGAAGGAGGGAGTATAATTTAATTGCTGCAAATCATTTTCGATCCATAGTGCAAGTATCCATTTCTTTTTCTTTTTCTTTTTACATCGATGTTCCACTGTCATGCATATGTTTTGCAATTCAATATCATGATCAACCTATATGTCTGTGCTGGATCTTTGTTTACGGATCTTTATGGAAAGACCGAATTCTATTTTACTGGTCGTGTTTGTCTATGGTCATCAAGAATCTTTGAAATGCTGGAGGCGAAATTTGTGCCTGGAAGTAAGCTTGATTAAGCCAAGTTCTTTAACCTTTTGCCCATCGGAAAACTAACTCAAGGGTCAACTCTTGCATGCACAGTTTAGAGTTCTTTGCAGTGAGGTTTCCTTGTGGATAACCTTGAGAATGTCCTACACATCCTTAGCCCCATCATAATCAGCTCTCCTTCTAAATTAACACAGCATAACCGTATTGTAGCAATGCTCTCTATGTTGGAGACTGGATTGCCAACCATTGTTTGTAATAATGCTCTGGCCACATCCCAAAAGTGAAATCATGAATATGACCAAGCAAAGTCGCCTCCTCTCTATGAAGCAACAGAAAAGAGACTGGCTGGGAGGCTATGCCAAAAACTAAAAGAACCCTCTCAGGACCAGAGACAGACAAGTGTGAAACTTGGCCAAAAAAACTCAACTAAAATATCATCACACTCTTACAAGCTGAACTATCAAACATAGTTGAGGAATATTAAAGAGGTTACCCCACATCACCTTCTTCTCAATATATATATTTTTTAATTTGCTGGCTTTCCGGAAGACTCTAATGACTTCCTAGGCTTTATGGATGAAGTTGTAATATCTATAACTCTTGCAAGTCTCCTCCTCTGTTATGTCACATGTGCTAAAGTATGAATTTTGTGGTTTAGAAGGGATGGGATCAAGTATTGAGTGCGACTTATGTTGGCAACTTATGAAGCTTCTTTCATAATTCCATCAATATAAGGTATTTAGCTGACTATGATTGCTGGAAAGCTTCATTATAAAAGAAAAATGAATGGGCAGAAAGCTGTTTCTGTTCAAGTATCTATCTATGGTAACTCATGGAGTCTCATTGAATGGCCAAGGAACCTCTTTAGCGGTACTTTTTTCTAGTTTGGGTTGTAACCCTATTAAATCGAGCTATGCAAGAATCCAAAAGAATCTCAATGAGACTTTCGACAATTGGGGGTGATGACGAGGGGTTGGATGACCCTAGTTGGAATGACGATGACAGTGAAAGTAAAGAAAAATGAACATACAGAAAAGTATCTCATTATATTTTAAATTTTTTACTTTGTCACAATGTGACTCATGTCGATAACTTCTTGGGAAATGCTTTGGGTTGGATTTCTCTTCTCGGTTTTTTGTGGTTGTGTACATGTGAAGTATACAACTATTTACTTTCTTTCCATTGATCCCCCCCCTTTGATCTAGCTGAAAATAATATCTCAAATCATGCCTTTCAGTTCTAATGGATGACCATAAGGAAGCTGAAGCCATATCAGAATTCTCCAAGGCCATTTCTTTCAAGCCAGATCTACAGCTGCTCCACCTTCGTGCCACATTCCACGACTCAATGGGTGACTACATTTCCACACGCTGTGATTGTGAGGCGGCTCTTTGTCTTGATCCAAGCCATACAGATACAATCGAGCTTTATCATAGAGCACGAGAGTCCTCCAATGTACAACAGCACAAGGAAAGGAGCTAAAGTGCTAAATCATCATGTGGATCCCAATATTTTTTTGTTGCAGACAAGGCCGGTTCTAGTCAGCGTGTTTTGTTTTTCTGGATTTCAGAAATATTCAGGTCTGGATTTGCAGTGGCCTTGAAGAGATAATCAACGCTGTGATGGAAACGATTTGTTTCTTTACATGTATATATTCGTGAATATAAGCAGTTCCAGTATTTAGTCATTTGATGAAGTTATGAGGCGAACTGCTCAAAAGGCTTGATTTGTGTAGCTGTTGGATCACTCCAGCAGCGAGTTGGGATGGTGCTAAACAAAGTTATCAACATTCAAATGAAACATGTAAATGAAATTGGCCGCTGAGAGATCTTCTATGTACTGCAAAAATTTTTCAGTTGTGGCTTTCCTTTGAATTTTTTGCCGGCTACATTTTCGCTTGTAAATGATAGAAAAGAATCCCCTTGTTCATCTGTTTTGAGAAATCAATTCATGATTCTGACAGATGATCGCGTTTGTAAGCAAGGAAAGAATTTTTGGATTGGGTCATAAGATGATGGACCTTATGTTAAGTTTGGACACCTCAAACTCACACACTTTTATTGAATTCTCTCCTTCATGTGTACACAAAACAAGAGATCCGGTTCCTCTGTGAAGATATGTCTGTGAGGATCTTGTGAGACTTTTAACTCAGAGGTGCCACCTCATTAATGAAGAGATCCAAGGGCGAATAACATGAAACTCTGGATCCCCTGAAGAACTGGGTGAAATATCTTCATGATTTGGTGCTTAATCTCTTCCATCTATTTTATTTTATGTATCTGATAAATTTCCAAGTTCCTATTAAAAAACTATGATACATTTGGGTTCAACCAGAATAATTTTCCACTCTTCCTCATAATAACTAGAATAATTTTCCACTCTTCCTCAAATTATGATAAAATTTTTATATTTAAGATTGTGATAAATTTGGTTCTACTAAAAATTGTAGTAATTATATTCCAATGGCCAACTCAATTGTGAGAATTATATTTCATAATCACACATCCCTTCCAATGAAAAGCTCCTTACATACCAAGTACCACAAGAAGAAACTCAAATTGGGTTATGAGTTAGAGAGATGTGTAGTTGCGCTCTCTAGCCATCGAAACCCACCACCAAGGAATCCTTTTTCGCGTAGGGTTTTAGTCATTGCAATGGAAGGTGGCGGGGAACAAAATCTAACTGCTAATTTGAAATTCCCAACACAATAGACCATAAAATAGTAACACTAGTTCTAGGAAAAACTTCATCCTACCTTTTCTTTTTTTTTTTGATCAGCAACTTCATCCTACCTTAATGGGTAGTTTCATAAACTGAAATTTAAACACTGGAGCTTGAAACCCAACGTCTCAACAATGAGAATTCTATTTCCTCTGCTTGCATTCATAATGGTGATATTTTACAAGCAAGATTCCTCCAACAATACAAGGTCATTTATGTCATACAACAATCACCATAAGTATACAACGGATCGCAGCTAATCAACAACTGCTCGCTCACAAATTTTTAAAGTCATGTACCAAGTGGTATGACTGCTTCCGACCACATCAAAATCAAAACAAATTAAGAAGATTTCCCAAATTTGAAAACCACATTCTTGTAGTGAGACGAATATGTCAAGGCACCGTAACAAACAGTGCAAATTATGCATGCATTTCATTTGAACTCTCCTTGGACCAGTGCTTTCATTTCTTACTCCTGATACAATAAATCAACAACAATTGAGAGACAGAGAGCATACCATCAAAACAAAAGTTACTCCTAATACAGAGAGCATACCATCAAAACAAAAGTTACTCCTAATACATAAAAGTGCACTAGCAATACTTGTCATGTGAGCTCAGATCCCGGCATAATTTGAGCTTCCGATCAATGTGCTTCATATCTGTAGCAGTAAGGGTCACAAGTTTACTTACCTGTACAAAAAGAGAAGAAGTTTGAGGAAGGTGGAGGTGAAACCGAGCTACATTTGCACATATTGAATGAACATCGCAAAGCCGATGCCTGAATTTTATCAGCTAAGCAGTAGCTGTATCATGATCACCTCAAACTGAGAATTTTATAAAATAAATTATACATTCCTACCGAAGTATCTGTGCATTACATTGAATTTTAGGAAAATTGCTGCAACAAATTAGAAGGGAATTGAAAAACAAGAAATTCAATCAGTTCACATATGGGAAGTAGTTAGAACCTCTTAAAGTCGAGAAGCCCATGCACCTCATTCGCCCGGTACAAAGCAGCCAATGCCAACTGCATCAAAACAACTCTCTAAAAGGCGAAAAGAAACAGGCAACTAATCAAATAAGAACTCTATGCACAGTCCACTTAGAATGCCCAGCGGAGTATTTTTTTCTTATCCTTCCACACAAATCAATGGATGAAGCTCAGAGACTAGATACCACTCTCTAAAAGGGATATTATATCCGATTCTCAAAACCGAAAAACTATTTATATCCGATTCTCAAAACCGAAAGCTAAAATTATAAAACTCGCCTCACTGAATTCATCCTCCTGCCCACGCACAAAAACTCCAGCACAATTTGATGCTGGTATGTCATATGGTTTTGTAGAGCACAGCCCAGAATAGGTCTTTTCTTTCAAACCATGCCGCTGCAAGGTAGGTTTGCTCCCCTAAAGGCTGACAGAAAGGAGCTTCATTGATAAGGTTTGTAACAGAATCTCCTCAGACACCCTTATCTCCCCAAAGGGCATCAAAAGCTTCAAGTTCAACTTTGAGCTTCAAACTCATGCCTCTTCCCGTAGAACAAAGATGCAAAATGCATGCAAGAGATATCACGGTAACACTATGCCATAATATACAAACTGATTAATGATGCTAAATTGCACAAGAATGACAGTGGGACGTCCTACGATATGCTTGATGTAGGAATGAAATAGATGATCCCCATGCTAATATCATATGCAGGACCTGGACAAACAGATTTGCCAACCAATTCATCAAATAAACAAAAATGGGAAGGGGGTAATTGAAGTTAGATAAACATCACATCTGGCCCAAATGCTAGAGTGGTTTGCTCATGCGGGGTATACAAAATGGAAATCATGAACAGTCACTTCCTGTCACACTGACATGAAACAAAATATGCACCTTATTTCGCACAAGAAATTTACTCCCTCCGTCCCCATTTGTTGGTCCCAGTTAGCACTTTTTGATGTCCTAAAAAGATTGTCCCCCCTTAAATTTAAATGGGCAATGTTTAATGAATTTTCTCTTTTACCTTTCCCTTTTAAAATTAGGTGTACCGACAAAGTAAGAAAAGGTAATGATTAGAGGGTAAAATGGAAAAAAAAAAAAAAAAAGGTGATAAGAAATGCAATGATTGTGTTCCCTTATTAAGTTGGAATCCCGAAAAGGGACCAACAAATGGGGAGGAGGGAGTATGTAAAGACCATACTATAACAATTCCATACCAGTGTCCTCTATCAGGCAATTTCTTTCCCAATACATTACACACTACTTTAATCACAAACACCTCTATAATATGTAGTAACATCCTTTAAAATTTCCTTGGATTGATTTCACAGTATTCCACATACTAATACGTCAAGTACGTAAGTAAAAATAAATAAATTTGAAATTACACCTGGAGAAACAAAGCATCTGACAAATTCTTCCTGTTACTGTCATCTTTCAATGCCACAAGCAATTGTCCCCACTGAACCACCTGTAATAACAAATGAGATTGAAGCCCATCAGTAATCCTGTTGGCCATATGTCCCCCATTTAAACATAACTAAAGCCACCACCCAAAACTCAATATTTCTCCAGTAATCAACAGGGAACCACCAAACCAGTTTTAGCTTCAAGCAAGTTCAGAAAACTAATATAACGCTGACTACTTAACCACAATGTATGTATCGTGAAAATGTCTTTCAAAGAGAACTATATTCACAGCTTTTTTGGCACAACTGAGAAGTAATTCTGAGCTTACTTAACACTTCCAAACAAACATTATGGAACATCATATGATGGGGTTGAGTGGGATTTCTTGGAAGCAGTTCTGTTGAAGATGGGATTTTGCGGACAATGGGTTCATCGGGTGATGGAATGTGTCTCTTCGGTGAGTTTCAACATTTGTGCAAATGGAGAAGTTAGAACAAAGGTTCATCCAGGGAGGGGACTTCGCCAAGGGGATCCCCTTTTTCCTTGTTTTTAATTGTCAAAGATGTACTCTCAAAGTTGATCCAAGAGGCTATCAGTCAAGGCAACCCGGAGGGGTTCAAGTTCCACCGCCAATGTCCCCCTCTTTCACACATTTTCTTTGCGGATGATGCATTGCTATTTATGAAGGCGGAGCTAAGTACTGCAGCTTAATCAAGGACATCTTGCAATTCTACGGGAATGCTTCAGGTCAGCTGATAAATTTTGAATAATCTGGTTTTGTGTTTTCATCAAATATGATTCCCATGGAGAAACAACTGTTTTGTGATTACATGGGTATTCACAAATGAAAACGGATTCTAAGTATCTGGGACTTCCCTCCTTTTGGGGAAGGTCTCGATCTGAGGCATATACCTTTCTAGTTGAAAAGGCAATGCAGAAAATGCAGGGGTGGAAATTGAAACCGTTGTCCCAAGGAGGGAAAGAGATCCTAATTAAATTGGTGGTTCAAATGATCCCGTCATATGCAATGTCGTGTTTTTTACTCCCTAAGAAGCTGTGTGATAAGTTGGATTCGGTTACGAGGAACTTCTGGTAGAAGGGTGATCCGGAGAGCAAGGGGATATGTTGGGCCAGTTTGGACAGCCTTACGCGCAGTAAATCTGATGGAGGATTGGGTTTTAGGAACTTTCGTGCGTTCAATGAAGCTCTTCTAGCTAGGCAGTGTTGGAGATTATTGATGAGCCCTCAAGCCTTTTGGGCCCGAATCCTGAAAGGTATTTATTTTCCTAATGGGTCTTTCTTGCAAGCTACTAGAGGTGGTCATGCATCATGGGTCTGGATGAGTCTTCTTCACGGCAGGGAAGTTTTAATGGAGGGCTTAAGGTAGCAAATTCATGATGGTCTGGATGAGTCTTTTTCACGGCAGGGAAGTTTTAATGGAGAGCTTAAGGTAGCAAATTCATGATGGTCGACGAGTTGACTTCTGGAAGGGGAGGAGGATTCCGTCATTAGTAAATTTTAAACTGCAGTCTCCTAAGCCAGTAAATTGTGATGTTGATAAGGTTTTTGATGTTATAGATCCAAGGAGAGGGGGTTGGAATGAGTCAAAGTTGAGATTTAACAGCGGAATGTGAAGCCATTCTAGCCATTCCCATGTCTGTTGGAAATAAAAGGGACAAGCTAGTGTGGCACTATGGTTCAAAGGGAGTCTATACCGTAAAGTCTGGGTATCAACGTGCGTTTGACAACAATCAATTGAGGTGCAAGGAAAAACTAGAATCCTCCTTTAGGCCTAACAACAAGATCTGGTCTATAGTGTGGAGTCTCAACATTCCGAACAAGATCAAGAACTTCTGGTGGAAGGTGTGTAAAAACATCCTGGCAACAAAAGAAAATCTTTTTAGAAGAGGTTGTGGGCAGTCGGCTTTGTGCCCAGTTTGTAATGGAGCTTCAGAATTGATTGAACATTTGCTTTTTGATTGTTTGTGGGTGAGAGTGGGGTGGTTTGGTTCCCATGTGAATCTTGATAGTGGAAGGGGGCCTCCAACATCTGCTCTTAAATGGACATCCGAAGTGATTGACTTGGGGAAATCTATAAGGGATAGTGAAGAGTTGATTGGTCAACATGGACACCATGGGCAGAGCTTGGGCAGCCCATTTGGAGTTTCTTAATTTCTCGGTGAATCCTTCTGTCCCTATGGAGAACCTTAACGAAGGGCCTGAATGAAAACTCTTTGTGGAAGGCTCCGGACTTTAATTCTCTCAAAATCATCTGTGATGTTGCTGTGGAGAAAGATAGATTTGCAGGGATGGTGGCAATAGTGGTGAGGAACCATGAGGGGAAGCTGGTGGATGGGTTAACCAAGCAGGTGAAGTTTGCCTCAAGTTTTCAAGGGGAGGCTTTGGCAATCAGGCAAGCATGTTTACTTGTTAAAGCAATGGGGATCAATCAAGTGGTGATAGAATCGGATAACAAGCAGGCGATTATGCTTAGCGTTTTTGAATTAGTTCCACCATGGGAAGTAGCAGCTATAATTATGGATATCAGAGATTTGGCTCAAGAGCAGGGGATTTCTTTCAACTGGGTTAGAAGATCAGCAAATTGGGTGGCGCATGAGGTGGCCTCCTTGGCAAAGAAGGGCAAGCTTCCTCTTGAGTGGAGGGCTAACCCTCCTTGTTCAGTTTTGTCTTTTTTAAGCTTTGATAGCTCTTTTTTGTGCCTTGAAGGCATGTTTGGTGGATCAAGGAAAAAATGAAAACCAAAAGATGCCCTTAGGCTATAAATAAAGAGGAAACCCCCAATGTTCTCCTCTTCTTCACACCAACAGCAAGATTCGGTCCCACCCACCCAAATTACCATGTATACTACTACTATGTACTCCCTCATCTCCATCCTAGTATCTCTGACCCTTCGCCATTAATATCCTCATTCATCTTCTTCCTCTTTGTAGTGAAATATCTTTCTCAAGCATTGCAATACACAAAACCATTACAAGCAAACAATAAATGATCTGAAGCTATAAAGAGCCAAGTCTAAAATGAGTCCGGTAGATTTATACGACATAAAGATTGGTCTAACCTCACATTTCAAGTACGAGGTTCTAGTAGAAGCCTTACCGTGCACAACCAACCGCGAAAGCTATGAATTAAGAAATGGAGTTCAAGATAATAAGAGGCATCTCGTGCATCTGTCCAACACATCTCGCAAACGAGAGCTCCTCAAGTTGATATGCAAGTCTTTTTCTAAGTAACAAAAACCATAGGCCGAAAAAGGACTTCCTTCATAAGCCAAATGTCAAACACGTGGGAGGCATATACCTTGCATCGATTTATAATGTCGTAAGCCATATAAAATCAAAACCCGGAAAGCTATTAGAATGTGCGCCGAAAGAAATTGTATTACATGCAACAACCACCCAACCCATTGGCTATTGTACCTTAAATTGTTTCTCACATTCTTGGCTGCAGATGTGGGTTTTGTTTCTGAGAGAGAAAGAGACGATGGGTGTGGCCGCGTGGATGAGTTCACCAGCTCCGATCGCCCGAGTTGCGAAGACACCTTTGCCGGCTGACTAATTGATCGGAACTCGGATCGCGACGATGTTATAACGGACTAACGACCAGACGAAGGGAGGAAAAAAAGTCTTTTGAAGTTGCAATCAAGTGTTGCCGGCTCACTTTTTAAAAAAAAAATTCGACATATATCTGCTTCGATTAGATAACAAGAAATATTCGATTGACTTGAAATCTAATATAATCATTTTAATTGACAAGTTCTACAATGTGGACAAATAGGATCATAAAAAAGATTCCAAAGTAAGGTTGAAAATTTCAAAAAACGGAGGAGAAGCCTTTTTCTTTCATAAGGGTTGTAATCAAGTGTACCCAGCTAACTTTTTTTCCATTTTTTTCTGGATTTTTCTCTTCCGATTAATAACCATTTGGTACTCGACTGAATTTATACTTTACAAAAGCATTTTAATCGACAAGTTATACAATAAAGACAAATCGGATCATGAAAGTAATTCAAATATAAGTTTGAAAATTGCCAAAAAAGGTGGAGAAGGCTTCTTGTTAACACTTCGCAGGGTGAAGATGAGAAGTGTGTACACTACAGAACTCGCGTTTGGTAGTCCCGCGTTACTCGTTTCTCAGACTTGTTTTACTCTTCCAAAAGGCGTGTTTTCTGAACACGACCTCGTCATAATAAACATCCCGTTTACGGAACACGGTTTTCGTAGAACATATATCATAGTTTTATTTTGTTTTTCAAGATTTTCACTTCAGATTTCACTGATGCAAACAACCTCCTCCTCCTCGATTCACTTATCTGATCTATTCTTCCTCAAAATTCAATAATACAATTTATATCAAGTTCTTTTCCCGATCCCTTTATCCTCCAACGTCAAAGCTTGGATGACAGATGATCCAAAACAAAACAAAAAAAGCTTGGATAACAGGTTCATCATGGCTTTGCGTCGTTTTCCGGGATCGATTTAAACCCTTTGTTCAGTCGCCCTTGGTTTATATATATGTGTAGTCTATTACAGGATGCCCTTAAACTGCTCGATGCAATGTCTGAAGACTGAACCAAACGTGGTTTCTTGGAGTGCTTTAGTTTTCGGGATATGCTCAATTAGGACACGAAAGTGAGGCAAAAGAGGACTTTGAGGACATGGAGAATAAAGGGATTGAACAAAACTGAGTCGATTTTGGGTAGCCAAATCCATGGGTTTGTGATCAAGATGGGAATGGAATCGGACAAATGCATTTTTAGCGTCCTTAATCAATATGTTGTTGATTAGCTGCGGTCCGTTGTGTACTTATGGTGATTATTATGACATAAATGACCTTGTATTGTTGGAAGAATCTTGCTGGGAATATATCACCATTACGAATGCAAGCGGAGTAAATAGAATCCTCATTGTTGAGATGTTGGGTTTCAAGCTCCAGTGTTTAAATTTCAGTTTTTCCTAGAATTAGTGTTACTATTTTTTCGTCTATTGTGTTGGGAATTTCAAATTAGCAGTTCGATTTTGTTCCCCACCACCTTCCATTCCAATGACTGAAACCCTACGCGAAAATGGATTCGTCAGTGGTGGGTTTCGATGGCTAGTGAGCGCAAGTACACATCTCTCTAACCCATAACCTAGTTTGATTGAAGGGATGTGTGATTATGAAACTGATCCTACTCGAATCGATCATGATCTGGTTGTTTTATTGTAGTAGTTGACTGAGTCATTGCTTTTGAAAACGATCATAATCCATATAGGTTGAGTTGGCTATTGGAATCACCCAAATGTATCATAGTTTTTTAAAAGGAACCTGGAAATCTATAAATGAAAATTTATCAGAAACATGAATTAAAATAGATGGAAGAGATTATGCACCAAACCATGAAGATATTTCATCCAGTTTTTCTGGGGATCCAGAATTCCCTGTTATTCACCCTTGGATCTCTTCATTAAGGAAGTGGCACATCCGGATTAAAAGTTTCACAAGATCCTCATAGACAAATTCTCATAGATGATCCGGATCCTTATATTGTGTACAAATGAGAGTATTCAATAAAAGTGTGTGAGTTTAAGGTGTCCAAACTCATCATTAAGGTCCATCATCTTATGACCAAATCCAAAAATTTCCATTCTTACAAACGCGAACGTATGCCAGAATCTTGAATCGATTACTCAAAATAGATGAACAAGGGGATTCTTTCCTATCATTTACAAGTGAAAATGTATCCGGCAAAAACTTCAAAGGAAGTGACAACAGAAAAAAACTGCAGTACATTGAAAACCTCTCAGCGGCCAATTTCATTTACATGTTTCATTTGAAGGTTGATAACTTTGTTTAGCACCATCCCAACTCGCTGCTGGAGTGATCCAACAGCTACACAAATTAGGCCTTTGGAGCATTTCGCCTCATAAATTCATCAAATGACTAAATACCGGAACTGCTTATATTCACGAATATATACATGCACAGAGACAGATTGTTTCCATCTGTTCCTGTTTTTCATTCAAAACGTTGATTCTCTCTTCCTTTAGTTTCTTCTTTCTTCGAGGCCACTGCAAATCCAGACCTGAATCTTTCCAAATCCAGAAAAACAAAACACGGCGTGTGGAAATGTAGTCACCCATTGAGTCGTGGAATGCGGCACGAAGGTGGAGCAGCTGTAGATCTGGCTTGAAAGAAATGGCCTTGGAGAGTTCTGATATGGCTTCAGCTTCCTTAAGGTCATCCATTAGAACTGAAAGGCATGATTCGAGATATTATTTTCAGCTAGATCAACGGTGTAGATCCATGTAAAGAAGGTAAATAGTTGTTTACTTCATATGTACACAACAACAAAAAACCGGGAAGAGAAATCCAACCCAAAGCATTTCCCAAGAAGTTATCGACATGAGTCACATTGTGACAAAGTTAAAATATAATGAGATACTTTATCTGATACTTAAAAGATTGGTATGTTCATTTTTCTTTACTTTCACGATCATCGTCATTCCAACCAGGTTCATCCAACCCCTCGTCATCACCCCCATTTGTCGAAAGTCTCATTAAAATTCTTTTGGATTCTTGCATAGCTCGATTTAATAGTGTTGCAACCCAAACTAGAAAAAGTACCATGAAAGAGGTTCCTTGGCCATTCAATGAGACTCCATGAGTAACTATAGATAGATACTGGCACAGAAACAGCTTTCCAGCAATCATACTCAGCAAAATACCATAGATCGATGGAATTATGATAGAAGCTTCATAAGTTGCTAACATAAGTAGCACTCAATACTTGATCCCATCCCTTCTAAACAGCAAAGTTATTACTTTAGAAAATGTAACATAACAGAGGAGGAGACTTGCAAGAGTTGTCGCTACAAATTCATCCATAAAGCCTAGGAAGTCATTAGAATCTTCTGGAAAGCCAGCAAATTCGAAAAATTTAGAAGAAGGTGATCTGGGGTAATCTCTTTTACTCTTTAGTATTCCTCAACTACATTTGATAGTTCAGATTGTAAGAGTGTGATGATATTTTAGTTGAGTATTTTTGGCCAACTTTCATACTTGTCTATCTCTGGTCCTAAAACGGTTCTTTTAGTTTTTGGCCTAGCCTCCCAGGCTAGTCTCTTCTCTGTGGCTTCATAGAAAGGAGGCGGCTTTGCTCAGTCATATTCATGATTGCCCTTTTGGGATGTAGCCAGAGCATTATTACAAACAATGGTTGGCAATCCAGTCTCCAACACATAGAGCTTCGCTAACATACCCATGTTAATTTAGAAGGAGACCTGATTATGATGGGGCTAAGGATGTATAGGACATTCTCAAGGTTATCCCTAAGGAAACCTCACTGCAAAGAACTCTAAATTTGTGCATTCAAGAGTTGACCCTTCAGTTAGTTTGCCGATGGCAACATGTTAAAGAACTTGGCTTAATCAAGCTTTCCAGGCACAAATTTTGCCTCCAGCATTTCAAAGATTCTTGATGACCATAGACAAACATGACCAATACAATAGAATTCGATGTTTCCATCAGACAAAGATCCGTAAACAAAGATCCAGCACAGACACATAGATTGATCAAGGTATTGAGTTGCAGAGCATATGCATGACAGTGGAACATAGATGTAAAAAGCAAACACAAAAAACAAATGCTTGCACTATGGATTGAAAATGATCTGCAGCGATTAAATTATACTCCCTCCTTTCCAAAATATTAGTCTGGTCCGCAAAATGAGAACTTAAAATAGTACAATCTTTCAAAAAAAAAATACTACTCCTTCCGTCCCACTTTGTTCCGCTCTTATTCCTTATTGGGATGTCCCAAAATGATATGCTTGTTTCAAAACTTTCCATTTTTGGATGTCAATTTTACCATTTTATCCCTCATTTTCTCCCTCCCAAATTTGAATTTTAAACATGGTTTGAAAGGAAATGGAGCAAAGGGCAAAATTTCAGTACTCCAGGAGAGGAGAGTACGTACATGGTTTGAATTTTAGACATGACAGGAGAGTACTACTTTTGGATTTGGTGGATTCTATTATTTTTTTTAACAAAATTTTAGTACTCCAATACTATTTTCTGAAAGGGTAAAATGGGAAATTGATCAAAAGTCAATCTAATTGTAATGTTTTCTTAAATTTCGTGCAAGTCAAACTAGGCATAACAAAGTGGGACGGAGGGAGTAGTATTCAACAATTTACTAGATATTCAAGAGTTCTTTCAACTTATGAAAAAAGTTTGAATTTTTTCTTCAAAATATGCATTATTTTTAAGTCCTCGTTTTGCGGACCAAACAAACATTTTGTGACGGAGGTGGTAAACTGAAATTTTCAAGTAACTTACCAGCTGCTCGGTATCGGTATCGGTATGTCCTTAAAGGATCTAGTTGTGAAGCCATGCACAGGTCACTCTTGGCCATGTCACGGTCACAGTACTCTGAACATTTCTCATATCCTAGCCTTGTCTATATACTTCGTCATCTCATCATATGCAGCTTTGCGCTGATTTTTTAGATGGTATACATGTTCCAGCCCCTGAGATGCTCGTGTATGCTAGATATTGAGAGTATTCATGTAGCAGTCAGCAGCAAGATCCAGCTTGTCACAGTCTACGTACACGCTCCCTAAATTGTTTAATGCCTGCAAGAAAGCAGTGTAAATCAAATGGTAATCCACTCAACCAACAAGAGTTTGAACTATCTAAACCAAAACTGATGATTTTTCTCTTAATAGAATTTCGCTTCGTTTTGGTCAAAATTTTATACTTCTCTGAATCATCTTCATGATTGGAATTCTAAAAATGGTAAAAGGTTTGACCAGAAGCTCAAAAAAAGTTGATTAGAAGACCAAACTACGCCAAAAGCCACCTTTCTTTGCTTATTTTTCCTTTTCTGAATGATTGTCAGAATTGGACAAGTTTATTTACATTTTTGATGCATCTCGTCTAGACGAATAAAAAATAGAAAGTTTTGTACCGGAAGATTGCAAATAAGCCAAGTACCCAAAAAAAAAAAAAAAGAGTTAACAAAGTCTGAATTTTAATCGTACTAGAGAAAGTGTGCATGCATTATTCTTTTGTATAAGCATGCCGGAGAGAATACATACTTGTCCTTTTCTAAGGCCATCTGAGGGGCATCTAAGAGCTTCTTCGAGAAGTTGGATAACGAACAATGACGACTCTTTATCAAGATTTGAATCAGCTAAAGCATATGCCTTTGGGAAAAAAGCTTTAAAAGGATCTCTGGATAGAAATGGACTCTTCAGCTTTTGCTAATGTTCTTTGCGATGTCAAATGTCATATAACAACCATCCTTCATAGACAAGCCTTTCTTGCTCAGAGGTAGAATGATTTCGAGCGAGGTGCAAGCTACGCATTGCAGCTTTTTGACAGTTCAACCTGTAACAATGAAATACATCAAGCTCATATTGAACACAAAATATCTACTACTGACGAAGACCGTGAAAGTCTTTCCTCTTTTGTATCTTAGAAGTGTACCACAAACATTTAAGCACTTCAGATAACTGGGAGGCCCTATGTTACGTGGATCCTTCTAAATGTTCTAAATACCGCGTTGGACACTCGGCAATCCAACAAGAGTATGAGTGATGCGGTCCAGAAAAGGTGGCCAAGGGTATTCCAGTAATTTAACCATTATCCGGTTTTTGAGGGTTAGGATTGTCCATGGGTCTACTTGGGATATTGGCTAGACATGGGCTGGATTCTTAAAGAGTGTCTTTAGTCAAGTCAAAATATCTATTTAATATCTAGTCACAATCATTAGAGTTAATTAGTTGATCAAAGAGTCATTTGGTTTTCCCATGTCATTAATGTAGTCAAAGAGTCTATGTTCAATGTGTCTTTGGAAGTCTAAAGTTAGTTGAAGGTTATTTATGTTAGGAAGTTCTAGAGTCAAGTTGGAATGGTTATAAATAAGATTGTAAGCCTTATGGCAAATCATGATTGAATGAATGAAAAATTGAGTAGCTTTCTAGCTATTAGATTGTGTGATGCAATCTCATTCTTTGGTGTGATGCTAAAGAGGCCTTAGGTGTGATGCCTTTGGTAACCTAGGTGTGAGGCCTAGATCTATCCTTCTCTAACTCTTCTCTCCTTCTTACAAATTACTGTTCACGTCTACTGTTCACAGCCCCAAAAACAGCCCCTTTCCCTTGTGTTAGATCATACTTAGCCCTATTTCAATCTGTCCTGCATCAATGAGATACATGTCTGACATGTTTAGTTGGACATTAACCAAGCAAACAAATTTTGTAATTGGATTTCACCATAAACTAGGCATAGGACTCCTATAATATAAACGAAATGCCCAAAGGTAACTTCTAAACACCATTAAACCGATTAAATGAAAGAAATAAACAAATAGAATCCGAATATCGAGAAAATGGAAATCAAGATATGATACCAGGGACTTTACTTCTCTGTTTCTCCCTCAGGACACTTGAAAGGGTTAATCTTTCCATGTCATTCTTTATGGCACAGTCTGTGTTTCATGCACGAGTGTCTAGAAACCTGCCTCGTTAAATTCTCTAGAGTCTAACAAAATGCTGAAATCTTAAGAAGTAGAGATACCAACAAAAGCATGTAGACGAAAGTCCCCCCAACTCAACGACTTCCTTATGAAGCCTAATGTCAAACACGTGGGAGGCATATAACTTGCATCGATTTCTAATGCCGTATGCCATATAAAATAAAAACCCGAAAAGCTATTAGAAATGTGCACCAATAGAAATTGAATTAGATGCAACAACCACCCATTGTACCTTAGATTGATCCTCGCATTCTTGGCTGCAGATTCAGTTCTGTTTCTGAGACAATATAAGCCACAAATAGCAAACACCCGTTGTTGTAGAGAGAGAAAGAGACGATGGGTGTGGCCGCGTGGATGAGTTCACCAGCTCCGAGTCGCGAAAACAACACTGGCGGATGACTCAGTGGTCGGAACGGCGACGGTGAAGGTCGACTTGGACGGGCGACGATGTTATGACGGACTACGACAGTAAGACCAGAAGACGGGAGGGAAAAAAGTCTTTTAAAGTTGTAATCAAGTGTTCCCGGCTCATTTTTTTCCAATGTATTTCGACATGTATCTTCTCCGATTAGATACTAAGAAGTATCCAATTGACTTGAAATCTAACAAAATCATTTTAATTGTCAAGTTCTACAATGTGAACAAATCGGATCATAAAAGTAATTCCAAAGTAAGGTCGAAAATTTTAAAAAACTGAGGAGTAGCCTTCTTCTTTCATAAGAGTTATAATCAAGTGTATGCAGCTAACTTTTTGTCATTTTGTTTGGGGATATTTCTTCTCCGATTAATAATCATTTGGTACTCGATTGAATTCATACTTTACAAAAGAATTTTAATCGACAAGTTATACAATCAGAACAAATCGGATCATGAAAGTAATTCCAAAATAAGTTTGAAAATTGCCAAAAAAGGGTTGAAGCCTTCTTCTCAACACTTCGCAGGGTGAAGATGAGAAGTGTGTACAGTACAGAACTCGTGTTTGGTAATCCCGCGTTTCTTGTTTCTCGGACTTGTTTTATTCTTCCAAAAGGCGTGGGTTCTGAACACGACTTCGTCATAATAAACATCGCATTTTCAGAACACGGTTTTTGCAGAACAATCCTCGAATTTCGCCTCAGATTTGCAAACTCAATAATACAATTTATATCAAGTTCTTTCCCCGATCCCTTTATCCTCCAACGTCAAAGATTGGATGCAGATGATCCAAAACAAAAAAAAAACTTGGATGACAGGTTCATCATGGCTTTGTGTCGTTTTTTGGGATCGATTTAAACCCTTTGTTCAGTTGCCTTTGGTTCATATATATTTGTCAAATGCAGTCAATTACAGGAAGCCCTTAAACTGCTCGATGAAATGTCTGAACCAGACGTGATTTCTTGGAGTGTTTTAGTTTTCGGGATATGCTCAATTAGGACACAAAAGTGAGGCAAAAGAGGTATTTGAGGACATGGAGAATAAAGGGATTGAACAAAACTGAGTCGATTTTGGGTAGTGTGTCTGTAGAAGGTAATGAAGGGAATGGATTGAGAGACCTAGTTCGGCATACAATGTTTGAGAAGGGTCAAAGTAAAAATGCATTTGGGGTGAGCTCTACAAAGTTATAGACTCTTCGGATGTTGTTGTCCAGGTTTTGGATGCCAGAGATCAGCAGGGTACTAGGTGCTATCATTTGGAGAAGCATTTAAAAGAGCATTGCACACATAAACACAAGCTTAGAGTGTCAAACATGGTCCCTTGCCTAGGCAACAAAAGCTTGGCTTAGAGTGTTATCCAAGCAGTATCCAAGCATTAACAAGTCATTTGGGAAGGGTTCTCTTCTATCAGTATTGAGACAATTTGCTCGCTTAAAAAGTGATAAGCAAGCAATATCTGTGGGGTTTGTTGGGTATCCGAATGTCGGGAAGTCATCAGTTATCAACACACTTCGTACGAAAAAAAACTGCAAGGTTGCTCCCATTCCAGGGGAAACTAAAGTGTGGCAGTCCATTACACTCACAAAGAGGATCTTTTTGATCGACTGCCCCGGAGTTGTTTACCAAAACAGTGACTCGGAGACAGATATTGTATTGAAAGGCGTAGTACGTGTCAAAAATTTGCCTGATGCTTCTGAACACATCGGAGAAGTTTTGAAACGTTTGAAGAAGGAGCATCTCAAAAGAGCGTATAAGATAACAGACTAGGAGGATGATAACGACTTTCTTGTTCAGCTATGCAAATAAGGAGCATCTCAAAAGAGCGTATAAGATAACAGACTGGGAGGATGATAACGACTTTCTTGTTCAGCTATGCAAATTAATAGTCAAATTCATGGGTTTGTAATCAAGATGGGAATGGAATCGGACAAATGCATTTTTAGCGCCCTTAATCGATATGTATGGGAAGTGCGGTGGTAGTTCACAGATGCCACAAGTGTTTGATGAAGTGGACGCGTTACGTATAGGCGCTTGTAGTACACTAGTTAGTGGGCTTTAGAGGAAAGGCTCTGTGGATGAGACACTGATGGTATTTAGGCAATTCAAGGACAAAGGGATAGATTTGAATGTCGTGTCTTGTACGTTAGTGATCGCTTCTTGTTCTCAAAATGGCAAAGACATGGAGGCTTTTGGACCTATTCAAAGAGATGAATATTGCGGGGGTGAAGCCAAATTCAATTAAGAATCCCTTGTATTTTACCAGCTTGTGGAAACACTGCAGTATGCATGGGAAGGCAACTCATGGTTTTTCTATCAAAAGTGGGATCTCTGGTGATGTGTACGTTGGCAGTGCATTGGTTGACATTTTACGACTTAAGTACACAACCCAAATGTGACGAGATTCTTTGGTAGTGCAGAGGCTAGGGAAAGATTAGCTGTAGCTGGGCATGCTTCATTTTCATTAATTGTACTACTTTTGAAGCCAAATTTCTATGGACGATGATAAGTAATCGAATATGACAGTTATGCTATTGGAGAGGTTGGAAGAGAGTGCATCTGAAAGCTGTCAAAAACAACTTGCATTTCACCCGTTGGGTTGCTTGAAAGGCAGGAATACAAGGATGCCCAAAAAGTGGTTTGAAGAAGCAGTTGAGGCCGGTCATGTTTATTCCTTAGTAGGGGTTGCAAGGACTTAGTATAAGCGCGGTCATAAACAGGAAGCTTACAAAATGATGAACTCGCTCGTTTCTGATTATTCACCAGCCCGGTGGATGTATCAAGAGCGATCTCTATACTGTAGTGGAAAAGAAAACATGATGGACTTGGATACGGCAACGGAATTGGACCCCCCTCTTCCTTACCTGTACAAGTATAGGGCTTTTTTGATGATGGAGGAAAGTAATGGTGACACCGCCGTCCAAGAGATCAACAGAATAATTTGTTGTAGGGTCTCTCCTGACTGTCTTGAACTACATGCTTGGTTTTCTATTTCAATGGGGGATTATGAACGTGCCTTGATAGATGTCCAGGCTATTCTGACCTTTGAGCCTAAGTACATGATGTTTCATGGAAAGTTGCATGGGGACCACTTGGTAGAGCTCCTCCGCCACCATGTTCAGCAGTGGAGTCAAGCTGAGAATGGAATCAGACATGGCCAAGAGTGACCTGTGCATGGCTTCAAAACTAGATCCTTTAAGGACATACCCATACCGATACTGAGCAGCTGGTAAGTTACTTGAAAATTCAGTTACCTCCTCCATCCCAAAATGTTTGTCCGGTCTTCCAAACTAGGCCGTAAAAATAATACATTTTTCAAAGAAAAATTTCAAACTTTTTACATAAGTTCAAAGAACTCATTGTTATATAGTAAGTTGTTGCATTTTTTTGAAGAATTGTACTATTTTTAAGTTCTCGTTTTGCGTACCGGGCTAGTAGTTTAGGAAGGAGGGAGTAAAATTTAGTTGCTGCAGATCATTTCAATCCATAATGCAAGTATCAATTTGTCTTTGGTTTTGCTTTTTACATCTATGTCCCACTGTCATGCATATGTTCTGCGACTCAATACCATGGTCCAAGATCAATCTATGTGTCTGTGCTGGATCTTTGTTTTTAATAATGCTCTGGCCACATCCCGAAAGGGCAGACATGAATATGGCTGAGCAAAGCCGCCTCCTCTCTATGAAGCAAAACAGAAGAGTCTGGTCTGGAGGCTAGGCCAAAAACTAAAAGAACCCTCTCTGGACCAGAAACGGACAAGTATGAAACATAGCCAAAAAAACTCAACTGAAATATCATCACACTCTTACAAGCTGAACTGTCAAACATAGTTGAGGAATAGTGGAATACTAAAGAGGTTACCTCACATCACTTTCTTCACAATTTTTTGAATTTGCTGGCTTTCCGGAAGATTCTAATGACTTCCTAGGCTTTATGGATGAACTTGCAATAGCTACAACTATTGCAAGTCTCCTCCTCTATTATGTCACATGTGCTTAAGTAAGAATTTTGTGGTTTAGAAGGGATGGGATTAATGCTACTTATTTTAGCAACTTACGAAGCTTCTTTCATAATTCAATCAATCTCCAGTATTTTGCTGAGTATGATTGCTGGAAAGCTTCATGATAAACGAGAAATGAATGGGTGGAAAGCTGTTTCTGTTCCAGTATCTACCTATGGTAACTCATTGAGTCTCATTGAATGGCCAAGGAGCCTCTTTCACGGTACTTTTTCTAGTTTGGGTTTTAACTGTATTAAATCGAGTGATGCAAGAATCTAAAGAATCTCAATGAGACTTTCGACAATTGGGGGTGATGACGAGGGGTTGGATGACCCTGTTTGGAATGACGATGATCGTGAAAATAAAGAAAAATGAACATGCAGACCTTTAAGCATCAGAGAAAGTGTCTAATTATATTTTTAACTCTGTCACACTGTGACTCATGTTGATAACTTCTTGGAAAATGCTTTGGGTGGGATTTCTCTTCATGGTTTTTTGTTGTTGTATGCGTGTGAAGTAAACAACTACTCCCTCTGTCCGTGTTTGTAAGTCCATTTTGGAAATCTGTGCCATTTTCAATTGTTTATATCTTTCAATATGGACTCCAAAAAAATATGCAATAGATCTTAATTAGTTTTATTATTCTATGTTCTCAAAATTGTGAACAACATTATAAATTGGAAGATAAAATGATTTAAAAATGGCACAAATTTTCGTAATGGACCAACAAAAGCGGACGGAGAGAGTATTTGATTTCTTTCCATTAATTGATCCACCCCTTTGATCCAGCCGAAAATAATATCTTGAATCATGCCTTTCAGTTCTAATGGATGACCATAAGGAAGCTGAAGCCATATCAGAACTCTCCAATGTTATTTCTTTCAAGCCAGACCTACAGCTGCTCCACCTTCGTGCCGCATTCCACGACTCAGTGGGTGACTACATTTTCACGCCATGATTGTGAGGCAGGCAGCTCTTTGTCTAATTAATCCAAGCCATACAGATACAATCGAGCTTTATCATAGAACACGAGAGCCCTCCAATGTACAACAGCAGAAGGAAAGGAGCTAAAGTGCTAATCATCATGTGGACTCCAATTTTTTTTTGTTGCAGACAAGGCCGATTCTAGTCAGCGTGTTTTGTTTTTCACTTTTCGGGATTTTGGAAAGATTCAGGTCTGGATTTGCAGTGGCCTCGAAGAGAGAATCAACGCTATTAAGGAAAAACAGGAACAGATGGAAACAATTTGTCTCTTTACATGTATATATTCGTCAATATAAGCAGTTCCGGTATTTAGTCATTTGATGAAATTATGAGTCGAAATGCTCAAAAGGCCTGATTTGTGTAGCTGTTGGATCACTACAGCAGTGAGTTGGGATGGTGCTAAACAAAGTTATCAACATGTAAATGAAATTGGCCGTGGAGAGGTCTTTAGTGTACTGCAATTTTTTTCTGTTGTGACTTCCTTTGAATTTATTGCCAGGCTACATTTTCACTTATAAATGATATAGAAAAGAATCCCCTTGTTCATCTGTTTTGAGTAATCAATTCATGATTCTTAGATATATGATCGCGTTGTAATCATGGAAAGAACTTTTGGATTTGATCATCAGATGATGGACGTTGTGTTGAGTTTCGACATCTCAAACTAATACATTTTTATTAAATACTCTCATTTGTACACAAAACAAGGGATCCGGATCCTCTATGAGGATTTATCTATGGGGATCTTGTGAGACTTTTAACCAGGATGTGCCACCTCAGTAGGGCTGCAAACTAGCCGAATGGAGCCGAGTTTTAGAGTGTTCAAGTTCGTTCATTAAGTTTCTAAGCAAACTCGAGCCAAGCTCAAACACTATGAAAATTTGACGAGCCAAGCTCGAGCCGAGCTTCCCTAGGTTTGAGTCTAACTCGACCTTGTTCACGAGCCTTAACGAGTCAAAAATATTATAAATTTATGCTGTCATATAGTTCTAGAACTACAAATAAATTTTTTATTTGGTCCATATACATGTACAAGTTATAAAATTTTCATTATGTACATGTTAGCGTTTATACATATTGAAGGTTATATGTGAAATTTTATGAGATATATACATATACTCCGAGTTCGCAAGCCTAATTGAGCCGAATACTGTCAAGTTCAGGTTCGTTCAGTACCCGAATTGAACTCGAACGAGCCTTTACCGAGTCGAGCCTCGAACAGTTCACGAACGGCTCGGTTCATTTGCTGCAAGGTGAATAACAGGGAACAAAAAAAAAGTGGGTGAAATATCTTCATGGTTTTGTGCATAATCACTTGCATCTATATTATTTCATGTTTCTGATGAATTTCTATGGACAGATTTTCAGGTTCCTATTAAAAAACTATGATACATTTGGATTCAGCAGAACAAGATTTCCAATAGATGGCACTATTAGTCGAACCATCTTCAACAGGTACGAATGACTCTTTCCTTTTGAAGTCAAACTCCCCAGAACAAATAACTGTGGAGCTACTGCAATGATACAAATAAGCCAACAGAGTTTCCTGGCCCATGACATCACTTAAAGCATGAAAAATCCTCCCTAGCTAGCAGTTCGACAGCATAATAAAAAATTCTAGGTGGAATACTGAACGTATGCTTTTCATTCGGGAGTGGAGCTGAGATGCCCAGCACGAGCAGTGCAGCTACTCTCCCAGCATCAAAGACCAACTTGCCATCACAACATGGCTCCATCTGAAACATATGCAAAAGTAGACCGTAAAACCATGTCAGTTGATCTGGTAAGCACCAGCAAGATAACCTAATACAAACTGGGACAATAACTATACCCAGATTCATACATATAACAGGACATAAAAAAGAAACAACTATATCAACTTGTAAAAGACAGACAAACAGCAAAAAAGATTGGCATAGAGACATAAAAAAGAAACAGTGTTAGTATTTGATATCACATTCAAGATTCTATGTACAGTCTGCTAACGTTCTGCAATACAACTATGTGAGAGTCCACAGCAGCATAACGGAAAAACAAAAGAAAAAGTAGAAAAGTTGTCATGTTCAATTACAGTACGACAGTCGCCCAAATTGAAATTTCCAAGCATTGAATAGTACACTCATAACATCTATCTTATCGAAACCATTTAGCAACTAAAAACGATAACCACAGACCAATTTCACTTCTTGATAGCAAGCAAACCAAACTAGTTCACTTCAAAAACGGCTCTCCGTTTCTTAATGGCCTCCAGCTTGGCCCTCCTCTCGCCCCACCCCTTGTCCCAGTCCACCAAATTAATCACAGTGCCTTCATCGTCCGCGGCTTCTTCGCCTGTATTTTCCCCCACTTCTCCATAGCAATCTCCTCCAAAAAACTAGCAGCATCCTTCACTCCATAGAGCTTTGCCTCAGCAATCTCATCTATCTTTCCTTCCTTCCGGCTTGAAAATAGGAAGTGGATCAAGTTCAGATCCCTGCTTTGCAGCCAAGTAGGACTTCTTTCTCCACTGTTCACTCACCCTAATTATCTCATCTCGGATACATCTCCCAGTCTTACCTGTTGGATCTCCTCTCATCCAGTCTACAAGCGCTGCCACTGTAGAATTTCTAGCCACATATCGGAAGGCAAGGAACTTGAAACAACCACGAATGTCACTTAAAAGATTTGATTGCAGAAGATAACAAAATTGGGGCATTTCAGCTAGAAAAACCGTTGCAAATCCATAATTTTCTTGGTACCCTAGAGGCTAAAATCATATTAGATAATGCCGAGAGACCACCAGCAGTCCCCACAATTAGCTTAGAAGCAACTTCACTTCCAAAAACAGCACAAAGATTAGGTGCAAAATACTCTGTTATACTGCCCACAAAAGCATGAACGTTTCCATGGCTCCTGAACCCGTCCCTAAGCCGGAGGCCCCCCTTGGCGAAGAACTTCCAGGGGTAGCTTCTCCAGCACCACAATTGGCAGATGTGGAATTGCCTACAGAGGAGTCCGAATGTAAAGCAAGAAGTCAGTCACACGCGTCAAATGACTTTTGCAGAATTTCTTCCGGAAGTGGCTTGCCTATCCCTTTCCATGAGACACAGCCAATATCAGCCGGAGATAACACCTCCTTCAGGTCAATAAGGGCAAGATCCATTTCATTCCCAATCTTTTTAACTGCTCAAACTTCCATGTGGACGTTTGGAAACCTTGAACGATACTTGCCAATGATGAACTTACAGAGTCTATAAGTGTCTATCCCTATTGCCTCACGTAATGCAAAACAATCAGCTTCGTGTCTGGACCTTGTTCAATCAGAACTCCTTGATTTGATAACATCATAGACATCTTCTCAACTTCCTGCATTATACTGATATAACAATGTGTTTTATGCAGTTTGGAAACACTATCCAGGACATCTTCCTCCAGGTTATCATCATCTTGTTCCATACTGTCATCAGAAATAGTAAGAGTAGCCATTTTGTTGTTGACTTGCTCTGAGAATCGCGTAGCCATATCCAGATTATTAAACTCTGAAAGAACCCAAAAACAAGTTTCGTGTAGGTATATGAGAAAACTTATGTCAATGAGCATCTTTCCTCCCAAATGAAGACCAAAAGATGCCCTTAGGCTATGAATAAAAAGGAAATCCCCAATGTTCTCCTCTTCTCCAACCTGCAGCAAGATTCGGTCCCACACACCCATATAACCTTTAAGATCCCCATTCATCTTCTTCCTCTCTGTAGAGAAATGTCTTTCTCAAGCATTGCAAAATACAATATTGAATCAAAAGACTTCACAAAAACCATAGGCCGAAAAAGGACTTCCTTTTGAATAAAATCCACTTAAATTTGTCAATTACGGAGTATTAAGATAGAATAGCTCAACAAAATATACAATAATTGAGACCCAATAAAATCAAACCCGAAAAGCTATTCAAATGTGCGCCAATAGAAATTGAATTAGATGCAACAACCACCCAACCCATTGTACCTTAGATGTGGTTCTGTTTCTGGCAAACACCCAGTGGTCGATGGTTAGCTCACTTTTTTCCATTTTTTTTCGACATATATCTTCTCCGATTAGATACCAAGAAGTATCCGATTTCCTTGAAATGTAACAAAATCATTTTAATTGACAAGTTCCACAATGTGAACAAATCGAATCATTAAAAAAATTCCAAAATAAGGTCGAAAATTTCAAAAAATGGACGAGAAGCATTCTTCCTTCGTAAGGGTTGTAATCAAGCGTAACAAGCTAACTTTTTTTCATTTTTTTTCGGGATCTTTCTTCTCCGATTAATAACCATTTGGTACTCGATTGGATTCATACTTTACGAAAACATTAAAATCAACAATTTATACAATAAGGACTAATCGGATCATTAAATTAATTCCAAAACAAGGTTGAAAATTGCAAAAAAGGGGGGGAAGCTTTCTTCTTGACACTTCGCAGATTGAAGGTGAGAAGTCTTTTACTATCGAACTCGCGTTTTTCAAGCGCGCTTTACTTGTTTCTCGGACGTGTTTTATTCTTCCAAAAAGCGTTTTTCCTGAGCACGATTTCCCAACAATACACATCGCAAGTTCAAGACGCGAACTTATGCCAATACGGAACTCGAGCGTATAGAACACGGTTTTTTTGTTTTCCAAGATTTTCCTCTCGCTCAACGTCAATCACCTCTGATTTGTAACAGAATCTCCTCAGACACCATACTTGTCTCCCCAAAGGGCATCAAAAGCTTCAACTTTGAGCTTCAAACTCATGTCTCTTCCCGTAGAACAAAGCTGCAAAATGCATGCAAGAGATATCACGGTAACACTATGCCATAATATACAAACTGATTAATGATGCTACATTGCACAAGAATGACAGTGGAACGTCCTACGATATGCTTGATGTAGGAATGAAATAGGTGATCCCCATGCTAATATCATATGCAGGACCTGGACAAACAGATTTGCCAACCAATTCATCATATAAACAAAAATGGGAAGGGGGTAATTGAAGTTAGATAAACATCACATCTGGCCCAGATGCTAGAGTGGTTTGCCCATGCGGGGTATACAAAATGGAAATCATGAACAGTCACTTCCTGTCACACTGACATGAAACAAAATATGCACCTTATTTCGCACAAAAAATTTACTCCCACCGTCCCAAAAAATTTACTCCCTCCGTCCCCATTTGTTGGTCCCAGTTAGCACTTTTTGATGTCCTAAAAAGATTTTCCCCCCTTAAATTTAAATGGGCAATGTTTAATGAATTTTCTCTTTTACCCTTCCCTTTTTAAATTAGGTGTACTGACAAAGTAAGAAAAGGTAATGATTAGAGGGTAAAATGAAAAAAAAAAAAGTGATAAGAAATGCAATGATTGTGTTCCCTTATTAAGTTGGAATCCCGAAAAGGGATCAACAAATGGGGAGGAGGGAGTATGTAAAGACCATACTATATCAATTCCATACCAGTGTCCTCTATCAGGCAATATCTTTCCCAATACATTACACACTACTTTAATCACAAACACCACTATAATCTGCAGTAACATCCTTTAAAATTTCCTTGCATTGATTTCACAGTATTCCACATACTAATACGTCAAGTACGTAAGTAAAAAAAATTGAAATTACACCTGGAGAAACAAAGCATCTGACAAATTCTTCCTGTTACTGTCATCATTCAATGCCACAGGCAATTATCCCCACTGAGCCACCTGTAATAACAAATGAGATTGAAGCCCATCAGTAATCCTGTTGGCCATATGTCTCCCATTTAAACATAACTAAAGCCACCACCCAAAACTTAAGATTTCTCCAGTAATCAACTGGGAACCACCAAACCAGTTTTAGCTTCACACAAGTTCAGAAAACTAATATAACGCTGACTACTTAACCACAATGTATGTCTCGTGAAAATGTCACTCAAAGAGAACTGTATTCACAACTTTTTTGGCACAACTGAGAAGTAATTCTGAGCTTACTTAACACTTCCAAACAAACATTACGGAACATCATATGATCGTGTTGAGTGGGATTTCTTGGAAGCAGTTCTGTTGAAGATGGGATTTTGCAGACAATGGGTTCATTGGGTGATGGAATGTGTCTCTTCAGTGAGTTTCAACATTTGTGCAAATGGAGAAGTTAGAACAAAGGTTCATCCAGGGAGGGGACTTCGCCAAGGGGATCCCCTTTCTCCTTATTTGTTTTTAATTGTCAAAGATGTGCTCTCAAAGTTGATCCAAGAGGCTATCAGTCAAGGCAACCTGAAGGGGCTCAAGTTCAACCGCCAATGTCCCCCTCTTTCACACATTTTCTTTGCGGATGATGCATTGCTTTTTATGAAGGCGGAGCTAAAGTACTGCAGCTTAATCAAGGACATCTTGCAAGTCTACAGGAATGCTTCAGGTCAGTTGATAAATTTCGAAAAATCTGGTTTTATGTTTTCATCCAATAGGACTCCCATAGAGAAACAACTGTTTTGTGATTACATGGGTATTCACAAATGAAAACGGATTCTAAGTATTTGGGACTTCCCTCCTTTTGGGGAAGGTCTCAATCTGAGGCATATACCTTTCTAGTTGAAAAGGCAATGAAGAAAATGCAGGGGTGGAAATTGAAACCGTTGTACCAAGGAGGGAAAGAGATCCTAATTAAATCGGTGGTTCAAACGATCCCATCATATGCAATGTCATGTTTTTTACTCCCTAAGAAACTGTGTGATAAGTTGGATTCGGTTACGAGGAATTTCTGGTGGAAGGGTGATCCGGAGAGCAAGGGGATATGTTGGGTCAGTTTGGACAGCCTTATGCGCTGTAAATATGATGGAGGATTGGGTTTTAGGAACTTTCATGCGTTCAATGAAGCTCTTCTAGCTAGGCAGTGTTGGAGATTATTGATGAGCCCTCAAGCCTATTGGGCCCGAATCCTGAAAGGTATTTATTTTCCTAATGGGTCTTTCTTGCAAGCTACTAGAGGTGGTCACACATCATGGGTCTGGATGAGTCTTCTTCATGGCAGGGAAGTTTTAATGGAGGGCTCAAGGTAGCAAATTCATGATGGTCGACGAGTTGACTTCTGGAATGGGAGGTGGATTCCGTCGTTAGTAAATTTCAAACTGCAGTCTCCTAAGCTTGTAAATTGTGATGTTGATAAGGTTTTTGATGTTATATATCCAAGGAGTGGGGGTTGGAATGAGTCAAAGTTGAGATTTAACAGCGGAATGTGAAGCCATTCTAGCCATTCCCATGTCTGTTGGAAATAAAAGGGACAAGCTAGTGTGGTACTATGATTCAAAGGGAGTCTATACGATAAAGTCTGGGTATCAACGTGCGTTTGACAACAATCAATTGAGGTGCAAGGAAAAACTAGAATCCTCCTTTAGGCCTAACAACAAGATCTGGTCTATAGTGTGGAGTCTCAACATTCTGAACAAGATCAAGAACTTCTGTTGGAAGGTGTGTAAAAACATCCTGGCAACAAAAGAAAATCTTTTTAGAAGAGGTTGTGGGCAGTCGGCTTTGTGCCCAGTTTGCAATGGAGCTTCAGAATTGATTGAACATTTGCTTTTTGATTGTTCGTGGTCGAGAGTGGTGTGGTTTGGTTCCCATGTGAATCTTGATAGTGGAAGGGGGCCTCCAACATCTGCTCTTAAATGGACATCCGAAGTGATTGACTTGGGGAAATCTATAAGGGATAGTGAAGAGTTGATTGGTCACCATGGACACCATGGGCAGAGCTTGGGCAGCCCGTATGGAGTTTCTTAATTTCTCGGTGAATCCTTCTGTCCCTATGGAAAACCTTAGCGAAGGGCCTGAATACTCTTCGTGGAAGGCTCCGGACTTTAATTCTCTCAAAATCAACTGTGATGTTGCTGTGGAGAAAGATAGATTTGCAGGGATGGTGGCAATAGTGGTGAGGAACCATTATGGGAAGCTGGTGGATGGGTTAACCATGTAGGTGAAGTTTGCCTCAAGTTTTCAAGGGGAGGCTTTGGCAATCAGGCAAGCATGTTCACTTGTTAAAGCAATGGGGATCAATCAAATGGTGATAGAATCGGATAACAAGCAGGCGATTATGCTTAGCATTTCTGAATTAGTTCCACCATGGGAATTAGCAGCTATAATTATGGATATCAGAGATTTGGCTCAAGAGCAGGGGATTTCTTTCAACTGGGTTAGAAGATCAGCAAATCGGGAGGCGCATGAGGAGGCCTCCTTGGCAAAGAAGGGCAAGCTTCCTCTTGAGTGGAGGGCTAACCCTCCTTGTTCAGTTTTGTCTTTTTTAAGCTTTGATAGCTCTTTTTTGTGCCTTGAAGGCATGTTCTTAGGCTATAAATAAAAAGGAAAGCCCCAATGTTCTCCTCTTCTCCACACCAGCAGCAAGATTCGGTCCCACCCACCCAAATTACCATGTATACTACTACTATGTACTCCCTCATCTCTGTCCTCGTTTCTCTGGCCCTTCGCCTTTTAGATCCTCATTCATCTTCTTCCTCTTTGTAGTGAAATGTCTTTCCCAAGCATTGCAATACGCGAAACCATTACAAGCAAACAATAAATGAACTGAAGCTAAAAAGAGCCAAGTCTAAAATGAGTCTGGTAGATTTATACGACATAAAGATCGGTCTAACCTCACATTTCAAGTACGAGGTTCTAGTAGAAGCCTTACCACGCACAACCAACCGCCAAAGCTATGAATTCAGAAATGGAGTTCAAAATAATAAGAGGCATCTCATGCTTTCCACATCTGTCCAACACATCTTGCAAACGAGAGCTCCTCAAGTAGAAAAAGGACTTCCTTCAGAAGCCAAATGTCAAACACGTTGGAAGCATATACCTTGCATCGATTTCTAATGCCGTAAGCTATTATAATGTGCGCCAATAGAAATTGAATTAGATGCAACAACCACCCAACCCATTGTACCTTAGATTGTTTCTCACATTCTTGGCTGCAGATGTGGTTCTGTTTCTGGCAAACACCCGTTGTTGTAGAGAGAGAAAGAGACGATGGGTGTGGCCGCGTGGATGAGTTCACCAGCTCCGAGTGGCAAAAACAACTCTGGCGGCTGACTCAGTGGTCGGAACGGCGACGGTGAAGGTCGACTTGGACGGGCGACGATGTTATGACGGACTACGACAGTACGACCAGAAGGCGGGATGAAAAAAGTCTTTTAAAGTTGTAATCAAGTGTTCCCGGCTCATTTTTTTCCAATTTTTTTCGACATATATCTTCTCCGATTAGATACCAAGAAGTATCCGATTGACTTGAAACCTTACAGAATCATTTCAATTGACAAGTTCTCCAATGTGGACAAATTGGATCATAAAAAAGATTCCAAAGTAAGGTTGAAAATTTCATAAAACGGAGGAGAAGCCTTCTTCCTTCATAAGGGTGGTAATCAAGTGCACTCAGCTATCTTTTTTTCATTTTTTTCCGGGAACTTTCTTCTCCGATTAAGAACAATTGGTACTCGATTAAATTCATACTTAACATAAACTTTATAATCTACAATTTATACAATAAGGACGAATCGGATCATCAAATCAAATCCAAAATGAGGTTGAAAATTGCCAAAAAAAGGGGAAGAGGACACTTCTCAGGGTGAAGATGCGAAGTCTGTCCAACTACAGAATGCGCGTTTCGTAACCCCGCGTTACTTGAGCAGCTCAGACTTGTTTTGTTTTTCCGAAAGGCGTTTTCGCTGAACACGACTTCGTCACAATACAGATCGCATCGGATGTTTAAGCACGAGCTTGCGCCAGTGTAGAACATATATCAATACTTGTTAGTTTCATCTCTGTCAATCACCTCTGATTTCACTGATGCAAACCACCGCCTTTCACGAATGCTAAATGAAGGCCTTTCCCCGATGTCTTTATCCTCCAACATCAAAGCTTGAATTACAGGTTCATCATGGCTTTGCGTCGTTTTCTGGGATCTATTTAAACCCTTTGTTCAGTCGCCCTTGGTTTATATATATATATATATATATATATATGTCAAATGCAGTCTATTACAGGATGCCCCTAAACTGCTCGATGAAATGTCTAAGCTACAAGTGGTTTCTTGGAGTGCTTTAGTTTTCAGGATATGCTCAATTAGGACACGTAATTGAGGCAAAAGAGGTCTTTGAGGACATGGAGAATTAAGGGATAGAACAAAACTGAGTTGATTTTGGGTAGTAAAATCCATGGGTTTGTGATCAAGATGGGAATGGAATCGAACAAATGCATTGTTAGTGCCCTTAACCGATATGTATGGGAAGTGCGGTGGTAGTTCACAGATGCCACAAGTGTTTGGTGAAGTGGACACGTTACATATAGGCGCTTGTAGTACACTAGTTAGTGGGCTTTAGAGGAAAGGCTTTGCGGATGAGGCACTGATGATATTTAGACAATTCAAGAACAAAGGGATAGATTTGAATGTCGTGTCTTGTACGTCAGTGATCGCTTCTTGTTCTCAAAATGGCAAAGACATGGAGGCTTTTGGACCTATTCAGAGAGATGCATATTGCTGGGGTAAAGCCAAATTCAATAAGAATCTTTTGTATTTTACCAGCTTGTGGAAACACTGCAGTATGCATGGGAAGGCAACTCATGGTTTTTCTATCAGAAGTGGGATCTCTGGTGATGTGTACATTGGCAGTGCATTGGTTGACATGTACGCTAAATGTGGAAGGATGGAAACGTCTCGTCCTTTTTTAGACGACTTAAGTACGCAACCCAAATGTGACGAGATTCTTTTGTAGTGCAGAGGCTAGGGAAAGATTAGCTTTAGCTGGGCATGCTTCATTTTCATTGTACTACTTTAGAAGCCAAATTGCTATGGACGATGATAAGCAATCGAATATGAAAGTTACGCTATTGGAGAGGTTGGGAGAGTGTGCATCTGAAAACTGGCAAAAACAACTTGCATTTCACCAGTTGGGTTGTGTAACACTTGAAAGGCAGGAATACAAGGATGCCCAAAAAGTGGTTTGAAGAAGCAGTTGAGGCTGGTCATGTTTATTCATTAGTAGGGGTTGCAAGGACTAAGTATAAGCGTGGTCATAAATATGAAGCTTACAAAATGATGAACTCACTCGTTTCTGATTATTCACCAGCCAGGTGGATGTATCTAGAGCGATCTCTATACTGTAGTGGGAAAGAGAACATGATGGACTTGGATACGACAACTGAATTGGACCCCACTCTTCCTTACCCGTACAAGTATAGGGCTGTTTTGATGATGGAGGAAAGTAATGTTGACACCGCCATCCAAGAGATCAACAGAATAATTTGTTATAGGGTCTCTCCTGACTGTCTTGAGCTACATGCTTGGTTTTCTATTTCAATGGGGGATTATGAATGTGCCTTGATAGATGTCCGGGCAATTCTGACCTTTGAGCCTAATTACATGATGTTCCATGTAAAGTTGCATGGGGACCACTTGGTATAGCTCCTCCGCCACCATGTTCAGCAGTGGAGTCAAGCTGATTGCTGGATGCAGCTTTATGATCGGTGGTCCTGCGTTGATGATATTGGTTCTCTAGCTGTTGTGCACCACATGTTAGCAAATGATCCGGAGAAAAGCCTTGTACGCTTCCATCAGTTTCTCCTCCTATTACGGTAAGTATGGCTAGCTCAAATTTCAGTTCTATTAATGCATTATGATTCTTTCCAGCCATTTTAGTTATGAAAATCAAGTGGTTCTGTGACAAGCATATTCTTTCTACTCTTCTGGGTCCATAAATTTCTTTTTTCAGTGGGATGCTTTAGCCTAAGAATAAAACTTTTGATGCCTTATGATTATTCTAAATATATCTTTCGGCAAACATTGGGAATCACTACAGTACATGCTTGCAAGTCAATCATTTTAAATTTGGACTTTTGGGGAGATTATCGACTATTGACGCAGAACTATGATCCTTACTACTACAAGTGAAGCACGGATGGTGTTCATTTGTGGTAGAAAAGAGCCAATAATGAACTGCACCAATGGTTATGAACTTGTTTATTTATTCTTTGATTGAGTTTCTTTCTTTCTTTCTTTGGTTCTGATGCGGTTTAAATGACAAGAAATTGCTATTGATTGTGATCTAAGAAGCACGGATACGGATACAGGATACGGACACAATACGATACGGATACGCGGATACGTGTTTTTTTCCAAAAAGAAGGATACGATAGGTTGGGGGATACATTGAATATAAAAGTAAATAAAAAACATATTATATATATAATTTACCCTCGTGCGTATCCAAAACGTATCCGAGTGTATCCAACACGTATCCGCGTGTATCCGAAACGTATCGGGTAGGGATGGCAATCTCGGCCGACCCGTTCGAACCCTCCCCGTTCCCCGCCCTGAAAATCCCCGAACTTCGGGGAACCATTTGGGGATTGGGTAGGGTATGGGGATTTTTTTTTTTTAAATTCGGGGATCGGGTAGGAGGCGGGGATAGGTCTGTCCCCGCCCCGAACCCTACCCGTCCCCGTTCCCCGTTCGTTACCCGCCCCGCCCCGTCCCCGTCCCCGAATCCCCGAAATATATATATTTATATATAAAAATAAATAAATATATACTATATTATATATACCCCTTCAGTAGTATTACTAGGAAAAGCATGCCACTCCCCATGAATGTTTTGGTTGCACTACTTTGGTCCATGACTGTTTTTTGTTTGGAACTATGGAATTGTGCACTGTTTCTTTATTTGCTTAATGTTTGCTCCGGTTATGAGCTGTTTAGAACTATGGAACTATGAAATTAGTGTTGGAATTAACTTAGTGCTGGAACTATGGCTCCTAACTTCCTGGCCAACTGACAACCGTTACTAGTACTATTTCCTTAGCCCTTTTCCTTGGAAAAAAAATACAAAACAATCCAAGTCCTTTCGGCTTTCACATGGTAGTATATGCTGTTAGGTGCTGAAATTGTGAAATACAGGTGTCTGAATCCTGAATCCCCGAATCCCCGTTTTGGATCCCCGTTCCCCGTTTGGGTCGGGGATGGAGGAAAAAAACAAATCCCCGTTGGGGATCGGGTCGGGGATGGGGATGGGGATGGGGTAGGGGGTAATGGGTAGGGGGTGGAGGTAGTACCCCCGTCCCCGACCCGTCCCCATTGCCATCCCTAGTATCGGGATACCAAAAAATAATTCTAAAAGCAGAATACTTAAAAAAAAAAAAGCATATTGAATACATATCCGGAGAGTATCCGAGAGTATCGGTATCCGATATGGATACGATATGTAATACGGAGGCCAAAATAGAGTATCCGTGCTCATAGATTGTGATCAATGCCACTGACGGCTGTCCTACGAAGAACCGGTATCTGCCTTTGTGTTATGTGTATTGTGTTTTCAGAGTTTTTTCTTGCAATCTCCTTCAATTTCTTATGTTGCTGACTCTTTCTTCTTCTCTTTTTGCTATTTTCCCCTTCCACAGGGCTCTAACTTCGGATGGAATGGGTCCACCTTCTAAATACCATATTACTCTTGGGGTGTTATCTTGATTCCATCTTGAAATCTCCTTCAATTTCTTATGTTGCTGACTCTTTCTTCTTCTCTTTTTGCTATTTTCCCCTTCCACAGGGCTCTAACTTCGGATGGAATGGGTCCACCTTCTAAATACCATATTACTCTTGGGGTGTTATCTTGATTCCATCTTGAACTGGATGTTGCGAGTGGAACTAAGACAATTTTGATATTGTAACTTGGAATCATGACTTATACGGTAGGATTGGGAAGGACAGTATGCGATTTGTGCTATCATGATGCAGATTTTATCTAACTAAATGCCTTCTTTATAAACATCCTTTTTCATGGATTTTATTGCATTTATTTGTGAAAATGTTTGAGGAAATCTTTTTCTTTTTCTCATGGTGAAAAAGGCATGTTGTGGCTAAGCAATGTAGTGATGGCCAACTATAATTGTGAAAGAGAATGGTCGTGATGTTGTATACTCATGGTTCATCCTTCAGGTCTGGGAATTACCTTTTCTTGCCAACTTATGGTTTGTTGTTTTGATTGGTTTGAGGAGATATTGTTGCTTATCACTACTACACTAGTTAGAAAGTTGCACTGGGTCATATGTGAATTACTATAATCAATTCTTGTCCAAGAGAAGTCACGTCTGCTCCTTTTTATCCTTTCAAATTCTTCACACTTCAGTTGCCATTTACCTTTACAAAGGATCTGTTTGGTGTGAAGGTTAAGTGTCCGTCGTGTCTGCAATAGGACTTTGGTCCTCTGTGGAGGATGGTCATAATTAGCGTTGGCAATATCTGTTGACCAATTTATAACTTCCTGTTGTCATGGACTTGGGTACAAGTGTCGAGTGCGGGTATGTGTCTAAGTATTGGTTTCAGTTAATTTCTGTCTTAAGGAGATGGGGATAAGGCCAAAAGTTTCAGATTTGGTAGCATATTTCTTTCTTTCTTTTTTCCTCTCAATTAATTAGTGTTTACTAATTCTCTTAGGGCATTTCATACATCATATAGGAGTTTCATGCATAGTTCATGGTAAATTCGAATGAGAAAATATGTTTGCTAGGTGAATGTTCAAGTAAATATGTTGGATACGGAGTCCATCTCCTTGTCCGAGTGTTGGGTTTTAGTTATTTGGAAACGTAGGTCATGCCCATGCTCCTTATTGTTATCATTGTGAAGTAGAGAACTGGATCATACTCATGATGTCAGAAATCTCTGCAGCTGGTTCTTTTCTCTCTGGTAAGTTAAACTTTTATTCATATGGTCTTGCCACCCACACCTGATTTGAGTCGTTCAACCCTTGTGGTATGTTGATATCAGTTGATGAGCAACCTCTTGCCCCCTTATGGGAGACTCTCTGCACTTTGGATTGTATTCCGAAAGAATCTCAAACCTGTCATTCCATGATCTAACTAACCTTGTATGTTTTTGCCATGTGCAAACCTTCAACATGTGAGATATGCAAACCTTAGAGGGTGGTATCTGGTCTCTGAGCTCCATCCATTGCTTTGTGTGGAAGGATAAGAAAAATACTCCGATGGGCATTCTAAGTGGACCTGTCCATAGAGTTCTTATTTGATTAGTTGCCTGTTTCTTTTTGCTTTTTAAAGGCAGTGTGTTGTACATAGAGTACTTTTTGGCTCTACAAGGGTCCAGACTAATATTAGAGGGAACACTATTTTTACCTGTTTTGTATCATATTGGCCAGTTCCCATTTCATAGACCACCCAAAACCTCTTTGTGGCAAACCGATCTCAAGAGGATCCCTTAAGGCTGTATAATATTAGAGGGAACACTTTTTTTTCAATGGTCTGGTTATTGAGGAAAAACTACATAAATAGGTGACATAGGTAATAAGCCACCTACTTCAGCACGGCAACTTTCAGTTTCTTGGGTTATTATTTGCTATCACTGTCCGTGAAGTAATTTTGATAAATGAAGTTGCTTTTTTTAAATTATTAGATTTTGTTTTGATACAGTTGGCATTGGCTGCTTTGTACCAGGCGAATGAAGTGCATGGGCTTCTCGACTTTGAGAGGTTCTAACTGCTTCCCAAATATGAACTGAATGAAATTTCTTGTTTTTTAAATCCCTTCTTATTTGTTGCAACAATTTTCCTGAAAATCAATGTAATGTGCAAATACGTTGGGAACCTTCTCTCTCGCCAACATGATACACACTCCATTTCAGAACTCACTGTTTCTCTAAATGCCATAATCTCCTTGGTTGGAATGTATAATTTATTTCATAAAATTCTCTGTTTGAGGTGATCATCATACAGCTGCTGCTTAGCTGATATAATCCAGGCCTCGGCGATATTTCATTTCAATATGTGTGAATGTAGCTCGGTTTCACCTCCACCTTCCTCCTTAAACTTTTTCTTCCCTTTTTGTACATGTAAGTAAACTTGTGACCCTTACTGCTACAGATATGAAGCACGTTGATCGGAAGCTCAAATTATGCCGGGATCCGAGCTCACATGACAAGTATTGCTAATGCACATTTATGTATTAGGAGTAACTTTTGCTTTGATATTATGCTCTCTGTCTCTCAATTGTCGTTGTTTTGTTGTATCATGAGTACTAAGAAACGAAAGCACCGGTCCAAGGAGAGTTCAAGTGAATTGCATGCATAATTTCACTGTTTTGTTACGGTGCCTCGACATATTCGTCTCACTACAAGAATGTGGTTTTCAAATTTGGGCAATCTTCTTAATTTGTTTTTATTTTGATGTGGTCCGAAGCAGTCATAGTACTCCATACATGACTTGAAAAATTAGCGAGCTGAGCGGTTGTTGATTAGCTGCGGTCCGTTGTGTACTTATGGTGATTATTATGACATAAATGACCTTGTATTGTTTGAAGAATCTTGCTGGGAATATATCACCATTACGAATGCAAGCTGAGTAAATAGAATCCTCATTGTTCAAACGTTGGGTTTCAAGCTCCAGTGTTTAAATTTCAGTTTTTCCTAGAATAAGTGCTACTATTTTTTCGTCTATTGTGTTGGGAATTTCAAATTAGCAGTTCGATTTTGTTCCCCACCACCTTCCATTCCAATGACTAAAACCCTATGCGAAAAAGGATTCATCAGTGGTGGGTTTCGATGGCTAGTGAGCGCAAGTACACATCTCTCTAACCCATAACCCAGTTTGATTGGAAGGGATGTGTGATTATGAAACTGATCCTACTTGAATCGATCATGATCTGGTTGTTTTATTGTAGTAGTTGACTGAGTCATTGCTTTTGAAAACGATCATAATCCATATGGGTTGAGTCGGCTATTGGAATCACCCAAATGTATCATAGTTTTTTTAATAGGAACGTATGTCAGAATCATGAATCGATTACTCAAAATAGATGAACAAGGGGATTCTTTCCTATCATTTACAAGTGAAAATGTATCTGGCAAAAACTTCAAAGAAAGCGATAACAGAAAAAAATTGCAGTACATTGAAGACCTCTCAGCGGCCAATTTCATTTACATCTTTCATTTGAAGGTTGATAACTTTGTTTAGCACCATCCCAACTCACTGCTGGAGTGATCCAACAGCTACAAAAATCAGGCCTTTGGAGCATTTCGCCTCATAAATTCATCAAATGACTAAATACCGGAACTGCTTATATTCACGAATATATACATCCACAGAGACAAATCATTTCCATCTGTTCCTGTTTTTCATTCAAAACGTTGATTCTCTCTTCCTTTTGTTTCTTCTTTCTTCGAGGCCACTGCAAATCCAGACCTGAATCTTTCCAAATCCAGAAAAACAAAACACGGCGTGTGGAAATGTAGTCACCTATTGAGTCGTGCAATGCAGCACGAAGGTGGAGCAGCTGTAGATCTGGCTTGAAAGAAATGGCCTAGGAGAGTTTCTGATATGGCTTCAGCTTCCTTATGGTCATCCATTAGAACTGAAAGGCATGATTCAAGATATTATTTTCAGCTAGATCAAAGGAGTAGATCCATGTAAAGAAGGTAAATAGTTGATTACTTCACATGTACACAACAACAACAAACCGGGAAGAGAAATCCAACCCAAAGCATTTCCCAAGAAGTTATCGACATGAGTCACACTGTGACAGAGTTAAAATATAATGAGATACTTTATCTGATACTTACAAGGTCGGTATGTTCATTTTTCTTTACTTTCTTGATCATCGTCATTCCAACCAGGTTCATCCAACCCCTCGTCATCACCCCCAATTGTCGAAAGTCTCATTGAAATTCTTTTGGATTCTTGCATAGCTCGATTTAATAGTGTTCCAACCCAAACTAAAAAAAGTACCGTGAAAGAGGTTCCTTGGCCATTCAATGAGACTCCATGAGTTACTATAGATAGATACTGGCACAGAAACAGCTTTCCAGCCGTTCATTTGCCTTTTATCAAGAAGCTTTCCAGCAATCATACTCAGCAAAATACCATAGATTGATGGAATTATGATTGAAGCTTCATAAGTTGCTAACATAAGTAGCACTCAATACTTGATCCCATCCCTTCTAAACAACAATGTTATTACTTTAGAAAATGTAACATAACAAAGGAGGAGACTTGCAAGAGTTGTCGCTACAAATTCATCGATAAAGCCTAGGAAGTCATTAGAGTCTTCTGGAAAGCCAGCAAATTCGAAAAATTTAGAAGAAGGTGATGTGGGGTAACCTATTTTACTCTTTAGTATTCCTCAACTACATTTGATAGTTCAGCTTGTAAGCGTGTGATGATATTTCAGTTGACTATTTTTGGCCAAGTTTCATACTTGTCTGTCTCTGGTCCTGAAAGGGTTCTTTTAGTTTTTGGCCTAGCCTACCAAGCCAGTCTCTTCTCTGTGGCTTCATAGAAAGGAGGCGGCTTTGCACAGTCATATTCATGATTGCCTTTTGGGATGTGGCCAGAGCATTATTACAAACAATGGTTGGCAATCCAGTCTCCAACACATAGAGCTTCGCTACCATACGGTTATGCTGTGTTAATTTAGAAGGAGACCTGATTATGATGGGGCTAAGGATGTATAGGACATTCTCAAGGTTATCCATAAGGAAACCTTACTGCAAAGAACTCTAAATTTGTGCATTCAAGAGTTGACCCTTGAGTTAGTTTTCCGATGGCAACATGTTAAAGAACTTGGCTTAATCAAGCTTACTTCCAGGCACAAATTTCGCCTCCAGCATTTCAAAGATTCTTGATGACCACAGACAAACATGACCAATACAATAGAATTCGATCTTTCCATCAGACAGAGATCCGTAAACAAAGATCCAGCACAGACACATAGATTGATCATGGCATTGAGTTGCAGAGCATATGCATGACAGTGGAAGACAGATGTAAAAAGCCACCACATTGAAAATGATCTGCAGCGATTAAATTATACTCCCTCCTTCCCAAAATATTAGTCCGGTCCGCAAAATGAGAACTTAAAATAGTACAATCTTTCCAAAAAAATTCAACAATTTACTAGATATTCAAGAGTTCTTTCAACTTATGTAAAAATTTTGAATTTTTTCTTCGAAGAATGTATTATTTTTAAGTCCTCGTTTTGCGGACCAAACAAACATTTTGTGACGGTGGTGGTAACTGAATTTTCAAGTAACTTACCAGCTGCTCGGTATTGGTATCGGTATGTCCTTAAAGGATCTAGTTGTGAAGCCATGCACAGGTCACTCTTGGCCATGTCACGGTCACAGTACTCTGAACGTTTCTCATATGCTGATGCATTGCTCCTAGCCTAGTCTATATACTTTGTCATCTCATCATATGCAGCTTTGCGCTGATTTTTGAGATGGTATACACGTGCCAGCCCTTGATGTGCTCGTGTATGCTCGATATTGAGAGCATTCGTGTAACAGTCAGCAGCAAGATCCAGCATGTCACAGTCTACGTACACGCTCCCTAAATTGTTTAAAGCCTGCAAGAGAGCAGTGTAAATCAAATGGTAATCCACTCAACCAACAAGAGTTTGAACTATCTAAACCAAAACTGCTAATTTTTCTCTTAACAGAATTTTGCTTCGTTTTCGTCAAAATTTTATACTTCTCTGAATCATCTTCACGATTGGAATTCTAGTAAGAGCAAAAGGTTTGACCAGAAGCTCAAAAAAGTTGATTAGAAGACCAAACTACGCCAAAAGCCACCTTTCTTTGCTTATTTTTCCTTTTCTGAATGATTGTCAGAATCGGACAAGTTTATTTACATTTTTTATGCATCTCGTCTAGACGAATAAAAAATAGAAAGTTTTGTACCGGAAGATTGCAAATAAGCCAAGTACCCAAAAAAAAAAAAAAAAGAGTTAACAAAGTCTGAATTTTATTCGTACTAGAGAAAGTGTGCATGCATTATTCTTTTGTATAAGCATGCCGGAGAGAATACATACTTGTCCTTTTCTAAGGCCATCTGAGGGGCATCTAATAGCTCTTCGAGAAGTTGGATAACGAACAATGACGACTCCGTATCAAGATTTGAATCAGCTAAAGCATATGCCTTTAGGAAAAAAAGCTTCAAAAGGATCTCTGGATAGAAATGGACTCTTCAGCTTTTGCTAATGTTCTTTGAGATGGCCTGTGTCATATAACAACCATCCTTCATAGACAAGCCTTTCTTGCTCAGAGGTAGAATGATTTCGAGAGAGGTGCAAGCTACGCATTGCAGCTTTTTGACAGTTCAACCTGTAACGATGAAATACATCAAGCTCGTATTGAACACAAAATATCTACTACTGACGAAGACCGTGAAAGTCTTTCCTCTTTTGTATCTTAGAAGTGTACCACAAACTTTTAAGCACTTCAGATAACTGGGAGGCCCTATGTTACGTGGATCCTTCTAAATGTACTAAATACCGCGTTGAACACTCGGCAATCCAACAAGAGTATGAGATACATGTCTGACATGTTTAGTTGGACATTAACCAAGCAAACATATTTTGTAATTGGATTTCACCATGAACTAGGCATAGGACTCCTATAATATAAACGAAATGCCCTAAGGTAACTCCTAAACACCATTAAACCGATTAAATGAAAGAAATATACAAATAGAATCCGAATATTTCGGCGTGTTTCCGTGTCCTTGAGATATAAATGAGATAAATCCGTGGACCGACGCCTAGACCTACACCCACACTGGACACACGTAATGAAACAAGTGGAAGCTGATGTCCCCATAATTTCATACTGATGGACATCATGCAACTACCATGACCCAAATCTGAAGTGGAAATGCCCGCAAATATTTTCTGGTCACATTACCAAGGAGAAAGTTCACTAAAAAGTCCACATTAATACAGAATTTCGACAGAGTAGAAAGTTCTTGGGAAAATAGCTGGGAGTTGACCTTCATTATGATTTACGCTCTTGTTTCAAACTTAAAGGCACCATATTACACTGGGATTGTATTACCATAAAAGAAACTTCTAATCTGGACAAAGAGCTACTTTTGATCATGTATTTAGCAAGTTCCACTGATAATGCATTTCAGGCACTCACAATATCTCAACCTTAGTTCCACTTGCTGAAGGTATATCGAGAAAATGGAAATCAAGATATGATACCAGGGACTTTACTTCTCTGTTTCTCCCTCAGGACACTTGAAAGGGTTAATCTTTCCATGTCATTCTTTATGGCACAGTCTGTGTTTCATGCACGAGTGTCTAGAAACCTGTCTCCTAAAATTCTCTGGAGTCTAATAGAGAGGGCATAAAATAAGTTCTTTCTAAGGGCAAAAGAAAACCATAGATGCTGAAATCTTAAGAAGTAGAGATACCATCAAAAGCACTATCCATTGTTCTGAACAATATGGGCTTATTTACATTATCTAGGACTAGTGTAAAGCATGTAGACACTGTGCACATTGTTGACTTTGATGGGCCTAAACAAGCAGGAAGAACGCAACGAGAAACACATGAGTGTGTGGCAGTAAACACTTTCTCAGGGATAGTTAAAAGCCGTGATACAGCTTGCCTTGGTGTCATAGAATCTCAGAAAGAATCGTGACTTGGGAACATACTACTTGGTTGCAAGTATCGCTGAAATTGCAGCACTAAGGTTCTTATTCACATCTGGAGTGAGGCTCCCAACGGAAACCAACGAGCTGCTGGCTGCTCAGTCCCACCAAAAGCCATGGGTACTGAACCCTTCAACACAATCATTACATACTGTAAATAAAGAAACAAAACCTTCCTTTTTAAACCAGCAGTAATGCATGGTCCTTTTCGAGAAAAAGTTAGTTTAATTTTGACTCTTTTATGCAACATAAACAATCTGTACAAGCAAGTGAACCCAATTTCAAATGGCGAAATCCTGTCCCAGAGTGGCATGCAGACTCTGCCCCTTCCAAACTAAAATATAAAAACTGCTCTCAAGGTTCAAGATATTTAAAGCTTCACAAAAGAAAGTGTTACTAGAAACATAAGAAACCGAAACTAGGGAAACGAGAAGCCAATTTATGGAGCAACAAAGTGTTCATCCCCCATCAGTTAGTAGGTGATTGTCAACATGACTTGGTCATCGAGTATAGAAGACTGATGCCTTCAATTAGGGGTGCAATGAAAGAGAAACAAAAGCACTGCAGTGGTGGTGCTGAGAGTAGAAAAAAAGTAAAGATGGAGTAACTTTATAGGAAAGGAAACGGAATGGACTCTCTCCTGCATAATCACCTGTTTAGATAGCTTTCGAGGAGAGAAATGCGAACAAACCATATTCCTTTCCCTATTTAGCACAAAATAAAACTATCTACCGTCTTGTCATTTATCGTTATCTTTTCCAAGCAAGGGAGAGAATAACACGTCTTGCTCTTCTTTTCCTCATGAATATCCAAACAAGATGGAAAGCTGCCATTATCAATTTTGTTTTTTGTTTCTATTTTATTTTATCCAAACTTAACACTTCAGTTTGTTTTCATTTCCCTCCTAGCCTCTTTCCTTTTCTCACCAATTTTGCCAATTGGACAATAATTGAGGATGGTGTAAGCCTAAAGTACACCCGAATCAAGATTAATAGGTAGTGGTAGTTCGCCATGAAGCATATCAAAGAAGAAAAATGAAACAAGTAGCCTGAATCAAAAGAAACCAGCAAATGATGCACAAAAAATGTACTGGTGCAAAAGTACTAGACCACAATACGTATAAATTTGGGAAAAGTCCATTTTACCGGCGCTTTACCCTTGAGGTTTAAACTTGAGCACATGACCGCCACTTGGTTTATAGATCTCCATCCATTTTAACAGTTCATGAATCATGTGGTTTGCAAAAACTTATGTCAATGAGCATTTTCCCTCCCAAATGAGGACCAAAAGATGCCCTTAGGCTATAAATACAAAGGAAAGCCCCAAAGTTCTCCTCTTCTCCACACCAGCAGCAAGATTCGGTCCCACTAACCCATATTACCATGTATTATGTATACTACTATGTACTCCCTCATCTTTGTCCTCGTATTTCTGGCCCTTCACTTTTAAGATACCCATTCATCTTCTTCCTCCCTGTAGTGAAATGTCTCTCTCAAGCATTGCAATACGTGAACCATTACAAAGGGCAAACCCAGTGCACGAGGTTCCCATCATTGCGGGGTCTGGGGAACGTGAAACCATTACAAGCAACCAATAAATTATCTGAAGCTATAAAGAGCTAAGTCTAAAATGAGTCTGGTAGATTTATACGACATAAAGATCGGTCTAACCTCACATTTCAAGTAGGAGGTTCTAGTAGAAGCCTTACCATGCACAACCAACCGCAAAAGCTACGAATTCAGAAATGGAGTTCAGGTTTACAAAAACCATAGGCCGAAAAACCTTCAGAAGCCAAATGTCAAACGCGTGGGAGGCATATACCTTGCATCGTTTCTAATGCCGCAAGCCATATAAAATCAAAACCCGAAAAGCTATTAGAAATGTGCGCCTATAGAAACTGTATTAGATGCAACAACCACCCATTGTACCTTAGATTGTTTCCTCACATTATTGGCTGCAGATGTGATTCTGTTTCTGAGACTTCAAAGGCACAAATAGCAAACACCCGTTGTTGTTGTAGAGAGAGAAAGAGACGATGGGCGTGGCCGCGTGGATGAGTTCACCAGCTCCGATCGCCCGAGTTGCGAAGACACCTCTTCCGGCTGACTAATTGATCGGAACCCGGATCGCGACGGTGAAGATCGACTTGGACGGGCGACGATGTTATAACCGACTAATACGACCAGACCAGAAGAAGGGACGAAAAAAGTTTTTGAAGTTGTAATCAAGTGTTCCCGGTTCACTTTTTCTTAAAAAAAATCGACATATATCTTCTCCGATTAGATACCAAGAAGTATCCAATTGACTTGAAATCTAACATAATCATTTTAATTGACAAGTTCTACAATGTGGACAAATAGGATCATAAAAAAAATTCTAAAGTAGGGTTGAAAATTTCAAAAAACAGAGGAGAAGCCTTTTTCTTTCATAAGGGTTATAATCAAGTGTACCCAGTTAACCTTTTTTCATTTTTTTTCTAGATTTTTCTTCTCCGATTAATAACCATTTGGTACTCGATTGAATTCATACTTTACAAAAGCATTTTAATCGACAAGTTATACAATCAGGACAAATCGGATCATGAAAGTAATTCCAATATAAGTTTGAAAATTGCCAAAAAAGGGGAGAATCCTTCTTCTTAACACTTCGCAGGGCGAAGATGAGAAGTGTGTACACTACAGAACTCGCGTTTGGTAACTGCGCATTACTTGTTTGTCGGACTTGTTTTATTCTTCCAAAACACGTGTTTTCTGAACACGACTTCGTCATAATAAACATTCCGATATAGTTTTATTTTGTTTTTCAAGATTTTCCTCCCACTCTTCGTCAATCGCCTCAGATTTCACCGATGCAAACAACCTCCTCCTCGATTCACTTCTCTGATCTATGCTTGCTCAAAACTCTATAGTACAATTTATATCAAGGTCTTTCCCCGATGCCCTCCAACGTCAAAGCTTGGATGACAGATGATCAAAAAAAAAAAAAAATCTTGGATGACGGGTTCATCATGGCTTTGCGTCGTTTTCCGGGATCAATTTAAACCCTTTGTTCAGTCGCCCTTAGTTTATATATGTGTCAAATGCAGTCTATTACAGGATGCATGTAAACTGCTCGATGCAATGTCTGAACCGGACGTGGTTTCTTGGAGTGCTTTAGTTTTCGGGATATACTCAATTAGGACACGAAAGTGAGGCAAAAGAGGTCGCGATGAGAGATGATGAATGTTCGACGTCAGAGGAAGATTTTGATATGTCCTTTTGTATTGGTGATGACTGATGATGAGGTAAGGTCCATTAGATATAACATTGCTTCTCTTTCGAGACCATTCAAACAAATGTTGTACGGTAGCTTTTCGGAGTCGCGAAGAGAAAAGATTAATTTTTTGCAAAATGGGATTTCTGTAAAGGGTATGAGAGCTGCTGAGATATTTAGCCGGGAAAAAAGTGTGGATTCTTTTGAACCGGATGTGGTTTTGGAGCTTCTCTCCTTGGCAAACAGGTTTTGTTGCGAGGAGATGAAGACTGCTTGTGATGCATATCTTGCATCCCTGGTTTGTGACATGGAGAGAGCAATGTTACTTATTGAGTATGGATTGGATGAGACCGTGCACCTTTTGGTGGCGGCTTGCTTGCAAGTATTTATGAGGGAGCTACCGAGTTCAGTACGCAACCCAAATGTGACGAAATTGTAGTGCAGAGGCTAGGGAAAGATTAGCTTTAGCTGGGCGTGCTTCATTTTCATTGTACTACTTTTGAAGCCAAATTGCTATGGACGATGATAAGCAATCGAATATGACAGTTATGCTATTGGAGAGGTTGGGAGAGCGTGCATCTGAAAGCTGGCAAAAACAACTTGCATTTCACCAGTTGGGTTGTGTAACGCTTGAAAGGCAGGAATACAAGGATGCCCAAAAAGTGGTTTGAAGAAACAGTTGAGGCCGGTCATGTTTATTCATTAGTAGGGGTTGCAAGGACTAAGTATAAGTGCGGTCATAAATAGGAAGCTTAAAAAATGATGAATTTACTTGTTTCTGATTATTCACCAGTCGGGTGGATGTATCAAGAGCGATCTCTCTACTATAGTTGGAAAGAGAACATGATGGACTTGGATACTGCAACTGAATTAGACCCCACTCTTTCTTACCCGTACAAGTATTGGGCTTTTTTGATGATGGAGGAAAGTAAAGTTGACGCTGCCATTCAAGAGATCAACAAAATAATTGGTTTTCGGGTCTCTACTGACTGTCTTGAACTACGTGCTTGATTTTCTATTTCAATGGGGGATTATGAACATGCCTTGATAGATGTCTGGGCTATTCTGACCTTTGAGCCTAATTACATGATATTCCATGGAAAGTTGCATGGGGACCACTTGGTAGAGCTCCTCCGCCACCATATTCACAGTGGAGTCAAGCTGATTGCTGGATGCAGCTTTATGATTGGTGGTCCTGCGTTGATGATATTGGTTCTCTAGCTGTTGTGCACCACATGTTAGCAAATGATCCGGGGAAAAGCCTCGTATGCTTCCGTCAGTCTCTCCTCCTATTACGGTAAGTATGGCTAGCTCAAATTTCTGTTCTCTTAATGCATTACTCAACTGATTTCTTCTAGTCCTGATTCTTTCCAGCCACTTTAGATATGAAAATCAAGTGGTTCTGCCACAAGCATATTCTTTCTGCTCTTCTGGGTCCATAACTTTCTGTTTTTCAGTGGGATGCTTTAGCCTAAGAATATATAACTTTTGATGCCTTATGATTATTCTCAATGTATCTTTCAGCAAACATTGGGAATCGCTACAGTACATGCATGCAAGTCAATCATTTTAAATTTGGACTTTTGGGGAGATTATCGACTAATCATGCAGAACTATGATCCTTACCTACTACAAGTGAAGCATGAATGGTGTTCATTTGTGGTAGAAAATAGCCAATAATGAACTGCACCAATGTTTATGAAATTGTTTATTTCTTTCTTTGATTGGTTTTCTTTCTTTGGTTCTGATGGGGTTTAAGTGACAATAAATTGCTATTGATTGTGATCAATGCCACTGACGGCTGACCTACGAAGAACTGGTATCTTCCTTTGTGTTCTGTGTAATGTGTTTTCATCAGCATCTCTAGAGAATTTAACAAGGCAGGTTTCTAGACACTCATGCATGAAACAGAGACTGTGCCATAAAGAATGACATGGAAAGATTAACCCTTTCAAGTGTCCTGAGGGAGAAACAGAGACGTAAAGTCCCTGGTATCATGTCTTAATTTCCATTTTCTAGATATACCTTCAGCAAGTGGAATTAAGATTGAGATATTGTGGGTTCCTGAAACACATTATCAGTGGAACTTGCTAAAAACATTGCCAAGTTCAGATTAGAAGTTTCTTTTATGGTAATACAATCCAAGCGTAATATGGTGCCTTAAAGTTATCTCCCAGCTATTTTCCCATAGAGCTTTCTACTCTGTCGAAATTTCATATTATTGTGGACATTTTAGTCAATACTATGACCAGAAAATAATTGCGGGCATTTCCACTTCAGATTAGGGTCAGGGTAGTTGCGAAATGTCCATCAGTATGAAATTTTTGGGACATCAGCTTCCACTTGTTTCATTACATGTGTCCAGTGTGGGTGTAGGTCTAAGAGTCGGACCGCGGATTTATCACATTTATATCTCTAGGACACGGAAACACGCCAAAATATTCAGATTCTTTTTGTATACTTCTTTTATTTAATTGGTTTAATGGTGTTTACTGTTTACAAGTTACCTTAGGCCATTTCGTTTATATTATAGGAGTCGTATGCCTAGTTCATGGTGAAGTCCAATTACAAAATATGTTTGCTTGGTTAATGTCCAACTAAATATGTCAGACATGTATCTCATACTCTTGTTGGATTACCTAGTGTCCAACGCGGTATTCTGTACATTTAGAAGGATCCACGTAACATAGGGCCTCCCAGTTTTCTGAAGTGCTTAAAAAATTGTGGTACACTTGTAAGATACAAAAGAGGAAAGACTTTCATGGTCTTCGTCAGTAGTAGTTATTTTGTGTTCTATATGTGCTTGATGTATTTCATCATTACAGGTTGAACTGTCAAAAAGCTGCAATGCGTAGCTTGCACCTCGCTCGAAATCATTCTACCTCTGAGCAAGAAAGGCTTGTCTATGAAGGATGGTTGTTATATGACACAGGCCATCGCGAAGAAGCATTAGCAAAAGCTGAAGAGTCCATTTCTATCCAGAGAACCTTTGAAGCTTTTTTCCTGAAGGAAAAGCTTTAGCTGATTCAAATCTTGATATCGAGTTGTCATTGTTCGTTATCCAACTTCTCGAAGAAGCTCTTAGATGCCCCTCAGATGGCCTTAGAAAAGGACAAGTATGTACTCTCTCCGACGTGCTTGTACAAAAGAATAAAGCATGTACACTTTCTCTGGTGCGATTAAATATCGGACTTTGTTAACTCTTAATTTTTTGGGTACTTGGCTTATTTGCAATCTTCCGGTACAAAACTTTCTATTTTTTGATTCGTCGAGACGAGATTCGTCAAAAATGTAAATAAACTTGACCGATTCGAAAAGGAAAAATATGCAAAGAAAGTTGGCTTTTGGCCTAGTTTGGTCTTCAGTCTTCTAATCGACTTTTTTGAGCTTCTGGTCAAACCTTTTATTCTTATTAGAATTCTAATCGTGAAGGTGATTCAGAGACATATAAAATTTTGACCAAAACGAAGCTAAATTCTATTAAGAGAAAAATCATCAGTTTTGGTTTAGATAGTTCAAACTCTTGTTGGTTGAGTGGATTACCATTTGATTTACACTGCTCTCTTGCAGGCATTAAACAACTTAGGGAGCGTGTACGTAGACTGTGACAAGCTGGATCTTGCTGCTGACTGCTACATGAATGTTCTCAATATCAAGCATACACGAGCACATCTGGGGCTGGCACGTGTATACCATCTCAAAAATCAGCGCAAAGCTACATATGATGAGATGACAAAGTATATACACAAGGCTAGGAGCAATGCATCAGCATATGAGAAACGTTCAGAAAACTGTGACGGTGACATGGCCAAGAGTGACCTGTGCATGGCTTCACAACTAGATCCTTTAAGAACATACCCATACCGATACCGAGCTGCTGGTAAGTTACTTGAAAACTCAGTTACCACCTCCATCACAAAATGTTTGTCTGGTCCGCAAAACAAGGACTTAAAAATTACCTTTTATGAAGAAAAAATTCAAACTTTTTACATAAGTTGAAATAGCTCATTGATATCTAGTAAATTGTGAAATTTCTTTTGATTTTTTTTTGAAAATATTGTACTATTTTTAGTTCTCATTATGTGGACAGGACTAATATTTGGAGGAGGGAGTATAATTTAATTGCTGCAAATCATTTTCGATCCATAGTGCAAGTATCCATTTCTTTTTCTTTTTCTTTTTACATCGATGTTCCACTGTCATGCATATGTTTTGCAATTCAATATCATGATCAACCTATATGTCTGTGCTGGATCTTTGTTTACGGATCTTTATGGAAAGACCGAATTCTATTTTACTGGTCGTGTTTGTCTATGGTCATCAAGAATCTTTGAAATGCTGGAGGCGAAATTTGTGCCTGGAAGTAAGCTTGATTAAGCCAAGTTCTTTAACCTTTTGCCCATCGGAAAACTAACTCAAGGGTCAACTCTTGCATGCACAGTTTAGAGTTCTTTGCAGTGAGGTTTCCTTGTGGATAACTTTGAGAATGTCCTACACATCCTTAGCCCCATCATAATCAGCTCTCCTTCTAAATTAACACAGCATAACCGTAATGTAGCAATGCTCTCTATGTTGGAGACTGGATTGCCAACCATTGTTTGTAATAATGCTCTGGCCACATCCCAAAAGTGAAATCATGAATATGACCAAGCAAAGTCGCCTCCTCTCTATGAAGCAACAGAAAAGAGACTGGCTGGGAGGCTAGGCCAAAAACTAAAAGAACCCTCTCAGGACCAGAGACAGACAAGTGTGAAACTTGGCCAAAAAAACTCAACTAAAATATCATCACACTCTTACAAGCTGAACTATCAAACATAGTTGAGGAATATTAAAGAGGTTACCCCACATCACCTTCTTCTCAATATATATATTTTTTAATTTGTTGGCTTTCCGGAAGACTCTAATGACTTCCTAGGCTTTATGGATGAAGTTGTAATATCTATAACTCTTGCAAGTCTCCTCCTCTGTTATGTCACATGTGCTAAAGTATGAATTTTGTGGTTTAGAAGGGATGGGATCAAGTATTGAGTGCGACTTATGTTGGCAACTTATGAAGCTTCTTTCATAATTCCATCAATATAAGGTATTTAGCTGACTATGATTGCTGGAAAGCTTCATTATAAAAGAAAAATGAATGGGCAGAAAGCTGTTTCTGTTCAAGTATCTATCTATGGTAACTCATGGAGTCTCATTGAATGGCCAAGGAACCTCTTTAGCGGTACTTTTTTCTAGTTTGGGTTGTAACCCTATTAAATCGAGCTATGCAAGAATCCAAAAGAATCTCAATGAGACTTTCGACAATTGGGGGTGATGACGAGGGGTTGGATGACCCTAGTTGGAATGACGATGACAGTGAAAGTAAAGAAAAATGAACATACAGAAAAGTATCTCATTATATTTTAAATTTTTTACTTTGTCACAATGTGACTCATGTCGATAACTTCTTGGGAAATGCTTTGGGTTGGATTTCTCTTCTCGGTTTTTTGTGGTTGTGTACATGTGAAGTATACAACTATTTACTTTCTTTCCATTGATCCTCCAACCCCCCCCCCCCCCCCCCTTGATCTAGCTGAAAATAATATCTCAAATCATGCCTTTCAGTTCTAATGGATGACCATAAGGAAGCTGAAGCCATATCAGAATTCTCCAAGGCCATTTCTTTCAAGCCAGATCTACAGCTGCTCCACCTTCGTGCCACATTCCACGACTCAATGGGTGACTACATTTCCACACGCTGTGATTGTGAGGCGGCTCTTTGTCTTGATCCAAGCCATACAGATACAATCGAGCTTTATCATAGAGCACGAGAGTCCTCCAATGTACAACAGCACAAGGAAAGGAGCTAAAGTGCTAAATCATCATGTGGATCCCAATATTTTTTTGTTGCAGACAAGGCCGGTTCTAGTCAGCGTGTTTTGTTTTTCTAGATTTCGGAAAGATTCAGGTCTGGATTTGCAGTGGCCTTGAAGAGATTATCAACGCTGTGATGGAAACGATTTGTTTCTTTACATGTATATATTCGTGAATATAAGCAGTTCCAGTATTTAGTCATTTGATGAAGTTATGAGGCGAACTGCTCAAAAGGCTTGATTTGTGTAGCTGTTGGATCACTCCAGCAGCGAGTTGGGATGGTGCTAAACAAAGTTATCAACATTCAAATGAAACATGTAAATGAAATTGGCCGCTGAGAGATCTTCTATGTACTGCAATTTTTTTTCAGTTGTGGCTTTCCTTTGAATTTTTTGCCGGCTACATTTTCGCTTGTAAATGATAGAAAAGAATCCCCTTGTTCATCTGTTTTGAGAAATCAATTCATGATTCTGACAGATGATCGCGTTTGTAAGCAAGGAAAGAATTTTTGGATTGGGTCATAAGATGATGGACCTTATGTTAAGTTTGGACACCTCAAACTCACACACTTTTATTGAATTCTCTCCTTCATGTGTACACAAAACAAGAGATCCGGTTCCTCTGTGAAGATTTGTCTGTGAGGATCTTGTGAGACTTTTAACTCAGAGGTGCCACCTCATTAATGACGAGATCCAAGGGCGAATAACATGAAACTCCGGATCCCCTGAAGAACTGGGTGAAATATCTTCATGATTTGGTGCTTAATCTCTTCCATCTATTTTATTTTATGTATCTGATAAATTTCCAAGTTCCTATTAAAAAACTATGATACATTTGGGTGAATAATTTTCCACTCTTCCTCATAATAACCAGAATAATTTTCCACTCTTCCTCAAATTATGATAAAATTTTTATATTTAAGATTGTGATAAATTTGGTTCTACTAAAAATTGTAGTAATTATATTCCAATGGCCAACTCAATTGTGAGAATTATATTTCATAATCACACATCCCTTCCAATGAAAAGCTCCTTACATACCAAGTACCACAAGAAGAAACTCAAATTGGGTTATGAGTTAGAGAGATGTGTAGTTGCGCTCTCTAGCCATCGAAACCCACCACCGAGGAATCCTTTTTCACGTAGGGTTTTAGTCATTGCAATGGAAGGTGGCGGGGAACAAAATCTAACTGCTAATTTGAAATTTCCAACACAATAGACCATAAAATAGTAACACTAGTTCTAGGAAAAACTTCATCCTACCTTTTTTTTTTTTTTTTTGATCAGCAACTTCATCCTACCTTAATGGGTAGTTTCATAAACTGAAATTTAAACACTGGAGCTTGAAACCCAACGTCTCAACAATGAGAATTCTATTTCCTCTGCTTGCATTCATAATGGTGATATTTTACAAGCAAGATTTCTCCAACAATACAAGGTCATTTATGTCATACAACAATCACCATAAGTATACAATGGATCGCAACTAATCAACAACTGCTCGCTCACAAATTTTTAAAGTCATGTACCGAGTGGTATGACTGCTTCCGACCACATCAAAATCAAAACAAATTAAGAAGATTTCCCAAATTTGAAAACCACATTCTTGTAGTGAGACGAATATGTCAAGGCACCGTAACAAACAGTGCAAATTATGCATGCATTTCACTTGAACTCTCCTTGGACCGGTGCTTTCATTTCTTACTCCTGATACAATAAATCAACAACAATAGAGAGACAGAGAGCATACCATCAAAACAAAAGTTACTCCTAATACATAAAAGTGCACTAGCAATACTTGTCATGTGAGCTCAGATCCCGGCATAATTTGAGCTTCCGATCAACGTGCTTCATATCTGTAGCAGTAAGGGTCACAAGTTTACTTACCTGTACAAAAAGAGAAGAAGTTTGAGGAGGAAGGTGGAGGTGAAACCGAGCTACATTTGCACATATTGAATGAACATCGCAAAGCCGATGCCTGAATTTTATCAGCTAAGCAGCAGCTGTATCATGATCACCTCAAACTGAGAATTTTATAAAATAAATTATACATTCCTACCGAAGTATCTGTGCATTACATTGAATTTTAGGAAAATTGCTGCAACAAATTAGAAGGGAATTGAAAAACAAGAAATTCAATCAGTTCACATATGGGAAGTAGTTAGAACCTCTTAAAGTTGAGAAGCCCATGCACCTCATTCGCCCGGTACAAAGCAGCCAATGCCAACTGCATCAAAACAACTCTCTAAAAGGCGAAAAGAAACAGGCAACTAATCAAATAAGAACTCTATGCACAGTCCACTTAGAATGCCCAGCGGAGTATTTTTTTCTTATCCTTCCACACAAATCAATGGATGAAGCTCAGAGACTAGATACCACTCTCTAAAAGGGATATTATATCCGATTCTCAAAACCGAAAACTATTTATATCCGATTCTCAAAACCGAAACCTAAAATTATAAAACTCGCCTCACTGAATTCATCCTCCTGCCCACGCACAAAAACTCCAGCAGAATTTGATGCTGGTATGTCATATGGTTTTGTAGAGCACAGCCCAGAATAGGTCTTTTCTTTCAAACCATGCCGCTGCAAGGTAGGTTTGCTCCCCTAAAGGCTGACAGAAAGGAGCTTCATTGATAAGGTTTGTAACAGAATCTCCTCAGACACCATACTTATCTCCCCAAAGGGCATCAAAAGCTTCAAGTTCAACTTTGAGCTTCAAACTCATGCCTCTTCCCGTAGAACAAAGATGCAAAATGCATGCAAGAGATATCACGGTAACACTATGCCATAATATACAAACTGATTAATGATGCTAAATTGCACAAGAATGACAGTAGTACGTCCTACGATATGCTTGATGTAGGAATGAAATAGGTGATCCCCATGCTAATATCATATGCAGGACCTGGACAAACAGAATTGCCAACCAATTCATCAAATAAACAAAAATGGGAAGGGGGTAATTGAAATTAGATAAACATCACATCTGGCCCAAATGCTAGAGTGGTTTGCTCATGCGGGGTATACAAAATGGAAATCATGAACAGTCACTTCCTGTCACACTGACATGAAACAAAATATGCACCTTATTTCGCACAAGAAATTTACTCCCTCCGTCCCCATTTGTTGGTCCCAGTTAGCACTTTTTGATGTCCTAAAAAGATTGTCCCCCCTTAAATTTAAATGGGCAATGTTTAATGAATTTTCTCTTTTACCTTTCCCTTTTAAAATTAGGTGTACCGACAAAGTAAGAAAAGGTAATGATTAGAGGGTAAAATGGAAAAAAAAAAAAAAAAAGGTGATAAGAAATGCAATGATTGTGTTCCCTTATTAAGTTGGAATCCCGAAAAGGGACCAACAAATGGGGAGGAGGGAGTATGTAAAGACCATACTATAACAATTCCATACCAGTGTCCTCTATCAGGCAATTTCTTTCCCAATACATTACACACTACTTTAATCACAAACACCTCTATAATATGTAGTAACATCCTTTAAAATTTCCTTGGATTGATTTCACAGTATTCCACATACTAATATGTCAAGTACGTAAGTAAAAAAAATAAAAATTGAAATTACACCTGGAGAAACAAAGGATCTGACAAATTCTTCCTGTTACTGTCATCTTTCAATGCCACAAGCAATTGTCCCCACTGAACCACCTGTAATAACAAATGAGATTGAAGCCCATCAGTAATCCTGTTGGCCATATGTCCCCCATTTAAACATAACTAAAGCCACCACCCAAAACTCAAGATTTCTCCAGTAATCAACAGGGAACCACCAAACCAGTTTTAGCTTCAAGCAAGTTCAGAAAACTAATATAACGCTGACTACTTAACCACAATGTATGTATCGTGAAAATGTCTTTCAAAGAGAACTATATTCACAGCTTTTTTGGCACAACTGAGAAGTAATTCTGAGCTTACTTAACACTTCCAAACAAACATTATGGAACATCATATGATGGGGTTGAGTGGGATTTCTTGGAAGCAGTTCTGTTGAAGATGGGATTTTGCGGACAATGGGTTCATCGGGTGATGGAATGTGTCTCTTCGGTGAGTTTCAACATTTGTGCAAATGGAGAAGTTAGAACAAAGGTTCATCCAGGGAGGGGACTTCGCCAAGGGGATCCCCTTTTTCCTTGTTTTTAATTGTTAAAGATGTACTCTCAAAGTTGATCCAAGAGGCTATCAGTCAAGGCAACCCGGAGGGGTTCAAGTTCCACCGCCAATGTCCCCCTCTTTCACACATTTTCTTTGCGGATGATGCATTGCTATTTATGAAGGCGGAGCTAAGTACTGCAGCTTAATCAAGGACATCTTGCAAGTCTACGGGAATGCTTCAGGTCAGCTGATAAATTTTGAATAATCTGGTTTTGTGTTTTCGTCAAATTTGATTCCCATAGAGAAACAACTGTTTTGTGATTACATGGGTACTCACAAATGAAAACGGATTCTAAGTATCTGGGACTTCCCTCCTTTTGGGGAAGGTCTCGATCTGAGGCATATACCTTTCTAGTTGAAAAGGCAATGCAGAAAATGCAGGGGTGGAAATTGAAACCGTTGTCCCAAGGAGGGAAAGAGATCCTAATTAAATTGGTGGTTCAAATGATCCCGTCATATGCAATGTCGTGTTTTTTACTCCCTAAGAAGCTGTGTGATAAGTTGGATTCGGTTACGAGGAATTTCTGGTAGAAGGGTGATCCGGAGAGCAAGGGGATATGTTGGGCCAGTTTGGACAGCCTTACGCGCAGTAAATCTGATGGAGGATTGGGTTTTAGGAACTTTCGTGCGTTCAATGTAGCTCTTCTAGCTAGGCAGTGTTGGAGATTATTGATGAGCCCTCAAGCCTTTTGGGCCCGAATCCTGAAAGGTATTTATTTTCCTAATGGGTCTTTCTTGCAAGCTACTAGAGGTGGTCATGCATCATGGGTCTGGATGAGTCTTCTTCACGGCAGGGAAGTTTTAATGGAGGGCTTAAGGTAGCAAATTCATGATGGTCGACGAGTTGACTTCTGGAAGGGGAGGAGGATTCCGTCATTAGTAAATTTTAAACTGCAGTCTCCTAAGCCAGTAAATTGTGATGTTGATAAGGTTTTTAATGTTATAGATCCAAGGAGAGGGGGTTGGAATGAGTCAAAGTTGAGATTTAACAGCGGAATGTGAAGCCATTCTAGCCATTCCCATGTCTGTTGGAAATAAAAGGGACAAGCTAGTGTGGCACTATGGTTCAAAGGGAGTCTATACCGTAAAGTCTGGGTATCAACGTGCGTTTGACAACAATCAATTGAGGTGCAAGGAAAAACTAGAATCCTCCTTTAGGCCTAACAACAAGATCTGGTCTATAGTGTGGAGTCTCAACATTCCGAACAAGATCAAGAACTTCTGGTGGAAGGTGTGTAAAAACATCCTGGCAACGAATTGATTGAACATTTGCTTTTTGATTGTTTGTGGGTGTGAGAGTGGGGTGGTTTGGTTCCCATGTGAATCTTGATAGTGGAAGGGGGCCTCCAACATCTGCTCTTAAATGGACATCCGAAGTGATTGACTTGGGGAAATCTATAAGGGATAGTGAAGAGTTGATTGGTCAACATGGACACCATGGGCAGAGCTTGGGCAGCCCATATGGAGTTTCTTAATTTCTCGGTGAATCCTTCTGTCCCTATGGAGAACCTTAACGAAGGGCCTGAATGAAAACTCTTTGTGGAAGGCTCCGGACTTTAATTCTCTCAAAATCATCTGTGATGTTGCTGTGGAGAAAGATAGATTTGCAGGGATGGTGGCAATAGTGGTGAGGAACCATGAGGGGAAGCTGGTGGATGGGTTAACCAAGCAGGTGAAGTTTGCCTCAAGTTTTCAAGGGGAGGCTTTGGCAATCAGGCAAGCATGTTTACTTGTTAAAGCAATGGGGATCAATCAAGTGGTGATAGAATCGGATAACAAGCAGGCGATTATGCTTAGCGTTTTTGAATTAGTTCCACCATGGGAAGTAGCAGCTATAATTATGGATATCAGAGATTTGGCTCAAGAGCAGGGGATTTCTTTCAACTGGGTTAGAAGATCAGCAAATTGGGTGGCGCATGAGGTGGCCTCCTTGGCAAAGAAGGGCAAGCTTCCTCTTGAGTGGAGGGCTAACCCTCCTTGTTCAGTTTTGTCTTTTTTAAGCTTTGATAGCTCTTTTTTGTGCCTCGAAGGCATGTTTGGTGGATCAAGGAAAAAATGAAAACCAAAAGATGCCCTTAGGCTATAAATAAAGAGGAAACCCCCAATGTTCTCCTCTTCTTCACACCAGCAGCAAGATTCGGTCCCACCCACCCAAATTACCATGTATACTACTACTATGTACTCCCTCATCTCCATCCTCGTATCTCTGACCCTTCGCCATTAATATCCTCATTCATCTTCTTCCTCTTTGTAGTGAAATATCTTTCTCAAGCATTGCAATACACAAAACCATTACAAGCAAACAATAAATGATCTGAAGCTATAAAGAGCCAAGTCTAAAATGAGTCTGGTAGATTTATACGACATAAAGATTGGTCTAACCTCACATTTCAAGTACGAGGTTCTAGTAGAAGCCTTACCGTGCACAACCAACCGCGAAAGCTATGAATTAAGAAATGGAGTTCAAGATATTAAGAGGCATCTCGTGCATCTGTCCAACACATCTCGCAAACGAGAGCTCCTCAAGTTGATATGCAAGTCTTTTTCTAAGTAACAAAAACCATAGGCCGAAAAAGGACTTCCTTCAGAAGCCAAATGTCAAACACGTGGGTGGCATATACCTTGCATCGATTTATAATGTCGTAAGCCATGTAAAATCAAAACCCGGAAAGCTATTAGAATGTGCGCCGAAAGAAATTGTATTACATGCAACAACCACCCAACCCATTGGCTATTGTACCTTAAATTGTTTCTCACATTCTTGGCTGCAGATGTGGGTTTTGTTTCTGAGAGAGAAAGAGACGATGGGTGTGGCCGCGTGGATGAGTTCACCAGCTCCGATCGCCCGAGTTGCGAACACACCTTTGCCGGCTGACTAATTGATCGGAACTCGGATCGCGACGGTGAAGGTCGACTTGGACGGGCGACGATGTTATAACGGACTAACGACCAGAAGAAAGGGAGGAAAAAAAGTCTTTTGAAGTTGTAATCAAGTGTTGCCGGCTCACTTTTTTTTAAAAAAATTCGACAAATATCTTCTCTGATTAGATACCAAGAAGTATTCGATTGACTTGAAATCTAACATAATCATTGTAATTGACAAGTTCTACAATGTGGACAAATAGGATCATAAAAAAGATTCCAAAGTAAGGTTGAAAATTTCAAAAAACGGAGGAGAAGCCTTCTTCTTTCATAAGGGTTGTAATCAAGTGTACCCAGCTAACTTTTTCCTATTTTTTTCTGGATTTTTCTCCTCCGATTAATAACCATTTGGTACTCGATTGAATTCATACTTTACAAAAGCATTTTAATCGACAAGTTATACAATAAGGACAAATCGGATCATAAAAGTAATTCAAATATAAGTTTGAAAATTGCCAAAAAAGGTGGAGGAGGCTTCTTGTTAACACTTCGCAGAGTGAAGATGAGAAGTGTGTACACTAAAGAACACGCGTTTGGTAGTCCCGCGTTACTTGTTTCTCAGACTTGTTTTACTCTTCCAAAAGGCGTGTTTTCTGAACACGACTTCGTCGTAATAAACATCCCGCTTACGGAACACGATTTTCGTAGAACATACTCCTATATCAATACTTGTGATAGTTTTATTTTGTTCTTCAAGATTTTCACTTCCCGAGTCAAAAAAAAAAAAGATTTTCACTTCAGATTTCACTGATGCAAACAACCTCCTCCTCCTCGATTCACTTCTCTGATCTATTCCTCAAAATTCAATAATACAATTTATATCAAGTTCTTTTCCCGATCCCTTTATCCTCCAACGTCAAAGCTTGGATGACAGATGATCCAAAAAAAAAAAAAAGCTTGGATGACAGGTTCATCATGGCTTTGCGTCGTTTTCCGGGATCGATTTAAACCCTTTGTTCAGTCGCCCTTGGTTTATATATATGTGTAGTCTATTACAGGATGCCCTTAAACTGCTCGATGCAATGTCTGAACCAAACGTGGTTTCTTGGAGAGCTTTAGTTTTCGGGATATGCTCAATTAGGACACGAAAGTGAGGCAAAAGAGGTCTTTGAGGACATGGAGAATAAAGGGATTGAACAAAACTGAGTTGATTTTGGGTAGTCAAATCCATGGGTTTGTGATCAAGATGGGAATGGAATCGGACAAATGCATTTTTAGCGTCCTTAATCAATATGTTGTTGATTAGTTGCGGTCCGTTGTGTACTTATGGTGATTATTATGACATAAATGACCTTGTATTGTTGGAAGAATCTTGCTGGGAATATATCACCATTACGAATGCAAGCGGAGTAAATAGAATCCTCATTGTTGAGACGTTGGGTTTCAAGCTCCAGTATTTAAATTTCAGTTTTTCCTAGAATTAGTGTTACTATTTTTTCGTCTATTGTGTTGGGAATTTCAAATTAGCAGTTCGATTTTGTTCCCCACCACCTTCCATTCCAATGACTGAAACCCTAAGCGAAAATGGATTCGTCAGTGGTGGGTTTCGATGGCTAGTGAGCGCAAGTACACATCTCTCTAACCCATAACCTAGTTTGATTGAAAGGGATGTGTGATTATGAAACTGATCCTACTCGAATCGATCATGATCTGGTTGTTTTATTGTAGTAGTTGACTGAGTCATTGCTTTTGAAAACGATCATAATCCATATAGGTTGAGTTGGCTATTGGAATCACCCAAATGTATCATAGTTTTTTAAAAGGAACCTGGAAATCTATAAATGAAAATTTATCAGAAACATGAATTAAAATAGATGGAAGAGATTATGCACCAAACCATGAAGATATTTCATCCAGTTTTTCTGGGGATCCAGAATTCCCTGTTATTCACCCTTGGATCTCTTCATTAAGGAAGTGGCACATCCGGATTAAAAGTTTCACAAGATCCTCATAGACAAATTCTCATAGATGATCCGGATCCTTATATTGTGTACAAATGAGAGTATTCAATAAAAGTGTGTGAGTTTAAGGTGTCCAAACTCATCATTAAGGTCCATCATCTTATGACCAAATCCAAAAATTTCCATTCTTACAAACGCGAACGTATGCCAGAATCTTGAATCGATTACTCAAAATAGATGAACAAGGGGATTCTTTCCTATCATTTACAAGTGAAAATGTATCCGGCAAAAACTTCAAAGGAAGCGACAACAGAAAAAAATTGCAGTACATTGAAAACCTCTCAGCGGCCAATTTCATTTACATGTTTCATTTGAAGGTTGATAACTTTGTTTAGCACCATCCCAACTCGCTGCTGGAGTGATCCAACAGCTACACAAATTAGGCCTTTGGAGCATTTCGCCTCATAAATTCATCAAATGACTAAATACCGGAACTGCTTATATTCACGAATATATACATGCACAGAGACAGATCGTTTCCATCTGTTCCTGTTTTTCATTCAAAACGTTGATTCTCTCTTCCTTTAGTTTCTTCTTTCTTCGAGGCCACTGCAAATCCAGACCTGAATCTTTCCAAATCCAGAAAAACAAAACACGGCGTGTGGAAATGTAGTCACCCATTGAGTCGTGGAATGCGGCACGAAGGTGGAGCAGCTGTAGATCTGGCTTGAAAGAAATGGCCTTGGAGAGTTCTGATATGGCTTCAGCTTCCTTAAGGTCATCCATTAGAACTGAAAGGCATGATTCGAGATATTATTTTCAGCTAGATCAACGGTGTAGATCCATGTAAAGAAGGTAAATAGTTGTTTACTTCACATGTACACAACAACAAAAAACCGGGAAGAGAAATCCAACCCAAAGCATTTCCCAAGAAGTTATCGACATGAGTCACATTGTGACAAAGTTAAAATATAATGAGATACTTTATCTGATACTTAAAAGATTGGTATGTTCATTTTTCTTTACTTTCACGATCATCGTCATTCCAACCAGGTTCATCCAACCCCTCGTCATCACCCCCATTTGTCAAAAGTCTCATTGAAATTCTTTTGGATTCTTGCATAGCTCGATTTAATAGTGTTGCAACCCAAACTAGAAAAAGTACCATGAAAGAGGTTCCTTGGCCATTCAATGAGACTCCATGAGTAACTATAGATAGAAACTGGCACAGAAACAGCTTTCCAGCAATCATACTCAGCAAAATACCATAGATCGATGGAATTATGATAGAAGCTTCATAAGTTGCTAACATAAGTAGCACTCAATACTTGATCCCATCCCTTCTAAACAGCAAAGTTATTACTTTAGAAAATGTAACATAACAGAGGAGGAGACTTGCAAGAGTTGTCGCTACAAATTCATCCATAAAGCCTAGGAAGTCATTAGAATCTTCTGGAAAGCCAGCAAATTCGAAAAATTTAGAAGAAGGTGATCTGGGGTAATCTCTTTTACTCTTTAGTATTCCTCAACTACATTTGATAGTTCAGATTGTAAGAGTGTGATGATATTTTAGTTGAGTATTTTTGGCCAACTTTCATACTTGTCTGTCTCTGGTCCTAAAACGGTTCTTTTAGTTTTTGGCCTAGCCTCCCAGGCCAGTCTCTTCTCTGTGGCTTCATAGAAAGAAGGCGGCTTTGCTCAGTCATATTCATGATTGCCCTTTTGGGATGTAGCCAGAGCATTATTACAAACAATGGTTGGCAATCCAGTCTCCAACACATAGAGCTTCGCTACCATACCCGTGTTAATTTAGAAGGAGACCTGATTATGATGGGGCTAAGGATGTATAGGACATTCTCAAGGTTATCCCTAAGGAAACCTCACTGCAAAGAACTCTAAATTTGTGCATTCAAGAGTTGACCCTTCAGTTAGTTTGCCGATGGCAACATGTTAAAGAACTTGGCTTAATCAAGCTTTCCAGGCACAAATTTTGCCTCCAGCATTTCAAAGATTCTTGATGACCATAGACAAACATGACCAATACAATAGAATTCGATGTTTCCATCAGACAAAGATCCGTAAACAAAGATCCAGCACAGACACATAGATTGATCAAGGTATTGAGTTGCAGAGCATATGCATGACAGTGGAACATAGATGTAAAAAGCAAACACAAAAAACAAATGGATGCTTGCACTATGGATTGAAAATGATCTGCAGCGATTAAATTATACTCCCTCCTTTCCAAAATATTAGTCTGGTCCGCAAAATGAGAACTTAAAATAGTACAATCTTTCAAAAAAAAAAAACTAGTATTCAACAATTTACTAGATATTCAAGAGTTCTTTCAACTTATGAAAAAAGTTTGAATTTTTTCTTCAAAATATGCATTATTTTTAAGTCCTCGTTTTGCGGACCAAACAAACATTTTGTGACGGAGGTGGTAAACTGAAATTTTCAAGTAACTTACCAGCTGCTCGGTATCGGTATCGGTATGTCCTTAAAGGATCTAGTTGTGAAGCCATGCACAGGTCACTCTTGGCCATGTCACGGTCACAGTACTCTGAACATTTCTCATATCCTAGCCTTGTCTATATACTTCGTCATCTCATCATATGCAGCTTTGCGCTGATTTTTGAGATGGTATACATGTTCCAGCCCCTGAGATGCTCGTGTATGCTTGATATTGAGAGTATTCATGTAGCAGTCAGCAGCAAGATCCAGCTTGTCACAGTCTACGTACACGCTCCCTAAATTGTTTAATGCCTGCAAGAAAGCAGTGTAAATCAAATGGTAATCCACTCAACCAACAAGAGTTTGAACTATCTAAACCAAAACTGATGATTTTTCTCTTAATAGAATTTCGCTTCGTTTTGGTCAAAATTTTATACTTCTCTGAATCATCTTCATGATTGGAATTCTAAAAATGATAAAAGGTTTGACCAGAAGCTCAAAAAAAGTTGATTAGAAGACCAAACTACGCCAAAAGCCACCTTTCTTTGCTTATTTTTCCTTCTCTGAATGATTGTCAGAATTGGACAAGTTTATTTACATTTTTGATGCATCTCGTCTAGACGAATAAAAAATAGAAAGTTTTGTACCGGAAGATTGCAAATAAGCCAAGTACCCAAAAAAAAAAAAGAGTTAACAAAGTCTGAATTTTAATCGTACTAGAGAAAGTGTGCATGCATTATTCTTTTGTATAAGCATGCCGGAGAGAATACATACTTGTCCTTTTCTAAGGCCATCTGAGGGGCATCTAAGAGCTTCTTCGAGAAGTTGGATAACGAACAATGACGACTCTTTATCAAGATTTGAATCAGCTAAAGCATATGCCTTTGGGAAAAAAGCTTTAAAAGGATCTCTGGATAGAAATGGACTCTTCAGCTTTTGCTAATGTTCTTTGCGATGGCCTGTGTCATATAACAACCATCCTTCATAGACAAGCCTTTCTTGCTCAGAGGTAGAATGATTTCGAGCGAGGTGCAAGCTACGCATTGCAGCTTTTTGACAGTTCAACCTGTAACGATGAAATACATCAAGCTCATATTGAACACAAAATATCTACTACTGACGAAGACCGTGAAAGTCTTTCCTCTTTTGTATCTTAGAAGTGTACCACAAACATTTAAGCACTTCAGATAACTGGGAGGCCCTATGTTACGTGGATCCTTCTAAATGTACTAAATACCGCGTTGGACACTCGGCAATCCAACAAGAGTATGAGATACATGTCTGACATGTTTAGTTGGACATTAACCAAGCAAACAAATTTTGTAATTGGATTTCACCATGAACTAGGCATAGGACTCCTATAATATAAACGAAATGCCCAAAGGTAACTTCTAAACACCATTAAACCGATTAAATGAAAGAAATAAACAAATAGAATCCGAATATCGAGAAAATGGAAATCAAGATATGATACCAGGGACTTTACTTCTCTGTTTCTCCCTCAGGACACTTGAAAGGGTTAATCTTTCCATGTCATTCTTTATGGCACAGTCTGTGTTTCATGCACGAGTGTCTAGAAACCTGCCTCGTTAAATTCTCTAGAGTCTAACAAAATGCTGAAATCTTAAGAAGTAGAGATACCAACAAAAGCATGTAGACGAAAGTCCCTCCAACTCAACGACTTCCTTATGAAGCCTAATGTCAAATACGTGGGAGGCATATAACTTGCATCGATTTCTAATGCCGTATGCCATATAAAATAAAAACCCGAAAAGCTATTAGAAATGTGCACCAATAGAAATTGAATTAGATGCAACAACCACCCATTGTACCTTAGATTGATCCTCGCATTCTTGGCTGCAGATTTGGTTCTGTTTCTGAGACAATATAAGCCACAAATAGCAAACACCCGTTGTTGTAGAGAGAGAAAGAGACGATGGGTGTGGCCGCGTGGATGAGTTCACCAGCTCCGAGTCGCGAAAACAACTCTGGCGGCTGACTCAGTGGTCGGAACGGCGACGGTGAAGGTCGACTTGGACGGGCGACGATGTTATGACGGACTACGACAGTACGACCAGAAGGCGGAGGAAAAAAGTCTTTTAAAGTTGTAATCAGGTGTTCCCGGCTCATTTTTTTCCAATTTTTTTCGACATATATCTTCTCCGATCAGATACCAAGAAATATCCGATTGACTTGAATCCTTATAGAATCATTTTAATTAACAAGTTCTCCAATGTGGACAAATCAGATCATAAAAAGGATTCCAAAGTAAGGTCGAAAATTTCATAAAACGGAGGAGAAGCCTTTTTTCTTCATAAGGGTGATAATCAAGTGCATCCAGCTATCTTTTTTTCATTTTTTTCCGAGAACTTTCTTCTCCGATTAACAACAATTGGTAGTCAATTGAATTCATACTTAACTTGAACTTTATAATCAATAATTTATACAATAATGACGAATCGGATCATCAAATCAAATCCAAAACAAGGTTGAAAATTGCCAAAAATGGGGGAGAGGACACTTCTCAGGGTGAAGATGCGAAGTCTGTCTACTACAGAACGCGCGTTTCGTAACCCCGCGTTACTTGTTGCTCGGCCTTGTTTTGTTTTTCCAAAAGGCGTTTTCGCTGAACACGACTTCGTCACAATACAGATCGCATCGAATGTTTCCAGATTTTCATCTCTGTCAATCACCTCTGATTTCACGGATGCAAACCACCTCCTCCTCTGTTATGTCACATGTGCTTGAGTAAGAATTTTGTGGTTTAGAAGGGATGGGATTAATGCTACATATGTCAGCAACTTACGAAGCTTCTTTCATAATTTGATCAATCTCCAGTATTTTGCTGAGTATGATTGCTGGAAAGCTTCATGATAGATGAGAAATGAATGGGTGGAAAGTTGTTTCTGTTCCATTATCTACCTATGGTAACTCATTGAATGGCCAATGAATGGCCAAGGAACCTCTTTCACGGTACTTTTTCAAGTTTGGGTTTTTAAGTCGAGTGATGCAAGAATCTAAAGAATCTCAATGAGACTTTCGACAATTGGGGGTGATGACGAGGGGTTGGAATGATGATGATCGTAAAAGTAAAGAAAAATGAACATGCAGACCTTGTAAGTATCAGAGAAAGTGTCTAATTATATTTTTACTCTGTCGCAATGTGACTCATGTCGATAACTTCTTGGGAAATGCTTTGGGTTGGATTTCTCTTCTCGATTTTTTGTTGTTGTATACATGTGAAGTAAACAACTATTTGATTTCTTTCCATGGATCCACCCCTTTGATCTTGCCGAAAATAATATCTCCAATCATGCCTTTCAGTTCTAATGATTAGAAAAGAATCCCCTTGTTAATGAAATTGGCCGCTTAGAGGTCCTCAATGTACTGCAATGGTTTCCTGTTGAGGCTTTAATTCCTTTGAATTTTTTGCCAGCTACATTTTCAATTGTAAATGATTAGAAAAGAATCCCCTTGTTCATCTGTTCTGACTAATCAATTCATGATTCTGACATATGATCGCGTTTGTAAGCATGGAAAGAATTTTTGGATTGGGTCATAAGATGATGGACCTAATGTTGAGTTTGGACACCTCAAACTCACCTTTTATTGAATACTCTCATTTGCACACAAAACAAGGGATCCGGTTCCTCTGTGAGGAGTTGTCTATGAAGATCTTGTGAGACTTTTAACCCAGAGGTGCCACCTCAATAGGGCTGCAAACGAGCTGAATTGAACTGAGCTTTAGAGTGTTCAAATTCGTTCATTAAGTTTCTAACCGAACTCAGGCCAAATTCAAACTCTATGAAAGTTTGACAAGCCAACCTCAAACTGAGCTTCCTTGTGTTTGAGTCAAATTCGAACTTGTTCACGAGGTTTAACGAGTCAAAAATGTTACATATATTTATGCTTTCTTACAGTTCTAGAACTACAAATAAAATTTTTATTTTGTACATAAATAAATTCATACATACAAAAATTTATAAAAATATACTAAAATGTAAGTTCATATTACTTTTAAAGGTTTATATATGTACAAACTACAAATTTTTCATTATGTAAATGTAAAAGTTTATACATACTGAAAATACATGCGATATTTTATGAGATATATACATATACTCCGAGTTCGCGAGCCTAATCGAGTCGAATACTGCTAAGTTCAGATTTAGCTTGTTCAGTACTCGAACAAGCCTTTACTGAGTCGAGCCTCGAACAATTTACGAACGACTCGCTTCATTTGCAACCCTACACCTCAGTAATGAAGAAATCCAAGGGTGAATAACAGGGAACTCCGGATAGGATCCAGAGCCCCTGAAAAAATGGGTGAAATATATTTTTGGTGCATAATCACTTATATCTATTCTATTTCATGTTTCTGGTAAATGGAAAGTAAATTTCCATGGATAGATTTCCAGGTTCCTGTTAAAAAACTATGATACATTTGGGTTCAACCAGAATAATTTTCCTCTTCCTCAAATTAAGATAAATTTTTGATATTTAGAATTATGATAAATTTGGTTCTACTACACACAAACTACCACAAGAAGAAACTCAAATTGGGTTATGGGTTAGAGAGATGTGTACTGCACTCTCTAACCATGGAAACCCACCACCGATGAATTTCGTCTTTTTCGCATAGGGTTTCATTCATTGCAATGGAAGGTGGTGGGGAAGAAAATCGAACTGCTAATTTTGAAACTTATTCCCAACACAATAGACGAAAAATTAGTAACACTAATTCTAGGAAAAACTTCATCGGACCTAAATGGGCTTAAACTGAAATCATAAACTGAAATTTAGACACTGGAGCTTGAAACCCACCGTCTCAACAATGAGGATTCAATTTCCTCCACTTGCATTCGTAATGGTGATATTTTCACAGCAAGATTCCTCCAACAATACAAGGTCAGTAATGTCATAATAATCACCAAAAGTATACAACGGACCGTAGCTAATCAACAACCGCTCGCTCACTAATTTTTGAAGTCATGTACAGAGTGGTATGACTGCTTCGGACCACATCAAAATCAAAACAAATTAAGAAGATTTCCCAAATTTGAAAACCACATTCTTGTAGTGAAACGTATATGTCGAGGCACTGTAACAAACAGTGCATATTATGCATGCAAGTCACTTGAACTCTCCTTGGACCGGTGCTTTCGTTTCTTACTCCTGATACAATAAATCAACAACAATTGAGAGACAGAGCATACTATCAAAACAAAAGTTACTCCTAATACATAAAAGTGCATTAGCAATACTTGTCATGTGAGCTCGGATCCCGGCATAATTTGAGCTTCCGATCAACGTGCTTCATATCTGTAGCAGTAAGGGTCACAAGTTTACTTACCTGCACAGAAAGAGAAGAAGAAGTTTGAGGAGGAAGGTGGAGGTGAAACCGAGCTACATTCGCACATATTGAAATGAACATTGCAAAGCTGATGCCAGAATTATATCAGCTAAGCAACAGCTGTATCATGATCACCTCAAACTGGGAATTTTATGAAATAAATTATACATTCCTACCAAGGAGATTATGGCATTTAGAGAAACAGTGAGTTCTGAAATGGAGTGTGTATCATGCTGGCGAGAGAGAAGGCTCCCAACGTATCTGTGCATTACATTGAATTTCAGGAAAATTGTTGCAACAAATAAGAAGGGAATTGGAAAACAAGAAATTCATTCAGTTCATATTTGGGAAGCAGTTGGAACCTCTCAAAGTCGAGAAGCCCATGCACCTCATTCGCCCGGTACAAAGCAGCCAATGCCAACTGCATCAAAACAACATCTAATAATTTCAAAAGAGCAACTTTATTTATCAAAATTACGTCACGGATAATGATAGCAAGTAATAACCCAAGAAACTGAAAGTTGCCGTGCTGGAGTAGGTGACTTAACACCTACGTTACCTATTTACGTAGTTTTTCCTCAATAACCAGACAAAAAGTGTTCCATCTAATATTATACAGCCTTGAGGGATCCTCCTGAGATCAGATTGCCACAAAGAGGTTTTGGCCTTTTGGGTGATCTACGAAATGGGAACTGGCCAGTATGATACGAAACAGGGAAAAATTCACATTCAAGGAATATGACGTACAAAAACATATTAGTGATAACCCATAACTAAGTTGAGAAAGTGGGAAAAAGCAATGGGATTCAAAATGACAGTCCTCATATAAGTCCACTGTCCACCTCAGTTAGAAGTGGTCATGCCTATGGAAATCATTATTCTCCCATCTAGTGAATTTTCCATGGAATGTAGGACAGTGGGATGGGTGTACTAGGAATTGTGTGACTAAATATTGAAGAGCAAAGGAATGCAAGCCCACACAAGCAAGTACATAAGAATTTTATTTTTTAATGAGTCGAGCAAGTACATAAGAAATGCAACACTATGGGAGCCTCGAAACAATTGAAACAGAAAGATCAATGGTCTTCATGATATACATGCTGCTATTAAGGTTGCCCCAAGCAAATTTTCCCAAGCCAAAGAAGAATTATTACAGAGTACAATAGCTCATTCAAAATCTCCCACTGATAGATGAGAATGATAAAAAAAAATATCCTTGCATATAATACACTGCCACTCAATTTCTGGGCAGTGGACAAACATGCCATCATTTCCGCATAAACCCTCGTCATTTCACGTATGGCCACCTGCCCCTGAACTACCACATTAATTTATACCAACCACCAATTCAATGTTAGTAATCCTTAAGGATAGATCCATTTTAATAAGCAGAGTAATCTGAGTGTAGGCCAGAGGATGTAGCCAAAGCCCTCCCAGCTCTCTCAAGTACGATAAACCTTCCTAATCAAGACGAGTAGAAGTGTGATCATGACCCGAGCTATTGCTACAAACTAGAAGTCATAAGAAGGAAAACCCAAGATGGTGAGCCATTTGACCCATCAAAGATAACCAGATTATGTAGATTAATTTCTGTCAAGTACAGAAGAGATAGGCTCATAGGCCCAAATTTACACTACTTGTGGGGGACCTAATGTTTTCACTTGTTCAAATCCTTTAAGTAGTTCCACTCGTATTCACAGGCTTTATGAAGGCGAGGACTTGGTAAAACTGAAGTCAGATTCTGCTAGCATATACTTGCGACTACGTGGTCCCACACCTTACCATCCCAGCAGTAGTACCTCCACTACTGCCCCATTTCGTATTGCTGTATTGATACAGCCATCACCAACAAGTAAGCATTTGAAGAGCCATAGTCCATTTGAAAACCAGACTAGATCCAAAGCAACAGGAGAACCGTCAAATGGTCTTGGTTGCAGCCTGGATACCCTAAACCAGTTTGCTCGTAAAACCGAGTAACCAACACTTTTTTTTGTCAAACCAGGAAAAAAAAACGCGGGTGAACCGTCGTTACCGTCTAACCATTGAAATAGGTGATGGTTAACCAGCTGGTTGAATAGACAGTCCGATGCAGCTTCATCATACAAAGACATAAACATATGAGCAAGGCATTAACCACAGAGCGAAGGGCTTCTACAGTTTAGTGACCTACAGAGTACAACTTAGTTTAAACTACAAAGCCGACAGCTGTCATTATAAAGTTGCCCACCGATCTTTTCCCACCTAAGACACTATTTTCTCTAGCGAGGGAATACTCAATTACACATTACCCATCATAATGCTATGTTACCAATGGGCAAAGGGTATGGTCACAAAGAGGTAAAAAAAAACCTACGATGACAAATAAAGCAGATAGCACCATCCCAATTGAGTCCAAAATCAGTGGGCATTGGTCAAAATTCAAATAGGTATCATAGTCTAACCATAGGAGGTAAGGTTGATAGTTTCCATCCGCTTGAGCTTGTTTCAAACTTAATCTCATGTAGGACAATAAGGAAGTTTAGGATTTTCAAAGCTATTGGGAGGATTAGGGTTAGAGCATAACAGAATAGGAGAAACGAAACCAAAACAGGGCTGTTTTGGGTGCTGTGAACACTATCCATGAACAATAATTGAGACCGTTTCATGCAGAAAAATGAAAGAAATAGGAGAAGAAGAAGATAGGTCTGGGAACCACTCCTAGAGGCTAGAGGCCTTAGGCATCACACCAAGGGTTTTATTGCAACACACAATTTATCAAAGAGGCTTCAAAAGCTCTGTGATTTCTCTAAAATATCAACTCCCTTACTTTAGAAGCATTACATTGCTTTTATAGAACTAAAACTATGACTTTTTTAAGAAAAAAGGAAACTACTTATTCGGTAGATTTTGATAGTACAAAAGATTTGTAATAAACAAAGAAAGAGAGAGGATGTTTAGATAGACAAATACCTGCCCAGGAGGGAAGAGAAGGGGTGCATCTGTAAGCATGATTTTATCTGATTCCACCTTAGCAGTTTCATGCACATCCTACAAAGAAGCCATCAAAAATCAGATTACAATAGCAGACGAGCAGCTAAAATAGATCCTTTCTTTCTTTCTTCTATAAGTAAGATACAGTTCTCTTTCTTTTCTTTTTATGTCTCTTTTCTTTCTATTCATTTTAATAATCAAGAGAAATTAAACTACTTCGAGTTAAATTACCAAGTGTGTATTATTATGATGAACGTAACAATAAACAGATCAAAGTAATAAAATCTTCACATGCTCTACAATCCAACCATTGAGCCAGAACAATGAAAAAGAACATAATCAATGGAACAGAAGAACAAAAATGCACCATACTGTGGGGCTTGAAGATACGGTCGAAGACTACTTACAATTTAGATATGGTACTGTAAAAGAAATCAATCACAAATTTAACAATTATGGACACTTATTAAGAAAACAGAATATAGAGGATAAGGCTACCTTTAGCGTTTGAAGTTGGTCATCATTTGCTTCGATAAATTCCTAAAGGATGAATAACAATCATCACTAATCACGGTAAAAGATGAGGATACATATATATAAACACATACATTAGCATCGACCACAGCAGGTAATAGTATTTCACTTAACTCTTGCACATAGGAAATGAGAGTGCGGAAAGGAAACCACGCGGGGGGAAAAAAAATACTAATTTGGAGACTGACCTCCATAACATCGACAAAACCATCAAGTGCGCGATATGGTGCATAAACGATGAGGTCAAAACCTAGACTCTGCAAATTAAAGGAAATATTTAAACTAATATCAAAACCGCAACAAGGTAGGAGGAAAATGGTGTGTGTAATATCATGCCTGAAGAACAATCATCTCATTATTGAGGATCATTTGATGATCTTGTTCAATTGCCTTACCAAGCTCTTCTGCTGATACATGATTTTCTTCAGCCTTACAAGCTGCATATATGCAAGTTAACCTGTCTCCAAACAAAATCTTCCAATTCAAATAGTTTGAAATGAGTGAAACCAAGGACCCGGTTTCAAAATCCAGTGCATCTATGAAGCATGGATACTCCAAAAATGATTCTTTACAAGTTCCTGATACATGTCAGATATGACGCGTATCATGTGCCCCCTGGGTTTTCTACTATTGCAATTATAACCCCAAAAATTTTACATATTCTTTCAATTATCTCTCACAAGTTACATATCCTAGTAGTTTGAAATTGTTTACACATCAACTCTCATAAGCCTCAAAAGTAATCAAAGTAATCCCTAAACTAATTTGCTTCTCAAATGTTTCTCTAAAAAATCACCTACTACGTTTTTCTAATTCTACAAGTCAATATTTGAATTCTCATGAATACTCTATAATTAAGCTTTCGTTGGCTCGATATTCATGTTGAATCTATTGCATTCCTAAACTAATCATGAGGCATGCTTTAGATTTTTTAATTCATGTGTCAATTGCATGTCAAAATTTCAGGTTTTTCGTTTTGCATAACAAACCATCTTCCAAACATATGAAACAAGACCAATAATAATATTGGACTTGAATATGGAAAAAGATTTTTGAGCCCATTACTAACAAAGTGTCCCCTTGGTACTAAATTTCTGGATCCACCAATACTAACAAACAGCCGAGGATAATGTGCCAAAAATGCATGGACACCCATGAAAAGTGTATGGATATCCATGAGATATGTAGTGAAAATATAACTTTTTTGGCTTCATATGAGTATTACCCATTGCAGAGTAGGCGGTGGTTAGCAAAACCAATCATAAAATATAGATTATATTTCCTTTTGGTCTTCTTTAGCGCAAGTATCTTTTTTTAATTTCGATTATACAACAATACAATGAAAAAGGAGTTCCTGAATGGACCATTGAACATCAGCCACCGGCAGGCTACAATTGTAAATCAGATCTAAATCTATATCTTACATAATGTCTTTAGGGTGATGCTCCATAACCGACCATTGTAGGTAAAATCGTTTGAAGTATATAAGAGCTGTTGCCTGCAGAGAATGGATACATTTTCAGAAAAGGAAAATGTCCAAATCATGATACACAATCCCTCCCCTACCTCCAAAAAAATGGTACTAATCACTAGTAAATCAAGAAGCAGAACCATATACCTGTATTTTACGCGGGAATTTAAAGGCATCGCATACATCTTGAATTTTGAACTCATAGAATGTCCGCAGAAGTTGTTCTTCTTCAGTCTTAAGTGGTTTAGGACGTGAATGCTTCTCAACTGATGTGACAACACAACACAACACAAAACAGAAACAGAACAAACACTGAAAGATAAATAAAATCCGCATACGTACACAAGATTTTTCAAAGCCATGTGCAAATTATACCCCCAATTTAAGTCTCAATTAAAAGTTACCAATCTCTTTAGCATCAGGTTGAGGTTCAGGGTACGACCAGGACCCGTCAATATCTACTTCCATTCTTGTTGCTCCATACTTCAAAACATATTATATGGTCAGTATCACGGATATTATATCTTTTTCCAGTGCTTGCCAACGAAGCAAGAGTTTCTCCATACCTTTTCCAGTGCTTGCTTTGCCCTTTGATTAGCAGCTTTGTACTTTTCTTTCTATGTAAAATCATTAAGAAGGAATGGTATTAATACGAGGACAGATTGGAGAAGAAACCATAAAACCTACATAAGAAAACTATTTTTCTATCAAGACTCATTTCCTTTCTGTGGTTGCCAAGAAATAGTGAACCTTGGTTCCTTTTTTATTGAGTTTCAGAACTTTATTAGAAACAGCAAAGTACAAGGACTACAGCTTGATGTATTTTTTCCTCAACAAAACAAAAAATCAAACAGAAACAATATCAATCATAAAAAGGAGAAAAAATTTGAGGGCCCAAACAGAATATTACCAGATCTTGGGGAGAGAAGATCCACTTGGCACGGTGAGTTGAAGTTAGAAAATCAGCCATCACTGTGAAGTGAGATTCAAACAAAGGTCTATAACACAGAAATCCCAATCTGACATAATGTTTTAAGTATTGAACGGGTAAACAGACTGGATCAAGGGTCAATGCTTCACACAAAAATCAAAATGATGTATTAAATTACAATTTGACAAGCTCATAAAATAAGGACACCATACAAAGTACATCTTCAACATTGTGTCCTAGGTGATTTTTTAAACGTTAGCTGCTTGCTGGAGTTCAATGAGAACATTAACGAGGCATGGAAGAACACAAAAGATTAGGTACGGAACTTAATCAACTCTAATTTCCTAAATAGGGATGGATCCAAGATTCTAACTTTTAGGGGCTAAAGCATGTGAAAACACACTTAAGTAACCCCATGGGGTTGGCCTGGACCGCCTGGTGGTCTTGGCCTGGAACTTAGGGCTTTGCTCCTTCCTAAGGTCTCATATTCTTCTTGCTAGCAACTCTTGGGGACCACCTAAGCGTGGAAAGGGCTGTTGGAAGAGTTGTAGGAACTAGTCCGAGGTGTGCGTAAGGTGACTCGGGACACCCCGCATTACCGGGAAGGCAGGAAAAAAAAAACCCTACTTAAGAAAATTTGCCAAGAAAGGTTAAAGTAATGGAAAATCAAGAATCATTATCGTTGTTACTAACATTTTCAAAGCCCCACACGCTAAGAACGAGCAATATCAGCGCATATTTCTCGAACTTTATTCACTAAGATTCAATTGCATTTGTCAAATACCGGTTGTCAAATGCTAACACAAAAATGATGAACTATGTCAAGTAAATAGACGTCCAAATTCAAAAAAAAAACTTCTGCAATATTGATCAAAATACCCCATTTTTATATCCTGAACACTTAACGACAAAATGACTAAAACATGTAGTAAACTTGAACTTGAACTAAAAGTATAACAGAACATGAACATGAACATGAAAGACTCCACATAATGCCTATATAAAATAATAAAAGCATTTGACGTCTGATTGGCACAAGAAAACAATGCACAAAACAGCTAGCCCGAGCACACAAGATTTTTACAATTTACCAACAGTATACCAGACCAGTTCCCTATTCATCCTTACCGGTTTCACCAGCCTATCCTCTAGGGTAATTCAACTTGTTCTTCTTTCGTGGCAGAGGATAAAGGTGACAAATACGTAGTTTTGGATGAGTTACAATTTACAAATAATGTTGGGTCTTTATTGACCAATTCACAATTTCATTAGCTTCACTTTACCTTCGGCTTTCCTGTGCGAGAGAATCCAAATCAGAGATGCTTCAATTTGCTTTTTCCTTCTCAACCTTAGGGCATGCGGGGAGATAGAGAGAGAACCAGAATCAAGATAAAAAGAAGCCATAAAAAGACCACAGGGGACAGGATTAAATAGAGATAGGATACGTACCAAATACCAATGGTTCAGTAATCTTCTCTAACGAACCATCTAGCCTCTTCTTTCAAGGTCAGTCGAGAGAGTCGAGCTTCAATGTCTTCCTACAGAGCAAGAGCAGAGAGGGACGGAGACCGGAGACCCTCTAATCTCTCAAAGTGGGGGGCAATCGAGCCAGTGAGCGTTTTAGTAGAGTGTTGCTAGCGGTACATACACTCATGTACATACATCGCGTACATACGCACTTTAAATCCGTATCAAGTCCCACAAAAAATATCCAAGCCGCTCATTTTGTTCAAAATAGTTTGTTTATGATCTCTTAAAAAAAATTAACCCAACCCGATATCGATAAAGACATTTACGATACATCCAACTTTGCTTTAGAATTCAGACCTAAATTCTAAAGCAAAGTTGGATGTATCGTAAATGCCTTTACCGATATCGGGTTGAGTTAATTTTTTACAGAGATCATAAAAAAATTATTCTGAACAAAATGAGCGGCTCAAAAAAATTAATTTTTTTGTAAGACTTGATACGAATTTAAAGTACGTATGTACGCATGTATGTACCCCTAGACTTTCCGTTTTTAGTATCAGCGGTGCTACAGTCCCGACGGGAAAGGATCCGATCGTATCCCGACGCCGCGCCGGGCCCACTCCGGCCACCGGACGGCCGATTCAAGTCGTCCAATAATTCTACAAAAAAAATCCGAGTGGGCCCTAAGCGAGAATCAACGGCATCCGATGTGTGTAGGTGCTCAGATCAAACACTCCATGTTTTTGTATATATCAACGACATCCGATGTGTGTAGGTGCTCAGATCAAACACTCCATGTTTTTGTATATATAATACTAATGTTTGTCCATGCCTACGACACTAAGCACCTCGGTAGTGCTGTAGGCACGGGCATTTTTGTAAAAAAAAATTTTACGCCAACGCCAGAAGCCGAGCAGTGGGTAAAAAGAACCCATAACATTTTTGTAATATATTTGTAAGAGTATGGGTGTTTTCTTAAGAGAGTTGGAGAGCACACATCAGCCCTTGGATCAAATGAATCTCAGCCCTTCTTTTCAACTTGTGTTTGTGTGGTCCCCACATTTTTGTGTTTTATTAGGTAGATATACAAAAACATGGAGTGTTTGATTTGAGCACCTACACACATCGGATGCCGTTGATTCTCGTGAAGGTCCACTCGATTTTTTTTTATAGAATTTTTGGACAACTCGGATCGGCCGTCCGATGGCCGAAGTGGGCCCGGTGCGGCGTCGGGATCCCTTTGGTCGGGACCATGGCAAGAGAAGCTTTAATTCAAGCTTGGAGGCAGAGCTCTGGAGCATACACAAGGGACTGGAAAATCATACTAGAAAGGAAGCTAGAAAATGTGAAGATCGAATTAGATTCACTCGTAGCGGTAAACCTCGTCACGGAAGGAAACCCAGGCAATCATCCCCAGAGCGTGCTGATCAATGAAGCTCATTTCTTACTGGCTCAGACTAACACTATGATTGGGCATATCCCCCGTTCGGCGAATCAAAGCGCTGATCACCTTGCTAGGTTGGGAGCTAAACACACAGAAGACTTTATGTTTGTTATGAACATGCCTATCGATATGAGAGAATTTGTAATTAGAGATAGCCTGAATATCAGGCAAGTACCTGACTAGGTTGCGAGCTCATATGCTCAGTTGCCCAAAACTTTGGTTGTACTCTTGGGCCCTGTTTGATAACAGTGATAGATGGATGTGATTCGTAAGGAGATGGGATTATGATTAGGATTCGTAAGGAGATATGATTGGTAATGAGAAGGGATTGATAATGAGTATGTTTGTTTGGGATGTGATTAGATGATGAGATTATTAATATCATGTTTGTTTGAGATGGGATTAAAGGATGGGATTGGATTGATAGAAGAAATTGGTAATGAGAAGGGATTGGTAATGTGAAGGAGTTGGGATTGGACTATTAATACCCCTCAATACCAAGTCCCACGGGGTATTAGCAATACCCCTATTAATAATACCACCACTCTACCAATCCAATCCCAACCCCTTGGAGGGTTATCAAACGGTGATGTGGTACTCTCTTGCTTAAGTTTTAATGAATTTCCGTTTGACCGGAAAAAAAAGGGAAACACAGACTTTTCGTTTTAGTATTGAAGTTTGGCTCGTTTACCAAACGAGTTTGAAATTCGAGCTCAAGTTCAGAACGAGTCCTGATTATTTCTAAATGAGCCAAGCCCGTAAAGAGTCGAGTCTATACAATCGAGTCAAGCTTTTCTGAACCAAACCAAGTTTTAGAGTGTGGAAATTTTGAGCTCCAGCATGATTTGATTATTAAACGAGTCAAGTCAAACAGAGTTACAACCTCAGTTGCAATGGAGAAGGATGTGTGGGGCATGCCCTTTTGAATTGGACTGCTCGTTTAGATTATGTTTGAAATTTGTGGAAAAGAAGGAAAGATTAAACACAAGTTCAATTTTTCTCTTGATTTCACTTTCCTTCTCATTTCCTTCGTAATCACTTTCTCTTCTTTTCTTTTTTCTTTCCCTGAATTCCAAATAAAGCCAGACTTCAATTACTCATGTCAATACCAAGATAAATTGCAAAATTACCTTCGTATTGACAAATATACGACCGACCATGTTGGGTTTGAGACTTGAGGAAGTATTTTGAGGTAACAAGGGGAGAGATGTAAATAGAGAAATAAGAATAATAATTTGAGAGAAAATTTATTAAAAATCATGAACAGAGAGAAAAAATTGGGTCTAGAAATCCAAAACGAACATGGTCAGTGAGACTTGGGGCACAGAAAGTCATGTGGGCCGCGGCCCAAAAGAGCCCAACTCACAGCCCAATGCAACACATGGCCACATCACAGCCCAAACTGGCAGCACGCATTTGCAGACGGGCCCACCGTTCCCACGTGCGAGATTTTCAAAACCCAATTAGGGTTTGCGAGTCGTCATCGATCTCGGGCACGCCCTCGGGCAGCCATATATTTGCTGCCCGTTGGTTTCTCACTCCTCAATTCCTCTCCCTCCCGCTTCTTCAACCCATTCGAAATACACATATTTGTATCTCTATACATACATCATCTATATCTCGTTATATATATACGCCTTGGAATCAAGCCCCCCCGTCTCTCTCACTTGCAATTTGTTTTCCTCTCAAGCAACCAGATAGAGTGAGAGAGTATATTTGTAGAGAGAGAGAGGGAGGGAGGAGAGAGGGAAAAACCCTAATTCCTCTTTTTGCTCGTTCGAAGTGTGTGGGTTCAGTCAGATTCTCGCGTGAGGTACGCTTCTACTGTTCATCTCGATCTAGGGCCTTGAGATTTCTGTTCTGTGGTTAGATCGCAGTTTGCATCGGTGTTTTTCGGTTGTATTTAGTGTTTTTAGGGTTTTACGTTTGCTGTTGAAATCGAATGGGCTGACGACGTGGTCGTTAGATTGTTTCTGTGCTCGAATCTTACTATTTTTTTCGTTGGTTTTGGCTTAATCGGTTGTGCCCTACTATGAATCGTTGTTTTATTGATGTGTTTGTTTAGGGTTTAAGCTTGTTGACTTTTGGTAGTATTTATCCTCCGTAACTCATCTGGGCACAGCGTTTGGATAAGGTTTTTTTTACCTAGTATTTTTCCTGATTTTTTTTGGGTGTTAGTTTATTTGCTGGATATAAATTTGGAAGGTGAAGTTTGGGGATTTTTTGATGTGCTTTTTTTTTTTAAAGGGTGAAAACCATTTCTTTGCACTTGAGACATTTGAAAGCCGGATTAGGTAGGCCGGATTGGAGGGTGGTCAAAATTGTCCTCCTTGTCCGTTGTTTGGCAGTGGGGTTCAACCATTGGTAGATGTGGCAACCCCATGGGGGCGGGGTTAGTGGGGACATCGGCCACTTGAAGTGGGTTAGTCCAATTCCTTATGCACCAATCCAACACAATCCAGTCAGTTCCTCCCAAATCACGCCAAATTTGTCGGCTGTCAGATAAGGTTTTGGGGGTTTTCTTTGTACAATGAAGACTTCTCATTTTCAGAAACTATTCTCCTTTCAAGCAAGCATTGTCAAGTTCATTGCTTTGGATTCTCATTCACAAGTTCCATAACGCTTCACAGTTAACTGATGCTATAATAAACCTGATGAACAGACCTTCCCTAGATATTGCTAAGGCGTAGAGAACCAGTGTTCTTGTGCCCTTTTGATTTCTTATTTTTACCATATGTAGGTCTAATTCGTGTAAAATTCTTACAGGGCAGCACATAAGTGTGCTAAACATTTCCTCTTCTCCTACTAGACTTCTTCCTGACACCTACTTCCCTTGCTCTTTTAACTGCTTCTCTACTCTTGGCTGTTTGTTTACCCATTTTCTATAGTAAATTTCATTTTCCTTTCGTCACCAAAATGTTGTTATGGTGGTTTTGAAAAAGTTAGGCTCTATCTGCCCTGACAAAAACAAACACGATACAAATGTAGCTTTGCTGTTGAAAGAAAGATGCATCTTGTGCAGAATGATACTGACTAGCAGTTTTCTTCAAGAATGTTTATACCATAAGAAGGATAAAATTGCCTTGTTCATTTTATTGATCAAGACTGCAACCAATTTATTAATAGTTAAGGAAGTTCGAATTGACAGACATAAATAGCAACGCTGTGATCATATCGGGATTTGTATGTGTAATGGTCTTTTGTCCCAACCCAAAGTGGTGTCACTGTTGCAGCATTTGACCTGAACTTGTTTCCTTTCTTTCATTCTCTTTGTAATAATTTTCTGCACCGTCTGCTCAGTTTCTCCTTATGCAAGCAATGCCAAAGTTCCTTAGAGCCAAGCACCTGGAGTGATAGAGAGCAGCACGAAAGGTGGTTTTTGATGGGAGGGTCTATCTACTGACCTCTAAACTTTGAAATAACACTTGAACTGATATGTTTGCTTCTTTTATTATGTGGTCTCTCCCTTGTTTTAATGTCTCTTCTTTGTTGTCTGTACATCATTCTAACAGTGTGCACCGTTTTACCAAATTGTAATGCAGGAACAAAATGGCTCTGGAAATCACCCAATTTCTTTTGTCTGCTCAATCAGCTGATCAAAAGGTCCGAACTGAGGCAGAGGGTAATCTCAGGCAGTTCCAAGAGCAGAACCTGCCATCTTTTCTTCTATCTCTGTCAGTTGAGCTCTCAAACAATGACAAACCTCTAGAGTCCCGAAGATTGGCTGGTATCGTGCTTAAAAATTCATTAGATGCTAAAGATGCTGCTAGGAAGCAACAACTCTTACAACAGTGGGTAGCAATTGATATTTCAGTCAAATTGAAAATCAAGGAGATGCTCTTGAGCACTCTTGGATCTTCAGCGACCGAGGCAAGGCAAATTTCTGCTCAAGTAATTGCAAAAATTGCTTCTATTGAAATCCCTCGAAAGGAGTGGCCTGAACTCATTAGATTGTTGCTCTTCAATATGACACAACAAGATAGGCCAGCTTCATTGAAACAAGCGACCTTGGAAGCACTAGGATATGTGTGTGAGGAGATATCTCACCAGGACCTTGTGCAAGATGAAGTCAACTCTGTTCTCACTGCTGTAGTCCAAGGCATGAGCGTAACGGAGTACAGCCCTGAAGTCCGCCTTGCCGCAACTAAGGCTCTTTATAATGCTCTAGATTTTGCACAGACCAACTTCGAAAATGAGATGGAGCGTAATTACATTATGAAGGTTGTCTGTGAGACAACTGTGGCCAAAGAACCTGAGATTAGACAAGCTGCTTTTGAATGTCTTGTCTCTATAGCATCAACTTATTATGAGGTTCTCGAACCATACATGCAAACAATCTTTGAGCTTACATCAAAGGCAGTTAAAGGGGATGAAGAAGTTGTTGCCCTTCAAGCGATTGAGTTTTGGAGCTCTATTTGCGATGAAGAGATAGAACTTCAAGAGTTTGAGGAAGTTGATGGTGGGGATTCTGGAACTTCACATTCCCACTTCATTGAGAAGGCTCTGCCATCTTTAGTTCCTATGTTGCTAGAGACTTTACTAAAGCAGGAAGAGGATCAGGATCAAGATGATACTAATTGGAATGTGTCCATGGCCGGCGGGACATGTCTAGGTCTTGTTGCTAGGACTGTTGGTGATGCTATTGTTCCCCTTGTAATGCCATTTGTGCAGGCTAACATATCAAAGGGTGATTGGCGATCCCGCGAGGCTGCTACTTATGCCTTTGGCTCAATCCTTGAAGGGCCGGGTGTTGAGAAGCTTGCCCCCATGGTCCATGCAGGCTTGGAATTCCTACTTAATGCGATGAAAGATGAGAACAGCCATGTGAAAGATACAACTGCATGGACGCTTAGCCGTATTTTTGAGTTATTGCACTCCCCATCTAATGGATTTTCTGTGATTTCTCCGGCAAACCTCCAACGGGTTTTGGGGGTTTTGTTGGAAAGCATTAAAGATGCTCCCCATGTTGCTGAGAAGGTTTGTGGGGCCATCTACTACCTTGCCCAGGGTTATGAGGATGCTGGTGGCCCTACCTCCTCTCCTCTCACACCATATCTTCCGGACATCATAACCTGTCTTCTCGCGACTGCTGATCGCAGCGACGGTAGCGACTCTAAGCTCAGGGCTTCTGCTTACGAAACCTTGAACGAGGTGGTTAGGTGTTCAAATCTTAAGGAAACGTCTCACATCATTACACAACTACTCCCTGTCATCATGAATAAGTTGGCACAGACTGTTGAGTTCCAAATTGTATCCACCGATGACAGGGAGAGGCAAGGAGATTTGCAAGCTCTTCTTTGTGGGGTCCTCCAGGTTATTATCCAGAAGCTTAGCAGTGCTGATGAGACTAAGGCTGTAATACTTCAAGCTGCCGATCAAATCATGGTATTGTTCCTCAAGGTTTTCGCTTGTCGTAGCTCTACGGTGCATGAAGAAGCAATGCTTGCGATTGGTGCACTGGCTTATGCCACTGGACCAGAGTTTGGAAAGTATTTGTCGGAGTTTTATAAGTATTTGGAGATGGGTCTGCAGAATTTCGAGGAATACCAAGTTTGTGCCATCTCAGTTGGTGTGGTGGGTGACATTTCTCGCGCTTTGGATGAGAATATCTTACCATACTGTGATGGGATCATGACCCTCCTTTTAAAGGATCTCTCGAGTGGTGAACTACACCGGTCTGTCAAGCCCCCCATATTCTCCTGCTTCGGGGATATTGCTCTGTCGATTGGAGAACACTTCGAGAAGTATCTTGTTTATGCAATGCCGATGATGAAGGGAGCTGCTGAGATATGTGCCAGAATGGACAACAGTGACGAAGAGATGGTGGAATATGGGAACCAGCTCAGGCGCAGCATCCTTGAAGCTTACTCTGGAATTCTTCAGGGATTTAAGAATACCAAACCTGACCTGATGGTGCCCCACGCTGCCCATCTGTTGCAGTTCCTAGAACTAGTTTGCAGAGATGGTCAAAGGTATATTTAGTGTTATTGTTTCTTTCTTTTTTTTTCCCCTTCTGCTTCCCAAATCTCTCGGTGAAAATGCTGCTTGTTTGTTCGTTTGCATATTGCAACCAGTTTCCAAAAGAAACGGCCTTCAAGTTTTCAACAAGTTGAAAAACTTCGCATGGTTTCTCAAGATTGCGTTCTTGTTTGAAAAATTCCTAAAGTGTGTGTTCAAAACCATCAACCGGCTAAGTTTCTTAAATTTTCAGAAGACCGTAAGTTCTTAACCAAACCGTGATATAGTTTCTAATAGCCGCTAGCTTGGTTCTTTGCAGGGATGAAAGTGTTACGAAAGCAGCAGTGGCGGTGTTAGGTGATCTTGCAGATGCACTCGGTTCAAATGTGAAGAATTTGTTAAAGGACCGTACTTTCTGCAATGAGTTTTTGGTGGAATGCCTTCATTCAGATGATGAACAGCTCAAGGAGACTGCAACTTGGACCCAAGGGATGATTGGACGTGTTTTTGCTGTCAGCGGGTAAAAATGAACTTTTTGTTAGTTGCCATTTCTCTTGGTTCATGTTGTTTTGTTCGGTAAATGGTCAAGAGAGTCAGGGTAGTAAGAAAGAAGAGGTCTGGGGTTCTTTCTCGTGTCTTGTATGTCTTAGGTATAAGTTTCTGAACTGATGAAATGTTTTATTATCTTCTTTGTTGGGGGTCAGAAAGGTTCTTGTTAGGAAAAGCCATCGTAAGGGCCACACTACCTGTAGGTGGCCTGATATTCTTGTTAACTCTATTTAGTTTTATGCATCCACTAATCGGTGGTTTGTGTCGGTCTATTGTTGTCCTCATCTTTGCTTTTGTTATATGGTTTCAATATCCTGTATGGCTTCATGGGTCCACATGCAGTTGCAGATTTTGGGGATCTTGCTGGTTGATGTAGTGTGAAATTCTAACATGGCTTCTTGTTTGTCAGTATTCACTCACAAGACTACAAGTTTTGTCAAAATCCATTGAAACGGGTGGTTTTATTCTTCTTCACGTGTTTTTATGCTTATTTAAATCTAAATGACATATAGATATCAGTGAATTCTGGTAGTTTTTGTTCCGTAAGGATAGGAAGTTCGCTTGCCTTTGGTTTTCTTGTAAAAGGAGAACATCGTGATAGGATAGGGGTGTATGAAATATAAGCTACATAACCACGTGCCCTCTCTTTGAGCGGGTGGTTGGTTGGACTGACTTGGTCGCTTTCAATGCGGCCCAAAGGTCAGGTCTCTGGCTACATCCCCGGGATTATTTGTTGCCTCGTTTTGCAACCTTTACCAAGTCTCGCTGTCTCACTAAACCACGTATTTTGGATTCTGATGTCATACGTGACCTTTACTAGCTTACCCGAATGCTCGAAAAGGACACGGCCATTGATCGACGCAGCACATTTCTTCCAACGTGTTTAGAATTCTTACGTTGAGAGATGCCATGCTTAGGCCGTTGTTGTGACCAACTATCCCCAGAAGTTGTGTGGTGGGTTTTGGTTGCCCTCAAGTGTATCCATATTGTATGGTCGGAATTCACTTGACTTTGAGCCCAGCTGCGTGGGCTTTTAGTTGTCGTGTGCGAAACGTTTGTATCTTTAGTTAGGGTATGTACTAAATATTTATAGTGTATTTATTTTCTTCTCATTTACTCCTCTCCTTTTCTTTTTTTTTTGGGTTAAAAGTCTCATCTCTAGCCAGATTTGCTATTCTGTCGACAAGTAGAATTCTAATTCATGGTTTTCTTAACTTGCGATCCGCCCGATAGAAACTCGTTTAAGATCAATTTCGAAGCTTAACAGACTTTGGAACTCGTAAAATTTTCAAATCAAACTTGCAACAAACTAAATATCCTGCAGGAGACTCTGTCAAAGGACTGTTATTTATTTCTTACTCTATGTTTCTTTTTAAATGCCCAACTTGTAAATTCAAATTTTTATGAAGATGTTATCATTACACTATAAAATTGTAACTTTTCATAGTTTCTTGAACCTCTCGTGCACTAATTGAAGCCCCTAATTGTAACTCTTCATTATACTTTTATCTCATAATAATAGAATCTATTAAGAAGGGCAAAATGGAAATTGTGCTAGCTTTAACTAGGGCTGTAAACGAACCGAATCGAGCCGAACCCTGTTAAGTTCGGCTCGAGTTCGATTCGAGCCTGAACAACTCGGCTCGTTAAAATTTTTCAAGGCTCGGGTTCGGCTCGGTTGGGTTCGTTAAGGTACTAGTTTGGCTCGAGTTCGATTCGAACCTGAATATCTTGGGTCGAGTTTGGCTTGTTAAACTCAAATGAATGGAGCCGAGCCGAAACTAAGCTTGAATTGAGCTCGTCAAGACTCGGGTTTGGTTCGGCTCAGCTCATTAAACTCAAGCGAACCCAAACTCTCTCATTAATCGTATAGAATTTGGGAGAAAAATAAGTATTGAATTATATATACAACCATAAAAAAAATTATATTTACAAATAGACCCCTATTGAATTATTAATTAAATTTAAGTATAGGTTCGCGAGCCTAACTGAGCCGAATACCGTTAGGCTCAAGTTCGGCTCATTTACGGAACGAGCCTAGAATTGAGGTTCAGGTTCAGTTCGTCTAGCAAACGAATCGAACTCGAACGAGCTCTTGCCGAACCAAGCCTCGAATAGTTCGCGAACGGCTCAGTTCATTTACAGCCCTAGCTTTAACCCAATAATTTTTTATTGGACAATGGTCTTGTCCTTGCCCCATAAATAAACAGAAATTTGAACGTACTTTTAAAATTTGTTTAGTTTTGAAAATCAAACTTAAACAATTAACTGCTCAGCACATTTTGTTTTACCTCTGGACCTATGATTATGGAACCATTCTTAGGGAAATGATTTTGCCACTTCCCTTTTTGTTAATGCCACTCTCCTTCTCTCACAAAACAAATCATTTAATCAAGACACAAAGGGGAGTAGCATTAATAAAAAGGGGAGTGGCAAAATCACTCCCCTCTTTGTATTTATTATTGAAAATTGATTTTCATTCCTCTTTTATCCAACTGCACTTCATTTTTTTTTTCTTTATTCATGTAAAACTATAAAACTACCCTTCATACATTTTCTCCGTCACACATAAAAAGGGTAATCACGTAATTTCACATCACTACAAAACAAAACAAAACAAATATAGTTCATTTGGATAAAAAGGGAGTGTGAAAATCAATTCCCTTTCAGAATTAAACTACAAAGAATATGTATGATTATACAGTATACAATCCCTATCAATTCCTAATACAAAAGGTCAACATATTAATAAGAGCTCCCTATCTACCGGCTTCGAATGAACTGAATGACATTTGCCCTATTGAAGACGACGTCGTCGCCCCATCACTCGAGATAAAAAATCTGGCCATAGTTTCTTGAACCTGTCGTGCACCAATGGCAGACCCCAATTTATCAATCCCCGGAAGCAAATCATCTCCATTCAAGTACCTCAGGATTTCCCTCATGCTGGGCCTTGCTTCTGCTTTAGGGTTGGAACAAAGAAGCCCTAGGCCCAAAACCAATTCCATCTCTTCGACCGCGTACCCAGGACCCAGATTCGGATCCACAACGTCAACCATCCCACCCGTTTCCGCTTGAAGTCGCTCGATGACCCAATTCACCAGTATGACCCGGCCTCTTTCCGGGTCGTCGACGATGGGGCCCCTCCCGCAAGCCACTTCTAGTAGCAAGACCCCGTAGGCAAACACGTCGGAGCTCGTGGAGGCCTTTCCGGTCTGGGCCAATTCGGGTGCGATGTACCCGATTGTGCCCACGACACTTGTGGTGTGTGAGATTGTCCCATGGTCATATAATCTGGCCAGCCCAAAATCCCCCAGCCTGCCATTCATCTCCCCATCTATCAACACATTGCTGGACTTGACATCTCTGTGGACCACCACTTGGGCCCACTCCTCATGCAAGTACACTAGCCCTGCAGCAATCCCTTTGATTATGTGAAATCTTTGCTCCCAATTCAAAACAAACCCATTTTTGGGGTGGTAAAGAAGAGAATCAAGGCTACCATTTGGGATGTAGTCATAGACCAGAAGCAAGTCATTTTTCCTCTTGCACCACCCTAGGAGATTCACCAAGTTCTTGTGCCTCAGCCTTCCCAGACACTCGATTTCCGCCGCGAATTCCCTCATCCCTTGTATCGAATTATTCGACATGATCTTCTTGACCGCGATTTCTTCTCCCGTGGTTGGTAAAGCGCCTTTGTAGACCGCGCCGAACCCTCCGGTTCCCAGCAACTCGCTCTCTTTGAATCCCTTCGTCGCGATGTGAAGATCCTTGTACTTGAACCGGTGAGGGCAGTCCAACTCCCACTCTTCGAGGCTTTCGAAATTCAGCCTCCTCCTGTATGCCATGACAATCAACAAAGCCGCCACCAAAATAACAACCATACCCGATAATGCGCCGATCATCGCCTTAATCTCGGGTTTGAATTTGGGACTTTTTTTCTCTACCGGTACGACTGGGAGTTTCAAAAGATTCAATGGAGGAGCGGCCCCGTTCAACCCAAAACTCCAACCCAATATGTAATGAGCGCTTGATTTGTTCCCAGTGGCCGCGGAGAATCCAACGTACATGTTCTCCAAGAGGACAGGGGACAAGTCGATGACTTTCGAAATGAGGGGTCGAATCGGTTTTCGTTCCAATATAGGAGCTATCGTAACGTTCAAAAACCGATTCGACCCATCGTAATCTACCCACGCTTGAATCGGATCTCCACTCTCCAACGTCATTTCCTCCTTGTCGCCCCCGTCGTAATAAAAAGCCAGTTCTTTTTCAACCGACGACATCTTATTGATGTTGACTCCTATATGGTTTCCTTCCTCATCAAAAGTATCATTAAACCCGTTAACTGTATCGAATTCCACCGCGAAAAGTTGGTTCGACGGCTTATTGTCGTTGGCCTCGCTGAGGATGCCGAGATAGTGTCCTGCCTCTGCGCCGGGGAATTCCATCGCTGGAGAGACGGTGAAGGCGAGGCCGTGGCCACCGCGGTTCGAACCGGAGGGGACTATTTGGAAGACAAAGTGAGTGCTAAATGAGGAAATGTTTTTGTTAGGATTTGAAGAAGAAGTGTTGAGGTGAAAACGAATGGGGTGGGGGTAGAAAGCGTGGCCTATGACGTTTTGGGTCCTGTCTGTGAGCCTGAGTGCTCCACTGGGTTTGGGCACAGTTGCGCCTACAAGTTTGAGATTTGATTGGTTGAATCCATTGTATCTGAATTCAACATGTTGATCAGATTGTGCTACAATGGAGGAAGAACAGAGGAGGAGCAGGAGGACGAACAATGAAATGGGAGTAGCCATTGGAGTTTATCTTTCTTTGGCAGTTTGGACACACGGCTGAGACCTTTTTATGTACACTTGAATTAGTTATAGAAGAGAGAGAGAGAGAGAGAGAGAGAGAGAGACTTGGGATTGGTCAAAGTTAACATACTTTGTAGAAGTTCTAATAAGGGGGCGTAGATGACCTTTACAGAATCTTACTCCTACACTTTAATACACGGAATTGGCCAATTATTAGGTACTTCCAGAGGCCCGAGTACCATGTGGCAATGTCAGGTGGTATTCCCTCTAACCACTTAACAACAGTGAATGGTACTGTCTCTACTGTTGGAATAAATTAGAAATCTTGTATTAGGATAAATTAGAAATCCCGAGATTGGTATAGAATATGTACGGGTACTTGTGTTTAGTCTTTAGGTAAATGGTTAGGCGTACCACACAAGCAAACGGCACGTGGTATTCTGAGAATGCGCTGAATAGTTACTCAGTATGAATACACTAGAACAGAGAAGTAAGAAATCTAGCTACATGTGTTTTAGAGCTCTTTTTCCTTGTAGGGGGCTTGAGCTTCTACACTACAGTGCCCCACTTAGTTGGAGAAACACCAACAACATCCATGTAATTCCCAATAGATGGGAGTAGAGTAATGTATGGGTGGAAAGACCGGATGCGAATCTAAATTTTGACCGTATATACTCAAAGTGATTGCTCTATGAAAACATTACTGCTAAAATAAATAGCAGCTCCCATATACTTCTAGAAATCGAGGAATTCAAGGATGTTATGTTGTGAAACTATGTCTTCATATCAAAGATGAAAAATCACAGAAGACAAACCTAGAGACCTGATTCAGTTTATGCGCTCATAACCTTATTTCCTTCGATCGAAATCCAAATCTTGAGTAATGTACGAGAAATACAATTACATGTACTACAAGAAGGCTTAGGCGTACTTTTAAACTCTTTTATTTTATTTTATGATTTCTCTCATCTTATCGTCCACCACAAAAAATGATAATGCGTTACCAGAAAAAAGGCATTATAATATGTTATGATGTCCTCACATACAAGGTTGGGGACAATTCCCGTCCTCTCTCTACTCAATTTTAATTGAACTAGTGTTCCAGTGTAGGAGTATTTTAAATCGCGGCGTAAAAATCTTCTCATCTCTCAAAATTTGGACAAGGTTAGGATGCACATCTCTATCCCCAGAAGTTGTGTGGTGGGTTTTGGTTGCCCCTCAAGTGTATCTATATTGTATGGTCGGAATTCACTTGATTTTGAGCCCAGCTGCGTGGGCTTTTAGTTGTCGTGTGAGAAACGTTTGTATCTATAGTTAGGGCATGTACTAAATATTTATAGTGTATTTATTTTCTTCTCATTTACTCCTCTCTTTTCTTTTCTTTTTTGGTTAACAGTCTCATCTCTAGCCAGATTTGCTATTTTGTCGACAAGTAGAATTCTAATTCTTGGTTTTCTAACTTGTGATCCGCCCGATAGAAACTCGTTTAAGATCAATTTCGAAGCTTAACAAACTTTGGAACTCGTAAAATTTTCAAATCAAACTTGCAACAAACTAAATATCCTGTCGGGGACGACTGTTATTCATTTCTTGCCCTCTATGTTTCTTTTTAAATGCCCAACTTGTAAATTCAAATTTTTATGAAGATGTTATCATTACACTATAAAATTGTAACTTTCCATAGTTTCTTGAACCTCTCGTGCACTAATTGAAGACCCTAATTGTAACTCTTCATTATACTTTTATCTCATAATAATAGAATCTATTAAGAAGGGCAAAATGGAAAATGTGCTAACTTTAATTCAATAATTTTTTAAAATGAATATTTATTAAAGGACAATTCAAAATAAAATACTAGAGTGTAAAAAGGCCACGGGAAGTAGTTGAATTTTTAGGTTCCCAAGAAATTTGGCTGGTGTCGACTTTTATATGCATATAGGTATAAATTTTTGTGCAACTTTTCAATCATTTTGAAAGGTAAAACATTTTGCTTCTGGACGAAAAGCATAGAATGTATGTTAATTTCCATGCTCATTTATTGTCATGAGGACTATCCGGCTCTATTTGGCTTTTAACCTTTTGGATAAGATAGGGTTGATAACTAATTTAAGCTATTAGATTTTGAACTTGGATTCGTTTGTTAAAAGCTTGATCTAGATTGATTTATTACATAACAAATCAAGCTTGAATGTTTATTTAAAGCTCGATCAAGTTACTCGATCAACTCGTTTGACGTTGGATGTAAAAAATTAAAGCTCCTTAAAATCAACTTGTGATCCGTTCGATTAAAGCTCGCTTACGATTGATTTGCCCCATAAATAAACAGAAATTTGAACGTACGTTTAAAATTTGTTTAGTTTTGAAAATCAAACTTAAACAATTAACTGCTCAGCACATTTTGTTTTACCTCTGGACCTATGATTATGGAACCATTCTTAGGGAAATGATTTTGCCACTTCCCTTTTTGTTAATGCCACTCTCATTCTCTCACAAAACAAATCATCTAATCAAGACACAAAGGGGAGTAGCATTAATAAAAAGGGGAGTGGCAAAATCACTCCCCTCTTTGTATTTATTATTGAAAATTGATTTTCATTCCTCTTTTATCCAACTGCACTTCATTTTTTTTTTCTTTATTCATGTAAAACTATAAAACTACCCTTCATACATTTTCTCCGTCACACATAAAAAGGGTAATCACGTAATTTCACATCACTACAAAACAAAACAAATATAGTTCATTTGGATAAAAAGGGAGTGTGAAAATCAATTCCCTAACAAAATTAAACTACAAAGAATATGTATGATTATACAGTATACAATCCCTGTCAATTCCTAATACAAAAGGTCAACATATTAATAAGAGCTCCCTATCTACCGGCTTCGAATGAACTGGATGACATTTGCCCTATTGAAGACGACGTCGTCGCCCCATCACTCGAGATAAAAAATCTGGCCATAGTTTCTTGAACCTGTCGTGCACCAATGGCAGACCCCAATTTATCAATCCCCGGAAGCAAATCATCTCCATTCAAGTACCTCAGGATTTCCCTCATGCTGGGCCTTGCTTCTGCTTTAGGGTTGGAACAAAGAAGCCCTAGGCCCAAAACCAATTCCATCTCTTCGACCGCGTACCCGGGACCCAGATTCGGATCCACAACGTCAACCATTCCACCCGTTTCCGCTTGAAGTCGCTCGATGACCCAATTCACCAGTATGACCCGGCCTCTTTCCGGGTCGTCGACGATGGGGCCCCTCCCGCAAGCCACTTCTAGTAGCAAGACCCCGTAGGCAAACACGTCGGAGCTCGTGGAGGCCTTTCCGGTCTGGGCCAATTCGGGTGCGATGTACCCGATTGTGCCCACGACATTTGTGGTGTGTGAGATTGTCCCATGGTCATATAATCTGGCCAGCCCAAAATCCCCCAGCCTGCCATTCATCTCCCCATCTATCAATACATTGCTGGACTTGACATCTCTGTGGACCACCACTTGGGCCCACTCCTCATGCAAGTACACTAGCCCTGCAGCAATCCCTTTGATTATGTGAAATCTTTGCTCCCAATTCAAAACAAACCCATTTTTGGGGTGGTAAAGAAGAGAATCAAGGCTACCATTTGGGATGTAGTCATAGACCAGAAGCAAGTCATTTTTCCTCTTGCACCATCCTTGGAGATTCACCAAGTTCTTGTGCCTCAGCCTCCCCAGACACTCGATTTCCGCCGCGAATTCCCTCATCCCTTGTATCGAATTATTCGACATGATCTTCTTGACCGCGATTTCTTCTCCCGTGGTTGGTAAAGCGCCTTTGTAGACCGCACCGAACCCTCCGGTTCCCAGCAACTCGCTCTCTTTGAATCCCTTCGTCGCGATGTGAAGATCCTTGTACTTGAACCGGTGAGGGCAGTCCAACTCCCACTCTTCGAGGCTTTCGAAATTCAGCCTCCTCCTGTATGCCATGACAATCAACAAAGCCGCCACCAAAATAACAACCATACCCGATAAAGCGCCGATCATCGCCTTAATCTCGGGTTTGAATTTGGGACTTTTTTTCTCTACCGGTACGACTGGGAGTTTCGAAAGATTCAATGGAGGAGCGGCCCCGTTCAACCCAAAACTCCAACCCAATATGTAATGAGCGCTTGTTTTGTTCCCAGTGGCCGCGGAGAATCCAACGTACATGTTCTCCAAGAGGACAGGGGACAAGTCGATGACTTTCGAGATGAGGGGTCGAATCGGTTTTTGTTCCGATATAGGAGCTATCGTAACGTTCAAAAACCGATTTGACCCATCGTAATCTACCCACGCTTGAATCGGATCTCCACTCTCCAACGTCATTTCCTCCTTGTCGCCTCCGTCGTAATAAAAAGCCAGTTCTTTTTCAACCGACGACATCTTATTGATGTTGATTCCTATATGGTTTCCTTCCTCATCAAAAGTATCATTAAACCCGTTAACTGTATCGAATTCCACCGCGAAAAGTTGGTTCGACGGCTTATTGTCTTTGGCCTCGCTGAGGATGCCGAGATAGTGTCCTGCCTCTGCGCCGGGGAATTCCATCGCTGGAGAGACGGTGAAGGCGAGGCCGTGGCCACCGCGGTTCGAACCGGAGGGGACTATTTGGAAGACAAAGTGAGTGCTAAATGAGGAAATGTTTTTGTTAGGATTTGAAGAAGAAGTGTTGAGGTGAAAAGGAATGGGGTGGGGGTAGAAAGCGTGGCCAATGACCTTCTGGGTTTTGTCTGTGAGCCTGAGTGCTCCACTGGGTTTGAGCACAGTTGCTGAATTCGTTGTAGCTGGGAGAGACAAAGTGAGAGTGAGATTTGATTGGTTGAATCCATTGTAGCTGAATCCAAAATATTGATCAGATTGTGCTACAATGGAGGAAGAACAGAGGAGGAGCAGGAGGACGAACAATGAAATGGGAGTAGCCATTGGAGTTTATCTTTTGCAGTTTGGACACACGGCTGAGACCTTTTTATGTACACTTGAATTAGTTATAGGAGAGAGAGAGGGAGAGGAGAGAGAGAGAGACTTGGGATTGGTCAAAGTAAACATACTTTGTAGAAGTTCTAATAAGGGGGCGTAGATGACCTTTACAGAATCTTACTCCTACACTTTAAGACACGGAATTGGCCAATTATTAGGTACTCCCAGAGCCCCGGAGTACCATGTGGCAATGTCAGGTGGTATTCCCTCCAAATAAAGATTGTCACCTCTAATCATCCAATAACAGTGAATGATAATGACTCTACTGTTGGAATAAATTAGAAATCTTGTAATTAGGATAAATTAGAAATCTCGAGATTGGTATAGAATATGTACGGGTACTTATGTTTTGTCTTTAGATAAATGGTTAGGCGTACCACACAAGCAAACGGCACGTGGTATTCTGAGAATGCGCTGAATAGTTACTCAATATGAATACACTAGAACAGAGAAGTAAGAAATTTAGCTACATGTGTTTCTTTAGAGCTCATTTTCCTTGTAGGGGGCTTGAGCTTCTACACTACAGTGCCCCATCTAGTTGGAGATATTCTTTGGTTTACTCTTACCACAAAGTGCAGTACGTGAATTACAAAAGAAACACTGACAACATCCATGTATGGGCGGAAACACCGGATACAGATCTAAATTTTTGACAGTATATATTTAAAGTGATTGCTCTCTGAAAACATTACCGCTGAAATAAATAGCAGCTCTCATATACATCTAAAAATCGAGGAATTCATGGATGTTATGTCGTGAAACTATGTCCTCATATCAAAGATGAAAAATCACGGAGCGCAAACCTAAAGACCTGATTCAGTTTATGCGCTCATAACCTTACTTCCTTCAATCGAAATCCAAATCATGAGTAATGCACGAGAAATACATGTACTACAAGAAGGTGTGCGATGTAGTAATACTTTCAACTCATTTTTTTCGTCTTATCGTCCACCACAAATTGACAATACGTTACCAACAAAAAGGCATTATAATATGTTATAATGTCCTCACATGCAAGGTTGGGGACAATTCCCTTCCTCTCTACTCTACAAGGTTGGGGACCATTCCCTTCCTCTCTACTCAATTTTGATTGATCCTCTATTCCAGTATATTTTAAATCATGTGAAAATCTTCTCATCTCTCAAAATTTGGACAAGGTTAGGGTACACATCTCTAAAATAGAGATACGGTATGTACTTTCATATGAATTTGAGTCATTTGACCACCAAATTTCATCGCACGAGCCACAAAAATTCATAAAAAAAGAGTCACAGAAGTTCGTAAAATAAAGTACCACGAAATTCATATCTCGGACCACAAAAATTCATATAAGGAGCTATAAAAATATGTAAGAGCGTACAGTACACCCCAAACGAGAGGGGCGTTTACCGGAGATTTTTCCACACCCTTCGTATTGTGCAAGAATAATAAGTAAGGTGGAGAAATTTGGGTACAGGTGACTCGACAACGACACTGAAAATTGGGAATGACTTTACCGACTCAATTATTAAGAATGGGAACAATCAGGTCACAGTCGTTTAGAGAAGATACACATAGAGAGTGATGGGGAATGGACACAAGATACAAAAATAATATTTATGGTTGTGGAAATTTCAACTGTTCAAACATTCTAGAGTAATGCCCTTAGACTACAACCATTTTCCTTCCTTGATCTTTGTCGGGCCTGATCCCGTCCATTTGCTTCGGATCAATTCAGTCCATTTGATGCATTCGGGCTATTCAAAAGTGTTTTGAACTTTGAACAGCCCAAATTTAAAGGGGTGTATTAAAAAATTAAAAAACAGTATATTTAAATATGGGCAGTCCGGCCAAAACACTTTTGGATGGCCCGAATGCACCAAATGGACCGATATGGTCCGAAGCCAAATGGACAGGATCCGAGTCCGTTCTTTATAGTCCTTAAAGCAGGGGCGACTCCAGAATTTCAGTTTCATGATAAAAAGAAAAAACGTAAAAAAAAAATTGTATAACACACTCAATATAAAATAAAACATATTTCTTTGGGTAGAAAATTTATATTTCTTTGTTTATTTTGTTTTGTTGGACTATATCATATATTGACTTATAATTTTAATTTACTTTAGTTACGTATGAATAATTCAAAACCGACAATATTAAAAAAAATCAAATCGCATGTAAAAAAACGAAAATTCGAGAACATTTTTGAACCCAGAGGCCTGAACCTGCCTTAAAGTTTTGTTTTGTGGTGAGATAGTAGTTTACTATTTTTTTTGATGTTTTTGAATTGTATGGCACAATTGTCTTACTTTTAACTCCTTTTGATCCGTTAATGACATCTTAAACCTTCTCTTAGTCTCTCTTTAAGTTAAGCATGTGATCCAATTAAGCTTAATAATACTAAATCATATACAGTACTCGTGAAGCAGGGTAAAATGCAAATTACCTCCTTGTGATTTGGTTCTTTGACACTTTACCTCCCTGTGTTTTTGAAGTGCATCCGTTAAACTTTCTATCCACATTGCCGGTTCGTGTGGCCTATGTGCGCTTCTCCATTCACCACATGGCTGGTTATCAACTTATTTATGGAGATGGTCCGGTGGTTAGTAGCTCACACCTATGTGGGTACGATTTAATCGGACTCTCCAATTGGTAGACGGTGATATTGGGCCCCCATAAATCGGTCGAGGTGCTATAAGCTGGCCCGTTCATCCTAAGCTATAAGAAAAAGGACTCATTTGATCGCGCAAATAAGTTCGGTCTCTTATCTTATTAAAAGCTTGAAAGAATTAGCCAAACATGATTGTGTGGACCTTTCAATGGACGCCCCTCCGGTGGTAACTCAAAACGACTCAGACCGTTGAAATCCCAAATCAAAGCTTCCCGATACCGCGTGGAAGAATTCTTTCAATAATGGGGTTGGCGAAATCAAACACAGGGGACCCCTGTTTTTCCCCTCCAACCACTTGTAATTTGATTGGTATAGGAGTGTATTGTTGCTTTGTCAATATGTGCATTGACCTCAACCAATCAAATCAAGGACTTAATTATGTCTAATTCAGCTACTTAAGAGGGTCATTAGGTTACAAAATATCAAACTTGTGCAACTGCAAATCTTTGGTTGGCCGAGTCGTCTTGGTCTGGTACTTAGGTGCTTGTTTCATCCTAAGGTCTCAGGTTTAATTCTTTTTACCAGCAACTCTTGGGGCCACCTCACCATCACCGCATTACGCGTAAGGGTGTGAAACGGTTGTAGGAGGGGTTGTAGAGATTAGTCCGAAGTGTGCGCAAACTGGCCCGGGACACTGTTTGTTCCATATCTGTGATTTTGTCTTACCCGTCGATTGGATGACACGTGGCAAGAATATGACTGAAAAGGTAGGAGGTGATTTGGTTTTACTGTGATAAAATATGATTAAGACAAATAACTGGGGTAATATTGATAAAAAACTATGATAAAGTTTTGAGGGCTGTTGACCCGTCGACTAGGTCTTATTTGGCTAATCATCTCCATTACTTGAGTTGTTTTATTGCTGTCTATCAAAAGACAGGTGTTAGAAGGAGAATCATTCATGAACCCACGATCAGAGAGTAAGTTCTTCGTGAGCAAAGAGGCAGTTGTTGCAGAATTGGATGCCTGAGTACTCGGGGAAGTTACTTGCCAGAATTTAAAAAGGGGCTCAACTGCTATTTTGGAGGGAAGACCCAAATTCATGAGAAGGCCTCTATTTATACAGAAGATCGTAACAGTTTCGACACACACAAAAACAACGCCAATCAGGCCTTTATCTTTTCTTTCTTAGGAGTAGTTTTAACTTGTAATCGTTCACACGATAATCTTTATCGTTTGTTCTTCTACTTTGAAGTTTAATAGAGTCCATTTTATTACTCTTCTTCCATAATCCATCCACTTCATTATTTGTTTCCAAAGAAGTCCTGAAACACGGCAAGGAACCAAACTCCACTTTTTCACAACCACATTCCAGCAACTCAAAACACAATTTCCCGTCGATTCTTCCATCGATTGAATCGATCCAGAAAACTTAGCAACAGACACCTTGCATTACTCCAAAAAAAAAAAAATGGAGATTATTGTAAGGAACAATCCCAAGAACGATAATACTAATATGATTGGTAGCTTATGAAAATTCTAATGTGCCAATCAGAGTTTAATGCTTCTGGAAAGTGTATTTATGTGTTTGCTTCGCCACAATCTAACCGTCGAAATAGGTTGAATTACCCCAAGCGTAGGGCTAGATCGATGTCAGCATAATATCCGGAAGTCCGGAATCATTCCCACGGAGAGAATCTCTATACCTTGCTAGGATTTTTAGATGTAAGGGTTTGTGGCGTTTAGACGGCCAACTTTTGGTTTTGCTTTGAACGGTGATAAACACTTAAGTAAAAGACTAGAAAATTGGTTTTGACTAAGTTAAACAAGCGGCATGGCAATGGAACTATTAACGCCCGTAACTTAGGCCATCAAACCATTCTCAACGAAAACACGGTTGAATCGCACGGCATAGGCTATCAACCGGAGTATTTTGCTGTGAAACCGATAAAGGCTAGAAATATGATATGGAAAACAAGTGAGCTCTTTTGTTCTTTTGGCAAACACAAACCGAGACATCGCTCCGGAACCATGTGAGCGAGCACATGATCACCGGAGATTAACATCGGCAAGTTTTGTTACATAAAAGGCGAACCTTCCTCATTTTCCATACCAAACCTCAAGCCATGAGTTGAGAAAGACAAGATTAACGCAAGTCACGAGGCGATAGTCGCCCCACGGCCAAGCCTAATCGACTACTCACACATTATGAAAAGACTAGAAAGCATGGTAAGAATGGAAAACATGATTAACCGATAGAAACGAAAATAAACTTGATATTACCACGGATCTAGTCCTTACAAACGACTTTAATAAACGAGAAAAGAACAAACGAGAAGTACTACTTACTAGTGTTCTTGAAGAAATGAAATAAGAAAGCTTGAAAGACTTCAATGGAGTTCTAAGATTAAAAAGACTTAAAAGCTTATAATGAACTAGATACAAGAGAGGGAGAGAGAGGGTCCTATTTATACACAAAGGGTTTTCTCTCTCCTCCAAAGTCAGCAAAAATCCCATAAAGTTACCTATTAAAAGAAACTTTCCAAAAGTGGAAAGTCTGGAAAGTAAGGAAAATATCTGCTGAAACTAACTGTTATCGATAACACAAAGGGTGTTATCGATAACTCCACTCTGATGACTCCCTGTAGCACAAGGTTATCGATACCCTGGACCAAATGTTATCGATCCCCTCAGGTCTGGAAACTTGTGGACCAAAAACGAAGCAAGGGTATCAATAACTATGCTCATTGTTATCGATAACGTCCATGTCTGGGAAGCTGCTGGACCAACTTTGAAGAAATGTTATCGATAACTTCTTTGGTGTTATCGATAACAATCTGCAGAATTGCAGATTTCAAGGCTTTAGCTCTGCCACCTTGCCATGGCAGCTCCGGGCATCTTCCGGGACATCGTCACTTGACTCGAGGAATTTGGTAGTGCAGCGCATGGTGGTCTCGAGTACATGGATATCCTTGAGGATCATTCTCGATGCATTTGCCTTACTTCCAAAGCCTTGGCACCCTTCAAGGCAAATCTTGAACAACGGGTGGCCTCCTTTGCTATTTGAAGTACCGTTACCTTCCGGTGCTTATGAGAAGTATGCCACCGGGCACTTGAACTCTTGGTTACATCTCGAGGCATCCATTGGCATTCAAAACCACTTTCTTGGCACGTTTCTCCTACAAAACTCAACAAACTACCTTACGAGCAATATTGAACAAAAACAAACATTTAAATATAGAAACGTCACAATTCGGAGGATTTGAGCACCAAGATTATACTCCCTCCGTCCCATAAAGTTTGGCATTTTCAGGAATGCGCGCTATTTCAAAATTGCATATATCTTTCAATCCATAATATTTTAGGCAATTTTTTGAACTTTGTTTAATAGAACAAATTAAAATCTATCAAACAAGATCCATATTACTTATAAAAAACATTACGGATTAAAAGATATAGTTAAATTTTTCATAGGGCTGGAATAGTGAAAGTGCCAAATTTTATGAGACGGAGGGAGTACAATCTTGGGTGCTTATCAGTGTTATGGAGTATTTCTTTCTCCTCTCAACCTCTAGCTTGGTTACAGTCAATCATGGGCATCCTTATGAACAGAACCTTTAAGAGAAGGCCTCGTTTGGCATGTGTAATAGGTGGAAAGGGATTGGTAGTGATCGTAATTTTTTTTCTTTTTAGATTACTCTCGTCATGACAAAGCAATAATTCTCAAAAAATCGACGAAAAACTAACAAATGCAAAAAAAAAAAAATTTTGAATAAGAACAAAAAAAAAAAGAAAAAAAGAAGGCCAAATGACTTATTTAACCGAATGAGCCCTTATTATGGAGGTCGTCGGTTAGATTAGTCTGGAGGTCCCTAACAATCATGATCCATTTGATTAAAATCAAATTGACAAAATGTAAAGCATCTGTTTCCACATCAATATCTTGAATATATATATATATATATACACACACATTCCCATGCTAAGTGAAAGCCCATCGCGCAAGGCCCGAAGCAGCCAAGACCTTCCTTCTTAACACTGATAAAGCAACTTAGAGGGGGTGAATAGGTTGAAACCTATTTTTTCTACTTCCAATAGAAATTGTTAGTAATAATAACGAAATGAAATACTAGAGAGCAAAAGAATATGAGCTGACAAGAGATTTTTATAGTAGTTCAGCTAATTGCTTAGTCCACTCTTCAGTGAAGTTCCCTGAACTATCACTGATACCCACTATGTCTTCAATACGTACAAACACTATTGGTTTTCACGGGAGCCAACTCTCCTTCACAAACAAAGATTTCTCACTACAAACTTAAATCTCTCTAGAACACGCAAACCAAATACAACACTCAAAGAATCATTGTGCTTTGCAACCCACACTTTTAGAGGAACAAAATCATAACTGAAAGACACAGTGGATTGGGTTCTCTCACTCACAAGGTGGAATAATAAGTGTAGTGCTCTTTACAAAAAATACAAGTGGTTTTTTTTGCTCAACACTACAAAAGAGTATAAAAGAATACTACAGTGGAAGCTCAACTCTCTTGAACGTTTGAAGAAGATAATCTACAAGTGAAATATCAAATTTGAATACTTTGAATGATATGCTTTTGAATGTTGAATACTTGGTATGTATCTCTCTTGGTACCAATCTCTGGTGAAGACTTCTTTATATATAGCCAAAAGCAAATCTTATATCTTTCAAAAGACAGCTCCAACGTTCACAAATAATTACTATGTTTCTCCTTTTACAACTAAAAAGTAGATACACCTAATTAATAACACCAACAAACTATGCTTACATTTAAAAAAAAAAATTAAGATGCAAAATTTTAAGTCTCTTGGGGCTTATTACATTAAGACTTTTCCCTTTGTTAGGGAAAGAAAAGTCAAGCAAAACACAGTCGAAGTATGATTCTTTCTTCTGTAGTCTATACAAGCCCTACATTGGGATTAAATTTCTATCAAATGGTTCGAAAGATGCCATAATTAGATCAAACGGCTTAGATTAATGCATTCGGGGTTCCGCTTCTTGAAATAAGGTCCGACTTTTTCCCAATGAATGTGATAGTCTTCGAATTGCACATCGCATCGTAATGTTCTGATCTTTCCGCTTTTCAAATTGCCCATCGCATCCTGTGTTTCATTTCTAGTATTGAGTTAGTTGCTGGGCTTTGGCTAGTGTTGAATTAGTTATTGGGCTTCGTTATCTTCTCTCCTAAAAACAATAGAAAAAGGAAATCACCACCAAACAAAACAATTGAATACCAAGACTTCAAATTGCACATTGCATCGGATTATAGAAGATGATGCCCAGCATAGGACCTTCCATTGGATTACAAAGCTGCTATAGCAAGTGCAGTCGACAAGCAGAAGCTCCTAGAGCAAGTGAACAAAGCAGCCCACGGCTCCTTTTGTTTTTATTGCATTTGGATTCAGGCCTTGGTTATTCTGTCCACCTTTGTAACGCTTGCTCGTATTGTTACTTTTTATCTACCTGAATTCGTGCAAGAACAAAACATCAAGCTAACTCAAAAATCCGAGCTGGAAGGTGCCAAAGGGAAGAGAGAGACAGCCATTGGGGGCGTGTAGGGAGTACTTAGTACAGGTTATCACGTATCCACTACCCATTAGAGAAATAGTGATTCAGAGTTGTTTTCAATTATATATTCAAGACATGGAAAACGATCACAATCCATATACTAATCAACAGAAAGCCAAGATCAATGACTACAGCTAAAATATCACCTGATATCTATTTTGACTAATCAGAGTAAACAGGCTGCCTGAAATATATAGAAATCTGAGGAATATCAACGTCATTGTCTTCGTCATCCTCACAAGACACCACAATATCAAAATGCCGCCTGTACGGAGGCAATTCTGCTTTCGCCAATTCCCTAACTAAATTCACCATCTTCTGGTCCAACCGGTCTTCGTGATCATGACTTGGAATCATGCTATTGTAGAGCAAGCAACTGCCATAGGAGATGCTGCAATCACTCAGTCCCTTGTTTTTCAGCAATAGGAGAAGCTCTTTCAAAGTTGGATTATCTCTCACAATCCACGTGTCCCACACAGTCCAGTTCATGTCTTGGTGCTTGATCACCTTGGGAGCTAGGAACCGGCCGGCTCCGCTATGGAAAAAAGAGGGAGTGCTAAATTTGCAAAGGTGTTCCTGTAGTCCTCTATTCTGTGATCACCACTTAGGACTTTGTACAGTTCCAGGCAAACAAGACCTGTGGCCATAGCAGTTGATGTTGCAATTGCAGGTATGATCCTCCCTGCGATGAATTTGGCCTTGAGCTTGTCTACTTCTGGAATGCTATAATTCCCTGCCCTCATGTTGGCAAGTCCAGCAATTAGATCCATATGATAGTTGGTGTCGTCATCCTGCACATTCAGAAGTGTAAGGATCTAAACACACACGCACACAATATTCAAGTATAAACAGTAAAGGATTGACACAGAGATATACGTGGTTCTCCAAACCGGGTACGTCCACGGGAGCGGAGCTGTTTTATTTATGATCACTGTACATAGGGTTTTACAATAGAGAGTATATATAGTCACGACTTCTATTTCAACCCTAATAATTCCGCTCCACTCCGCTCGGCACTGGCCTTATACGAGAACTTCTTAGTACCTCTCATACACAACATATGAGCCACAAGTTCCAACAAGAAGAACCATGTTGACTGTTACTTAGAATTGGTGAATTTGTGACTTGTATCACCTTGTGCGCCAAGAACCACAGTAATGAAATATGAAATATCTCAGGGCCAGTTCAAGATGATTGGAGGCCTAAAGCAACCAATCTGAAAGGGGAGATTTGTGAGATACAAAATGCTAATCCACTTGATCTTTTTCTGTGAATTGTTGATTTAAAGTAGGATTTATCAACTTTAATTCATAACCTCGTACGCCAATTGGAGTGGTTTCCTCTATTTGTTATCTTTTGGATTTAAGATCAAGCGTCATGCTAATGATGTGTGTGGGGTTTGTGTGTGTGGGTGTGAGAGAGAGAGAGAGACAGAGAACCTTCTCAAACTGAATCGGGTTCATCAACAAAGAGATATACGTGGTTCCCCAATACCGGGTACGTCCACGGGAGCGAGAGAGCGGTTGTTATTCCTATTATCATCACAGTACAAAATAGGGTTTACAATATAGAGTATTTATACCTACTCTATTTCAACCCTAACCTAGTATTTAGTATTTAGCCTATATCCAAAAATACCCTAGTATTCTACTCTCACTGGATTGGCCTTTTTTTCTAGAACTCCTTATTATCTCTTCATACTTAACATATGAGTCACAGTTCTAACAAAGCTATTAGATTTTGAACTTAGATTCGTTTGTTAAAAGCTTGATTTAGATTGATTTATTAAAGCTCGATCAAGCTTGAATGTTTATTTAAAGCTCGATCAAGTTACTCAACTCATTCGACGTTGTATGTAAAAAAATTAAAGCTCCTTAAAATTAACTTATGATCCGTTCGATTAAAGCTCGCTTACGATTGACTCGCCCCATAAATAAACTGAAATTTGAATGTACTTTTAAAATTTGTTAAGTTTTGAACATCAAAGTTAAACAATTAACTGTTGAGCACATTTTGTTTTACCTTTGGATCTATGACCATGGAACCATTCTTTGTATTCAAAATTGGAAATTGATATTCACACTCCCCTTTTGTCCAAGTGCACTCCACTTTTTATCTTCATTCATGTAGAATTACAAAACTACCCTTCATACATTTTCTCCGTCACACATGAAAAGGGTAATAAAGTAGTGCATTTGGATAAAAAGGGAAGTGTGAAAATCAATTCCCTAACAAAATTAAACTACAAAGAATATATGAATGATTATACAGTATACAATCCCTATCAATTCCTAATACAAAAAGGTCAACATATCAATAAGAGCTCCCTATCTGCCAGCTTCAAATGAACTAGATGATATTTGCCCTATTGAAGACGATGTCGTCGCCCCATCACTCGAGATAAAAAATCTGGCCATAGTTTCTTGAACCTGTCGTGCACCAATGGCAGACCCCAATTTATCAATCCCCGGAAGCAAATCATCTCCATTCAAGTACCTCAAGATTTCCCTCATGCTGGGCCTTGCTTCTGCTTTAGGGTTGGAACAAAGAAGCCCTAGGCCCAAAACCAATTCCATCTCTTCGACCGCATACCCGGGACCCAGATTCGGATCCACAACGTCAACCATCCCACCCGTTTGAAGTTGCTCGATGACCCAATTCACCAGTATGACCCGGCCTCTTTCTAGGTCGTCGACGATGGGGCCCCTCCCGCAAGCCACTTCTAGTAGCAAGACCCCGTAGGCAAATACGTCGGAGCTCGTGGAGGCCTTTCCGGTCTGGGCCAATTCGGGTGCGATGTACCCGATTGTGCCCACGACATTTGTGGTGTGTGAGATTGTCCCATGGTCATATAATCTGGCCAGCCCAAAATCCCCCAGCCTGCCATTCATCTCCCCATCTATCAACACATTGCTGGACTTGACATCTCTGTGGACCACCACTTGGGCCCACTCCTCATGCAAGTACACTAGCCCAGCAGCAATCCCTTTGATTATGTGAAATCTTTGCTCCCAATTCAAAACAAACCCATTTTTGGGGTGGTAAAGAAGAGAATGAAGGCTACCATTTGGGATGTAGTCATAGACCAGAAGCAAGTCATTTTTCCTCTTGCACCATCCTTGGAGATTCACCAAGTTCTTGTGCCTCAGCCTCCCAAGACACTCGATTTCCGCCGCGAATTCCCTCATCCCTTGTATCGAATTATTCGACATGATCTTCTTGACCGCGATTTCTTCTCCCGTGGTTGGTAAAGCACCTTTGTAGACCGCGCCGAACCCTCCGGTTCCCAGCAACTCGCTCTCTTTGAATCCCTTCGTCGCGACGTAAAGATCCTTGTATTTGAACCGGTGAGGGCAGTCCAACTCCCACTCTTCGAGGCTTTCGAAATTCAGCCTCCTCCTGTATGCCATGACAATCAACAAAGCCGCCACCAAAATAACAACCATACCCGATAAAGCGCCGATCATCGCCTTAATCTCGGGTTTGAATTTGGGACTTTTTTTCTTTACCGGTACGACTGGGAGTTTCAAAAGATTCAATGGAGGAGCGGTCCCGTTCAACCCAAAACTCCAACCCAATATGTAATGAGCGCTTGATTTTTTCCCAGTGGCCGCGGAGAATCCAACGTACATGTTCTCCAAGAGGACAGGGGACAAGTCGATGTTGTCTTTCGAAATGAGGGGTCGAATCGGTTTTACTAGTTTCGATATGGGAGCTATCGTAACGTTCAGAACCCGGCTCGACCCATCATAATCTACCCAAGCCTGGATCGGATCTCCATCCTCCAACTTCATTACCTCCGGCAAGTCGCTCCCGTCGACGTAGTAAGAAGCCAGTTCTCTAACAACCGACCGCATGGAATTGATGTTGACTCCAACATGGTTTTTTTCCCCTTCAAAAGTATCATTAAACCCGCTAACTGTATCGAATTCCACCGCGAAAAGATGGTTCGACGATTTATTGTCGTTGGCCCTGCTGAGGATGCCGAGATAGTGTCCTGCCTCTGCCCCGGGGAATTCCATCGCGGGAGAGACGGTAAAGGCGAGGCCGTGGCCACCGGGGTTCGAACCGGAGGGGACTATTTGGAAGACAAAGTGAGTGCTAAATGAGGAAATGTTTTTGTTAGGATTTGAAGAAGAAGTGTTGAGGTGAAAAGGAATGGGGTGGGGGTAGAAAGCGTGGCCAATGACCTTCTGGGTTTTGTCTGTGAGCCTGAGTGCTCCACTGAGCACAGTTGCGCCTACGCGTTTGAGATTTGATTGGTTGAATCCATTGTAGCTGAATTCAACATGTTGATCAGATTGTGCTACAATGGAGGAAGAACAGAGGAGGAGCAGGAGGACGAACAATGAAATGGGAGTAGCCATTGGAGTTTATCTTTTGCAGTTTGGACACACGGCTGAGACCTTTTTATGTACACTTGAATTAGTTATAGGAGAGAGAGAGGGAGAGGAGAGAGACTTGGGATTGGTCAAAGTTAACATACTTTGTAGAAGTTCTAATAAGGGGGCGGATCAAAAATAAAATAAAATAAGGGGGCGTAGATGACCTTTACAGAATCTTACTCCTACACTTTAATACACGGAATTGGCCAATTATTAGGTACTTCCGGAATAACATATGGCAACGCCTAGCGATATTCCTTGCAAATAAATATTGTCACCTCCAATCATCTACAACAAAAATAAATGATGATGCCTCTATTGTTGGAATAAATTACTAGTAATCTCTTGTAATTAGGATAAATTAGAAATCCCAAGCTTGGTATAGAATATCCACGGATTCTTATGTTTTGTCTTTGAGTAAATGGTTAGGCGTACCATACGGAGAACGCCACTTGGTATTGTGAGAACGATGAATAATTAGTCAATATGAATACAAAGAATAGAGAAGTAAGAAATTTAGCTACATGTGTTTTAGAGCTCATTTTTTCTTTTAGGGAGCTTCTACACTACAATGCCCCACCTTAGTTGGAGATACTACTGTATCTTTGGTTTACTCTTACCACAAAGTGCAGTACGTGTTCGGGGTTGGCAGCACCGTGTTGCGCAGCTCGGATGCCGTCCGTTCGGCAATTCAACAGTTCAAATCTCATCTCCACCCATGTTGCATCCGAACCGTTCATTGTTGAGATGAGATTTGAACTATTGGATTGCCGAACGAACGGCATCCGAGCTGAGTAGGACGGTGCTATGCAGCAGCTGCACAACACCAACCCCAGTTAAACTAGAACAATGACAATAAAAAAACACTAACAATATCCATGTAATTCCCAATCGATGGGAGTAAAGTAATGTCTGGGCGGGAAGACCGGATACGTATAGATCTAAATTTTGACAGCATATATTCAAAGTGATTGCTCTCTGAAAACATTACCGTTGAAATAAATAGCAGCTCTCATATACCTCTAAAATTGAGGAATTCAAGGATGTTATGTCATGAAACTATGTCCTCATATCAAAGATGAAAATCACTAAGGGCAAACCTAGAGACTCAATTCAATTTATGTGCCCATAACCTTGCTTCCTTCCATTGGAATCCAAATCATGAGTAATGCACGAGAAATACATGTACTACAAGAAGGTGTGCGATATAGTAATACTTTCAAACTCATTTTTTTTTATAAATTTTTTCGTCTTATCGTCCACCACAAATTGACAATACGTTCCCAGAAAAAAAAAAAAAAAAGGCATTATAATCTGTTATGATGTCCTCACATACAAGGTTGGGGACAATTCCCTTCCTCTCTGCTCAATTTTGATTCACCTAGTGTTCCAGTATATTTTAAATCACATGAAAATCTTCTCATCTCTCAAAATTTGGACAAGGTTAGTGTACACATCTTTAAAATAGGGGTACGGTATGCACGTTCATATGAATTTGACCACAAAATATCATCACACGAGCCACAAAAATTCATAAAAAAGGATTCACAAAAGTTTGTAAAATAAATTACCACGAAATTCACATCTCGAACCACAAAAATACATGTAAGGAGCTATGAAAATATGTAAAAGAGCGTATGACCCCAAACGAGGGGCGTTTACCGGAGATTTTTCCTCACCCTTCGTATTGTGCAAGAATAATAAGTATGGTGACTCGAAATTAAGGTGGAGAAATTTGGGTACAGGTGACTCGACAACGACACTGAAAATTGGGAATGACTTTACCGACTCAATTATTAAGAATGGGAACAATCAGGTCACAGTCGTTTAGAGAATATACACATAGAGAGTGATGGGGAATGGAGACAAGATACAAAAATAATATTTATGGTTGTGGAAATTTCAACTGTTCAAACATTCTAGAGTAATGCCCTTAGACTACAACCATTTTCCTTCCTTGATTTTTATGGGGCCTGATCCCGTCCATTTGCTTCAGACCGGTTCGGTCTATTTGGTGCGGTCCAAATTTAAAAGGGTGTTTTAAAAAATAAAAAACTCTTTATTTAAATCTGGGCAGTCCAAAACACTTTTGGATGGCCCAAATGCACCAAATGGACCGATCAGGTCCGTAACCAAATGGACAGGATCCGAGTCCGATCTTTATAGTCCTTAAAGCAGGGGCGACTCCAGAATTTCAGTTTCGTGACAAAAAATGTTTAAAAAAAAACGTATTACACACTCAATATAAAATAAAACATATTTCTTTAGGTAGAAAAAGTTATTGGGCCTAGTTTATTTTGTTTTGTTGGACTATATCGTCTATTGACTAAGAATTTTAATTCACTTTAGCTAGGTATGAATAATTCAGGACCGACGTTATTAAAATGTTTTACAATGTAAAATATTTTTCAAGTAAAATATTTTTTCAGAAAACAAACTTCAAACTTTTATTTTCCAGTGTTTGGTTGCACTTGAATTTTTTTTCCAGAAATCGACAAAATGGTATAGCGAGAGGGGGAGGCTTAAATGGTGAAGAAATCTGAAAATATTGGAATTGAACGTGGGTCAGGACTAACGATCGAGAAAACTAAGCAGTGAGAATTATAGTAGAAGACAACAAGTTCATTTCGGAAAATAACTTACGGAAAATTTAAGAGTAAGTTATTTTCATCCAATTAATGGAAAATCTTTTACATGTAAAATATTTTTCTCATTTTTTACACAACTAAACACCGAAAATTAGGTAAAATATTTTATGCCCAAACAAACGGAGCCTTAGTCTCTATTTAAGTTAAGCATGTGATCCAATTAATTAAGCTTAATAATACTAGATCATATACTCGTGAAATTAAGAAGCAAGGGTAAAATGCAAATTACCTCCTTGTGGTTTGGTTCTTTGACACTTTACCTTCCTGTGTTTTTTACTGCCCAACTTGTCCTCTCTATGGTTTTAGGGTGAAGTGCATCCGTTAATCTTTCTATCCACATTGCTGGTTCGTGTGGCCTACGCGCGCTTCTCCATTCACCTCATGGTTGGTTATCAACTTAATTATGGCGATGGTCCGGTGGTTAGTAGCTCACATCTATGTGGGTACGATTTAATCGGACTCTCCAGCTAGTGGACGGTGATATTGAGCCCCATAAATCAGTCGAAGTGCTGTAAGCTGGCCCGTTCATCCTGAGCTATAAGAAAAAGGACTCCTTTGGTCGCGCAAATAAGTTCGGTCTCTTATTATTAAAAGCTTGAAAGAATTAGCCAAACATGATTGTGTGGACCTTTCAATGGACGCCCCTCCGGTGGTAACTCAAAACGACTCAGACCTTTGAAATCCCAAATCAAAGCTTCCCGATACCGCGTGGAAGAATTCTTTCAATAATGGGGTTGGCGAAATCAAACACAGGGGACCCCTGTTTTTCCCCTCCAACCACTTGTAATTTGATTGGTATAGGAGTGTATTGTTGCTTTGTCAATATGTGCATTGACCTCAACCAATCAAATCAAGGACTTAATTATGTCTAATTCAGCTACTTAAGAGTGTCATTAGGTTACAAAATATCAAACTTGTGCAACTGCAAATCTTTGGTTGGCCGAGTCGTCTTGGCCTGGGACTTAGGTGTTTGCTTCATCCTAAGGTCTCAGATTCGATTCTTTTTACCAGCAACTCTTTGAGCCACCTCACCATCACCGCATCACGCGTAACGGTGTGAAACGGTTATGGGAGGGGCTGTAGAGATTAGTCCGAAGTGCGCGCAAGCTGGCCCGGGACACCTTGCATTACCAAAAAAAAAAAATTGGAGATTATTGTAAGGAACAATCCCAAGAACGATAATACTAATATGATTGGTAGCTTATGAAAATTCTAATGTGCCAATCAGAGTTTAATGCTTCTGGAAAGTGTATTTATGTGTTATGGAGTATTTCTTTCTCCTCTCAACCTCTAGCTTGGTTGCAGTCAATCATGGGCATCCTTATGAACAGAACCTTTAAGTGAAGGCCTCGTTTGGCATGTGTAATAGGTGGAAAGGGATTGGTAGTGAGGAGGGAATTGAGATTGGTGTTTATAGTTTTGAGATATTTGTAGTTCGATCGGCCTCTTGTTTGATCTATTTTGCTCTTGATTGTAGGTAGGAGTCGTTATAATCATGTTTGTTACTTTGTTTTGGTTGACGAGTGAGTGAATTAACGTCGTGAGCATCCACATCAAACAAGGCAAATTGCCCTGTACGCTACTTGAGCGAGCCAAAGGGAGAAAATGGCCTTGCATCAGACTCTTCAAATGTAGGGACCACTTGTCAAATTTTTACATTTCCTACAGTGGCTATTTTTCTTTGCCTAGTCACTGTTCCCTTGCTACATGATAGTAAATTATTATAATATACTACGATGCCTTGAATGCATGGGAGGCAATCCACCACTTTAAATATTTATTGGGTGTGTTTGAATATTTAATTAAGTAGAGAGTGAGAGTAAAGAGTTTGATTTTGTGTAATTTTGAAAAAGTGACTAGCTAAAGTAGAAAAGTGGTTTTTGATGATTAATTTGGTCCAAAATTTGGTGAGGCTGATGCGGATGCCCTAAGACCATGTTGCATGTACCACCATATCTCTTGAACACGGCCATCAATTGATAAACGGAAAGATTTTTTATTTTTTTAATGTTTTCATCCCTTAAACTATCACCTCTTTTCAAGCAGAGCCTTAAGTAGTCAAATAAGTGACTCCCATAACAACCGGAAGAGTATGATTAACAATTTACAAACATGCAGTGTAGGCCATCGAAAGAAACGGACTCAGATCCTGTCCATTTGCTTTGGACCAGTTTGGTCCATTTGGGTGCATCCGAGCTGATGGCTCAGATTTAAAGAGAGTGTTTTTTATTTTATTTTTAAAAAAACACCCCTTTAAATCTAAACCGTCCAAAACACTTTTGGACGGCTTGGATGCACCAAATGGACGTCCGAAGCAAGTGGATGGGATTCTGCCCCGAAAGAAACTTGGTTGGGGCGAGAGGGGGTACCGAAATGTTCAATCTGCTAAAAGGAGAAATAGTCAAAAGCAGTTTATAATGATCGGCCGTAATTTTGTTCCCTAGCTACATATGGTTGAGTTCCGCTAAGATTTTTGGACTTTTTCTTGTTTTGTCTTGATTCAAATTTTTGACCAGCTTTTTTGGCTTTCATTTGTGATATTTACAAAAATATTTGGATAAAAGTCATAACTTTTTATTTTTCCGATTCATCCTGACGAGACGAATCAGAAAATCACAAAAGTTAGGCTCAAACTAACAAACGCGAAAAAATTTAAATAAAGACAAAACAGAGGAAAAACCCAAAAATCCCTTAGCGGAACTTAGGCTTCAGAAAGAATTTCCTGTGGGAGAAATATGGATATAGTTGACCCAAATGACCTGTGGTATCTGTATAGTCTCCATCTCTTTGTTACCCAATAATTAGTTTTGGCTTGAATTCGATCTGCATTTTACATTACATCAGATCCTCGGCAGGAGTTAACTTTTTAAAATTTTGACAGGCATTTTTAGGCTTATGGACCTAGAAAGAGCAAGTTAAGTTGAATTGTTCCCTTGCCTGTTTTGTGTGCATGGTGTTCCCTGAGTACGAACATGTTAGTAAGTACTATTAGATTTCACCAGAAGCTTTATTTTTGAAGCTTAGGGCTCATTCGGTTAAATAAGTCATTTGGCTTCTCTCTCTTTTTATCTTTATTCAAAAAAAATTTGCAATTGTTAGTTTTTCGTCGATTTTTTGAAGATTATTGCTTTGTCATGACGAGAGGAATCTAAAAAAAAAAAATTATGATCGAAATCCATTTTTTAATAAAGACGAAAAAATTGGCTTTTTGCCTTATTTTCCGTCTTTATTAAAAAAAAAATAGATTTTGATCGTAATTTTTTACTTTTTAGATTCCTCTCGTCATGACAAAGTAATAATCCTAAAAAAATTGATGAAACTAACAAATGCGAAAAAAAAAATTGAAGAAAAAAGCCAAATGGCTTATTTAGCCGAATGAGCCCTTATTATGGAGGTCGTCGGTTAGATTAGTCCGAAGGTCCCTGACAATCATGATCCGTTTGATTAAAATCAGATTGACAAAATGTAAAGCATCTGTTTCCACATCAATATCTTGAATATATATAGCACATTCCCATGCTAAGTGAAGCCCATCATCTCTAATGATACCCCCTCCACAGCCAAGACCTCCTTCTTAACACTGATAAAGCAACTTAGAGTGGGGTGAATAGGTTGAAACCTATTTTTTCTGCTTTCAATAGAAATTGTTAGTAATAATAACGAAATGAAATACTAGAGAGCAAAAGAATATGAGACGAGAGATTTTTATGGTAGTTCAGCTAACTTCTTAGTCCACTCTTCAGTGAAGTTCCCTGAACTATCACTGGTATCCACTACGTCTTCAATCCATACAAACACTATTGATTTTCACAGGAGCCAACTCTCCTTCACAAACAAAGATTTCTCACTACAAGCTTAAATCTCTCTAGAACACGCAAACCAGATACCAAAGAATCATTGTGCTTTGCAACCCACACTTTTAGAGGAACAAAATCCGAACTGAAAGACACAGTGGATTGGGTTCTCTCACTCACAAGGTGGAATAATAAGTGTAGTGCTCTTTACAAAAAATACAAGTGTTTTTTTTTTTTTGGCTCAACACTACAAAGAGTATATAAGGATACTACAGTGGAAGCTCAACTCTCTTGAACGTTTGAAGAAGATAATCTACAAGTGAAATATCAAATTTGAATACTTTGAATGATATGCTTTTTGAATATTGAATACTTGGTATGTATCTCTCTTGGTACCAATCTCTGGTGAAGACTTCTTTATATATAGCCAAAAGCAAATCTTATATCTTTCAAAAGACAGCTCCAACGTTCACAAATAATTACTGTACTATGTTTCTCCTTTTACAGATAAAAAGTAGATACACCTAATAACACCAACAAACTATGCTTACATTTAAAAAAAAATTAAGATGCAAAATTTTAAGTCTCTCAACTAGGACTTATTACATTAAGACTTTTCCCTTTGTTAGGGAAAGAAAAGTCAAGCAAAACACAGTTGAAGAATGATTCTTTCTTCTATAGTCTATACAAGCCCTACATTGGGATTAAATTTCTATAATTAGATCAAACAGTTTAGATTAATGCATTCAGGGTTCTGCTTCTTGAAATAAGGTCTGACTTTTTCCCAATGAATGTGATAGTCTTCAAATTGCACATCACACCGTAATGTTCTGATCTTTCCGCTTTTCAAATTGCCCATCGCATCCTATGTTTCATTTCTAGTATTGAGTTAGTTGCTGGGCTTTGGCTAGTGTTGAATTAGTTATTGGGCTTCGTTATCTTCTCTCCTAAAAACAATAGAAAAAGAAAATCACCACCAAACAAAACAATTGAATACCAAGACTTCAAATTGCACATTGCGTCGGATTATAGAAGATGATGCCCAGCATAGGACCTTGCATTGGATTACAAAGCTGCTATAGCAAGTGCAGTCGACAAGCAGAAGCTCCTGGAGCAAGTGAACAAAGCAACCCACGGCTCCTTTTGTTTTTATTGCATTTGGATTCAGGCCTTGGTTATTCTGTCCACCTTCGTAACGCTTGCTCATATTGTTACTTTTTATCTACCTGAATTCGTGCATGCGTTCACTTGTGTTTAGTGTATAAATCCCTTTGCAACATTACATGTGTGTTAGGCAACATAAAAGGGAAACTGCAATTTCTCTCTCTCTCTCTCTCCACCAAAACTAGAATCGCAAAAACATAATAATAAAAACCGACAACCCAAACAAACTATCTTACTCTTTGAAAAAACGCAAGAACAAAATATCAAGCTAACTCAAAAATCTGAGCTGGAAGGTGCCAAAGGGAAGAGAGAGACAGACATTGGGGGCGTGTAGGGAGTACTTAGTACAGGTTATCACGTATCCACTTCCTATTAGAGAAATAGTGATTCAGAGTTGTTTTCAATTATATATTAAAACGATCACAATCCATATACTAATCAACAGAAAGCCAAGATCAATGACTACAGCTAAAATATCACCTGATATCTATTTTGACTAATCAGAGTAAACAGGCTACCTGAAATATAATATCACCTGATATCTATTTTGACTAATCAGAGTAAACAGGCTACCTGAAATATACAGAAATCTGAGGAATATCAACGTCATTGTCTTCGTCATCCTCACAAGACACCTCAATATCAAAATGCCGCCTGTACGGAGGCAATTCTGTTTTCGCCACTTCCCTAACTAAATCCACCATCTTCCGGCCCAACCGGTCTTTGTGACTTGGGATCATGCTATTGTAGAGGAAGCAACTGCCGTAGGAGATGCCGGAAGCACTCAGTCCCTTGCTTTTCAGCCATAGGAGAAGCTCTTTCAAAGTTGGATTATCTCTCACTATCCACCTGTCCCACACAGTCCAGTTCATGTCTTGGTGCTTGATCACCTTGGGAGGAACCGGCTCCGCTATGGAGAAAAGAGGGAGGGCTAAATTTGCAAAGGTGTTCTTGTAGTCCTCTATTTTGTGATCACCACTTAGGACTTTGTACAGTTCCAGGCAAACAAGACCTGTGGCCATAGCAGTTGATGTTGCAATTGCAGGTATGATCCTCCCTGCGATGAATTTGGCCATGAGCTTGTCTACTTCTGGAATGCTATAATTCCCTGCCCTCATGTTGGCAAGTCCAGCAATTAGATCCATATGATAGTTGGTGTCGTCGTCCTGCACATTCAGAAGAACCGTGTTGACTATCAGTACTTAAAAAGGCAACAAAAGACAGAATTGCTGAATTTGTGACTTGTATCTTCTTGTGCACCAAGAACCACAGTAATGCAATATCAAATAACTCAGGGCCAGCCCAAGATGATTGAAGGCCTAAGGCGACAATCTAAAAGGGGATTTGTGAGATACAAAATGCTAATGCACTTAATCTTTTTCTTTGGATTGTTTATTTTAAGTAAGATTTTATCAACTTTAATTCATAACCTCGTATGCCAATTGGGGTGGTTTCCTCTATTTGTTATCAATTATAACAATGGAGCCTTCAACAAATTGGGGCTTAAAGCGAAAGGTTTATTTTGCTTTATACTGAGCTGGCCCTTAAATTATTTTGCTTTATGCTGAGCTGGCCCCGAAATATGTAGTGAACTGTCATCCCACTAAGCGCTTTCACTTGACCTTCCCATTTAACTTTACCACAAATACTAAAAACATAGCAACTTGATCCAACTGGATAACAACCAGAAATACAAATTAGTCCAGTTTTTTATCTTTTTTATTAACACCCAGCCAATCAACGGCCAATCTTAACCATATTCACTCCCTAGTACACACCAGCAGAAAGAACAAGCGTCATGCACTGACATGCTAATGACGTGTGTGTGTGTGAGAGAGAGAGAGAGAAAGAGAGAACCTTCTCAAACTGAATTGGGTTCATCTTGAAATCTGGCGGCAGTCGCTTCTGGCATATTTCTAACTTCATTATCAACTCGCTGATCACAGCATCATCATCATTGGATGCCGTCGAAAGACTAGTAGCTTTCTCATCTGTCACTATATCCACATCTCTCTTTGGCTGGAAATCAGGGACTTCTACATTGTTCACAGCATCAGCTAACTTCTTAGGAGACTTAACCCAGTCAGGAATCAGGATGCCAAAGGTCTCTGCTCGTAATATCGATCCAGCCATAACAAACTGAAGGTGGGTGGGATCATCAGCAGAGAACAGCAATGGCAGGGGAAAGCGCTTGGGAGCAGACCAGAATGGTGTGCCATTACTGGTAACAGCATCCTCAGGGAAAGTGAATGTCAATTGCTTCACGCGGTTAGCAAAGTAGTCTTCAAACCTAGTCCAGTAAAATCATATTACTATCAGATTGGAAAAGCGATGTTAAAGCAACACCAAGGACAAACAAAGAACTACTAAAAGAATTTAGTACCTTAAACGGGCCCAGGTTACGCAGTCTTGGAACGTCTCACATCTCTCCTTGTCAAGGCATTCAAGAACGTGTTCCAAATTATCCCTAGCCTGTGCGTCACCAGCATTCTTCATTGCAGATGTATACTCACTTGGACTGGTCAAATAAGCATTTACTTCAGCTGGTGTCTTCTCTAGCAAACCCTCAAATTCTGATCGAGCCCAAGTCAAGCAGTGGTCGATATTATGTGGGAATGAGTGCACTGTACACATGGGCGCTTGTTTCTCAGGTGGGTCCCTTGAGGCACCATAGTTCTCAGTCAAGTGAGGAATGACCGTCTGAGTGTTGCACTTGGCACCTAAAGTTCCTGATTCCAGAAGCGGTTTCTGGAAATATAAGCACCTTTGATCAATGTAGAGCCTGGCATCCACATTATCCAGTGCATTAATGACAACACTCAGATTCTCCCAATAAGTATCATCAAACACATTTTCCGTCTCAGGGGAAGCACGGTTTTGTAGAGCTTCAATGTGGAGATTAGGATTTATCAAAGAGGCAGCTGAAGCAGCAACTGTCGATTTGGCTTGACCAATGTTCAAATCGCGGAAAAGAAACTGCCTGCTAAGGTTGCTCTTCTCAATGACATCATCATCCGTAATTGTTAGCTTACCTTGATTACCACAACAAACGCCCATGAGAGCTACATTCTTCAAAAACTCGCACCCTAGTGCACCGGATCCCACGATAAAAACTTTAGCATTCTCTAGCTTTTTCTGAAGCTTGGCTCCAAAAACCGAGATTTGTGCATCATAACGACTGTTCAAGGGCTTCAAGTCGCTGGGATCCAGGGGATCGGATGGAAGGGACTCAACAGAGTCAAAATAGAAAAACTGCTCGCCAGACAAAGTGAAAATGAACACTATATATTAAGCTACGTAGGTAGATAAACTTAGAAGTTCAAAGACATCAGAAGGGCAATGGGGTCAAATAACTAAGCAATGTATAGGAAGTACTACAGCAACAACATTTACAAAACCATCTAGTCCCCAATCATTGGGGGTATGGATGGGGAAGGATTGGAGACAGACCTAACCTTTGGAAATAAACGCATAAAGTGGTTGGTCTCAGAATACCACTGGAACAATAGCCCCCTATACCTCCAAGAACTGAGGAGCTAAACAATAAAAAAACTGCAAAAACGAAAATTGAAACCATGATTGAATAATATTGCAAGTCAATAGGTTCAAGTCACCCCACTTGACGCAATGTGACTCAGCCCAGCCCAGCCCAGGTTGAGAAGCTTGCTGCTGCAGAAATCATCATTAGTTGTTTGACAAGTTTATTGAGACTATTTTCGTTGTTGACCAAAAAAAGCTAATCAGATTATTATCTTCCTTCTAAGACTTGGCTAAGTCAAAACATCGGTTAAACCAATCAGAAGTACAAACAACTACAAAGTCACCACTAAATTGTTCCAATCGGAAATGACTAACCTGAAAAAGTGGATGGAACTTGCCAGAGCAAGCTTTCACAACTTCCTGTCCAACAATGCCACCAAACATGGCCGCCATGGGATTTAGCACCGCCCTAGCACCAAATGCAAAGCTCCGAATAAGTTTTTGGTCAATCTCTTCAATTCTTCCATCTTCTAAGCTGTTGTTGATGTCAGAGACCAAAGATATCAGTTTCTGAGCATCCTCCTCTGATCCAGCAACAGGGAAGCGTCCCAACTCCAATATAAACTTGTCCAATGCTTGGAATGCCAAGTGGAGAAGAGGCGGACGATCGAACTTGGAGAAGTCACTCAAAAGAAAATCGCCAGGTTCTTTTAGTGCTTCTCGTAACGGCTTGAAGTTCAATACCTTAGGTTGCTTCACCTGAGTCACAATACCACCTTTTTCATATGTGTTATAGTTTGTTGTATCTTCCTCAATCATGAATGAGTACGGACTTGCATTTTTTACTTTTCTTTGTCGTCCATCGTTCAATTCTGCCATTCCATGAATTTCAGAGAACACAACCAGGTCTCCATCCTGAAACTCAAGCCTCTCATCAACACATGCGACAAGAGCAGGATTGTCATTGCTAATTGATGCTATAATGCCTGTGTGTGGGTCCTCACCGTCAACATCAAAAACTGTAAACTCAGGGCCAAAGTCGCAAAACACACTGCCAAAAAGACCTCGTACTTCAGATTTGATCAAAGCGATTGGAGGCTGATGACTATGGCAGTAATCATCAAATTCAATTGCCTTCTCCAAGCTGATATCAGTAAATACTACAACCTGCCGTCAAAAGTACAAGGCTAAACATTATTTCATTCATACAGCTGGTACAGCTTTGGGAGAAGTATAAAAGTTCATACATTAGCTCCTAAAATTCACCTAAAAGGAGAAAATGCCGAAAACACAAAAAATAGAATCTCTGCAGCTAGATAAATCATCATAGTAACGAAACATGTGGCTTATCGAATGGCAGCCCACATGAATGATTACGAAATCTACCAGCATGGTAGAGCAACAAGGCTGTTTAAGGGTACAAATGTCACTCCAGCAAAGCATGGTTTGATCCGTCTTTTTCCATAAATGAGCATATTTAGGCACGTCAGGCAAACTTTAACAGGCATGGTGGTCACGTTCCCTTTGGACACCTCAGATGTGAGATGTGTGCAAACATCGTAGTATGTAACTGTTCACTAGGCTTTCCAATTGCATAGGAAACGACATGATTTGAAGAACAAACCAGACACGTTACCTAAAGGGTCCCTAAGGTAATTTTTTATTTTACGTAAAGAGTCTCCACGGGTGTTCTAACATCATAAGCCCAAACAATGTCAAAAATATTTTCCTTCTTTTTCTGAAACACTATGTAAAGAGGACTTATTTGGGAAACCTAAATGGTAAATGACCTTGAAGAAAGTACATAGATCCACTAATAGCTAATACCCATAATATACCTGAAAATCAGAAAGTTGTTCCTTGGTCAATTCAGCTGTTAAAGTTGAAATCACCACAGAGTTATTCAGTTCTTGCAGCTTTTGGACAGAAGCAAGTGCCCGATTCTTCCCCACATCATCCTCAGAGAAAATGAAATTGCTCGACAAGTCCCATAACTCCACATTTCCCTCGTCATGCAAGGTCACAGACTTGACTCCAGCAAGAACAAGGTTCTTCGCTGCAAGATGCACATTCCCAATTAAATCATCACCAGTAGTTCAAAAAAGAATCACTACTTTCTAATGTCCACCTCAAAAATAGATTGTTCAACTAAATAAAGTTGAATTAATTCATATCTCTTTCATGAATAGTTTGAAAAATCTTGCAAAAGAATCATGATCAAACACATATGGTGGATGGTGGACCATCTCCATCTATTACTCGTATAAACTCCAACTCAAATTCGAGTAAAAAATCACCTCCGCTCCTTCATTGAACCCTACATCAAACCGAGTTTTACTCAAATGCTTCGCTCAAATCAATGGAGACTCTTTGGCTCAAATTTCCAAAGGTCTTTAGAACTATACCGTTAACGAAGCTCTACACAAGCAGGACATAACCAAATTTATGCTTGGATTGAGTTTGCAGAACATAACCCATCTTCAATATCACAGCAAATCTAGAATCATGAACTTCACTCTGACATAAGAAAACACTCCAGAATAGGGGTCCAAACGAGCTGAGCTGAGCCAAGCTTTGGTGTGCTCGAGCTCAGCTCATTTACTAAAGGAGCCAAAAGCTCGAGCTCAGCTCACTGTACACGAGCTGAGCCTAGTTTTATTTACTTAATGAGCCGAGCCCATACAACCGAGCCGAGCTTTGGAGTGTAAAGCTCAGCTCATTTTTAGCAAACGAGCCTAAAACTCGAGCTTGAGCTCGGCTGGCTTACTAAACAAGCCCTAATGAGCCGAGCCTCGAGCAGCTCGGTTTGTTCTCAGCCCTACTCCACAACAATCAAGCAAACTATCGAATATGCAATATAGGCAAGGGAAAAATCTTTTCTTCAAATCATCCTCTCTAAACACAGCGAAATCTATTTTGAGCGTATCATTCTAGGAATGTTTTGCCATATGATTCTGAAATAAGTAGAATTTTAAAAATTGATCCCAAACCAAACATCTCTAATTCTACAGCTATGCGTACCGATTTCGGCTCCGAGGCCATTCATCCCCGATACAAGCACGCTCGACGCAAACAGCCGCCGCATCGTCTCGCGGCCGTACACCGCCAGCTGTCGGCTGTGCAAGTCCTCGTCGATATCCTGCGAACTCCCCCCGGCCGCCGCCGCCATCGGCGCCTTCCCATTACCACAACCGTAACCGCTGCCGTTAGCCGTCGTTGCCCCTCCGCCGGTGGCCTCCGACAATAAAAAATCGATCTTTTGCTTCTTGGTGGGGTCCACTCGATCAACCTCTCCTCCAACAGGTCTCTTTCCGGCTGCAGGACGCATAAGGCGCGGTGAAGTAGTGCTGTTGGACACCATTATCGTTATCGCCAATTGACATACGCGCATGCATACAAATACACAAAAATAAACATATATACCTGAATGTGAGGAAGGTCAAAGAGGGAGAGTTAGAAGTTGGGAAGCAAAGAATATTATCAAGAGAGAGAGAGAGAGAGAGGTGGCGGGGGGTGTAAGCAAAGAAGATTGCAGGAAGAGGAAATTGATGGAGTGAAGAAAGCGAAGAGGTAGGGGAATAGTATAATACTAGTAGTAGGCCTTGTGAATTAGAGTTGGAATTGAATTGGGAGTTCTGTTCAGGGTTTAAGGTGAGAGAAGATTATGGGATCAGGATTGGGTACATCAAAAAAGTAGAGGGAAAATTGAAGAGAAAGTAGGATGAAAGTTTATTCATTTTCTTTTATCCTCCTCTTTCCATAGGAATCTAAATAAGAAAAGATGAAAATTTTAATTTTCTCTTCCTTTCCTTTCCATTTTAATTTTTTTTTTATCGTCCCTTCCTTTCCTTTCTCTCCCACAATTTCCAAACAATGAGAAAAAAAAATGTATATGATCAAAAAAAATTAATGGCGGAGCTTTGAAAATAATTTACGGCGCTCAATTGCGCACGTTCAAATGTGTTTTGGACAATCCAGATTTTAAAATAAACTATTTGCTGGGAGAGTTTAACTATCCCGCGAATAATTTTTTTAAAATTGGAATTATTAATTCCCGAAACAGAAAACTGAAATTGCACGAATTCATGAATAAGTTATTCACGGCTTTAGTGTTCGTTGAGTTAGGCCTCGTTCGGCTAAATAAGTCAACTCTGGCTTATTTTTTTGTTCTTATTCAAAAAAAATTCGTATTTGTTAGTTTTTCGTCAATTTTTTGAGGATTATTGCGTCGTTTTAACGAGAGAAATCTAAAAAGTAAAAATTTATGATTGAAATCTAATTCTTTTTTAATAAAGACGAAAAAATTGGCTTATTTTTGTCTTTATTCAAAAAAATTAAGTTTCGATCGCAATTTTTTACTTTTTAGATTCCTCTTGTCATGACAATACTATAATCTCAAAAAAAATTAAGAAAAAATTAACAAATACAAAAAAAAATTAAATAAAAATAAAAAAATAAACCAATTCACTTATTTAGCCGAATGGGCCTTATTCATAACTTTAGTGTTCGTAGAGAGGAAAAGGTGGCCAGGTGGCCCCTGTAGAGAGAGAAAGGGATGAGCGAGAGGGACCGGAAAAAAGGATAGCCAAAACGTCGACAGCAGGATTCGAACCTGCGCAGGCAAAGCCCAACAGATTTCGAGTCTGTCTCCTTAACCACTCGGACATATCGACGTCTGCTTTAAACTCTTTGAAAATATATTATATAATGTTACTAAAAAAATAGTCTACGCAACTCTGATAATTTTTGGGCTATTTACATGTAGGTACAGAAAATCCAAAGTAATTCATACCGGATCAGGCCGAAATCATCAAATACACCTTTAAGATAAGTCAAAATTTTATACTAAAAATAATTCTCCACCACTATTGATGACTGTTGATCAAATATCGATGTTGACCGTTGAGAACATTCTCAGCACACGCCTAGACTTAATGATAATACTGGCAGCTCTGGATATGATATTTCAAAACTGAAAACGTTCTCAGCACATGCCTATATCTCAGCACACGCCTAGACTTAGTGGTAATTCATTCTCATATGTTGTCAGTTCTGAGAACATTCTCACACGTTCTCAGCACACGCCTAGAATTAGTGGTAATTTGTCATTTGACATTCTCGGCTTTTAGAATGTTCTCAGCACATGCCTAGACTTGGTAACTAAAAAGAGTATTATACCTTAGTGGGAATTAAGGTGCAATTTTTCGTACCTAATGGTAAAAAAACCCAAAACTTAAGGACCGCTTCAGAGACTAATTATTCTTGCATTTTGCAATTTCGATGAGTTAGCATTGATTTTGGATTGTGGCCGTAACAGATTACGAATCTGCTGGAGTATTTGAAAGATATATATGCAGAATAAATTTTGCAACAGAATAGTGTTTGGGAGAATAATGCTCAAAATAGATTATGAATTTGGGTAGATAATCCAAAATAAGAATGAATAAACTCACGAATGACTGATTCTTAAATTGTGCTTCTAAAGTGTAGTTTTGAGAATGCATTTGTGACATTATGCATTATCAGAATTTAGCTCCCAAATGAAAAAAATCACAAAACCCAAAATGAGAAGCTACAATTTGGCTCCCAAACATAACTAAGGGGTAGTTTCACATTTTTTGACTAAAAGTACGAAAAGTGATTTTTACATTACTAAAAGGGGTTTTTTTTTCTTCACAAAATGCTAAAAAGAGAGAGGTCATTTTAGCACTTTTAGTACTTTTGGGAAACTCATCCTATGTAAAATAACTACTAAGATTGATTGGTCAAATCTCATTGAGGAGGGAAAAATTGTTTATATGATTATATCTTAACATTTAGTGGTTAAGTAAAATGACTAGAACTAGAAGATTAATCGGTTAAATCTCAATGAAGAGGGAAAATTTGTTTATATTATACCTTCCATACGACCATTTTGTTGTTAATTTATTTACTCTGTATGGGATTATTTTTTACGTTGTTATTTATTAAGGGTTTTTTTATCCGTGTAATTTATTAAGTTTGATTTAGTTTTCGGGCACTATCATATTAATTAATGTAGTTTATGATTTGTTAGAGTTCTCATGATATATGTAAAAATAAAATCTCCAGATCCATAGCATAAAAAAATATTAAATGATTTTGTTTCAGTGTTATAAAAATCAGCGAGTTAAGAATCCGTTTGGAATTTGTGAAAAAGAAACAAAAATGATTAAGAAGAAAAAGCGGGAGGAAAAAAATCTGCTGGCTCAAAAGTCAAAAGTCAATTTTTATTTCCCTCCCAATTTCTTTATAAACCAGGGAAAATTTTTCAGTTTTCATTTCCTTCATTTCATTTCATTTCTTTTCGGTAGGTTCCAATCCATATAAAGCCTAGCTCTGTTTGGAACCTGAGGAAAAGAAAGAAATTTTTTTTAAAAAATTCCTTCTATTATTTGGTTGAAAGAGAGAAGAAAATAAAAATTTTAAGTTCAGTAAATGTTAAATTTTTCTTTCCATTTTATTTTCCTTTTCTTTCTTTTCTTGGATTCCAAACAGAGCCTAAAAGTTCTAATTAATTGGATTTTATTCGAAGTTTCCCTCCCTCTCTTCTATTTGCAGTTTTGCACTTTCCTCTCAATTGAAAGCACAGTCAATCTCCACGGAGATCCTCATCAAGGTATCACAGTAAGCTGCTCTTCTCACAGGTCAATTACTTATCCTTCTTCTGCTATTTTGAACTAGAGAGAGAGAGAGAGAGAGACTAAAACCCTAGGTTACTTCAAGAGGAATATCTAGAGTCGGACTGGCCCGTGGAAAAAAATGGGAGATTCGACGAGAAAGATCGACGTAGAGAAGCTAATCGCGTTCGGCGATGACCTCGTCGGTTGTCTGAAGGAAGAAAAGGATGTCAAAAACTTGACCCAACACTTGGAGCTATCGAAGGCTCTTCAATCGCATTGCGATGCCGATTCCAAAGCTGTTCGTAATTTGCTTCAAGGTCCATCTTCTTTCACTGCTTTTACTCAAAAAAAGCCCCTTTCTTTTTTCATTCGGTTCGTGAAATCTTTGTGCTTTTTGACATAAATTGAGATTTTCTTTTCTTTTCTGCGAAGTGGTAGTCGTTTATACATGATACTCCCTCCTCCCAAATCCCTGCCCCTACGAAAAATAGTGTAATATCGGAATCACAAAATAAAGTACTTCAGTACCCTTCTTTTTTTTTTTGTGAATTTCTTTGCACCAAATAAACAACTTTAATTTATTGCACTTGCACAAAATTGCACAGAAGTACTTTATTTTTTGATCTCAAAATTGCTCGACTTTTCGTAGGAAGCAACGGATGGAGTACTAGAACTAGATGTCCATTTGTAATGTGGGATATCAATATGAAATTGCAGTTTGATCAGATGTTGATGCTATTTTTTGCTTAGGTGTGCATGTTTTACCATGGCCATATTGTTCTTTCACTTGTCTTACTCAAAAGCAATGCTATTTTTTTGCTTAGGTGTGCATGTTTTACCATGGCCATATTGTTCTTTCACTTGTCTTACTCAAAGCAATGCTATTTTTTTTGCTTAGGTGTGCATGTTTTACCATGGCCATATTGTTCTTTCACTTGTCTTACTCAAAAGCCCCTTTCTTTTTTCATTCAATTTGTGGAAAGTTTGTGCTTGTGACATAAATTGAAATTTTCTGTTTTGCTGTGAAGTGGGTAGTTGTTTATCTATGCTACTAGACTACATGTCAATTCGTGATGTGGAATGTGAATGGGATATTGCAGTTGTGTCAGCCGTTGATTCTTTTTTTCGTATTCAGCTTATTTGTGCATGTTTTACCATGGCCATGTTGTCCATGAAGCATGTGCTTGATAAACTTTGCGAGTTGTTTATGTTTGATGGAGTTGGGAAACGATGAATTGGCGTCGTGATGTAAAAGCTAGTAATGCTGGGTAAAGGTTGTCGCTTCAATTTTATGTGCTAGAGAAGAGCAAAGGGTTCATATGGGTGTCAAGTTATTGTATTCAAAATTTGGGTTCTGTATGGCTAAACGTGGATTTCAAAGCGAATGACTGATGCTAATTTACATGGAATCTAGAATATTAGAGAGAGATGGCTTGTGAACTTGAGTGGAAGATGAATTAGAAGTAGAAGAGATGCACTCTTTTTGGATCCTGTTATAGCTGCAATTGCTAACATGAAGCATTTCAAATTACTCCAATTTATTATTAGTTTCTATTCCATCATGATGGAGTTTTCAATCTCAATGTCAAATCCCTTTGAGTGAGCTATTTCCATTGAATTATCATTTCAAATGCCCTTAACTTGGAAATCCACATGTATCCAAACGGAGCCTTATATACTAAAGCATGGAATGGAAGTACTGTTCAATAATTTTTTTTACTTATCTGGGCTATTTGGGGTACCCGATTAGCCTGCCTTACCGCTCCTAATTCTTCTTAATTTCGTACGGGACTTATCCTGTGGTTTCAGAAACTGCAATTGGCTACGTTGGCCACAATTTTAGTTTTGGTTACTGGCCATTTGTCAGAAGAGTTATCCAAGTTGCTCTTTTATTGAACTGTATCAGACTTTGGAGTTGCTACATGTCTGGGAGTATTGTATATTCTGTTTAACATCCATGTCATATTTGTCGAAGAGAGGAACAAGTAGACACATGAGGACAAATTGTTTTTAATAGGGCATTGTTTTTGAAGTAAACCTTTAAGCATTTTGAGTTCGTCACTGTGAATCTTTGCCGTGGTAGCTATTTTAGTCCATCTTTGTTTTTGCCTAATGCATCTGATAAAAAGGAAGAATACTTTTTTATATGGAGGCTAAGGATAAATGCTTTACGCCGGCACTTAATCAAATTCCATTGAAAACATGGTGTTTACCATCATACAGATCTCCGTCTTACATCATTGACAATTTATTTCTTGCATCAGATTATCGGAAAAAGATAGATTTAAGCAAGAAAAAGGCAGATGAGGCAAAATCTGAAGCTGTTGCGGATGCGGAAATGGATTTTCTTCAGAAAGAGTTGGAAGAGGAACTTCAGAGAGAGCATTTGCTTAGGGAGGAACTTAGATAAGTATATGGTCTATTTCAGTTTTATGCTATTGTTCCTGGTTTCATGACAATGGAAGTGATAGGTTAGCTGTTTCTACTATGATGAACACAGTTATTACAAATGAAATTGGCAATCTAGAGCATCAAGGAGTTTCTGTTGAAGAACGGAGGCAGCTTCTGAAAAAGCTTGAGCAAGAGGAGCTGAGGACACAGTAAGTTCGGCGGCAAATACTTGCCACCCGCATTTAATGATTTGCACTTCATGTTGGGCATTCTAACCTGCTTGTCACGACTTGGAAATTCCATATTACAACATGAATTCTTGCCATCTTTTTTGTCCTCCTGTCATTTTTACCCCCCAATCCCATGCACCAGGAATTAAACAATTTTTCTGTTTGGTCTTTGCAGGATGAAGCTTTCAATGTATGCTTCTGTCTCAAGTATAATACCAAACTTGGAGGATCATTCCAAAATATCAGGCCGTATCCTTTTCTTTTGACCACTAGTAGTTAGTTTCCTATTCATTTTGTGCTGCTTTTCCTAACATTTCGTAGTATCTAGTTCAGTATCTTGAAGCATAGAGTTTTCTTTCTTCCTGTTTTTTCTCGATCATTGCGTTGAGTTTTCCTTAAACTTGGCCAATTACAGATGTCGTACAAAGAGATAAAAAGGTGGTTGAGATGTTTGAATTTGACCCTTTGAAGGCAACTTCCTTTGATTACTGTAACAGCATATGGAAGATGGTCGGCCTGTGAGACACTTCAAAAATTCTTCCCTTTCCAAGGCATGTGTAATGGGTTTTATGAGTAAATTATTATTGTAGTGTTCTGTGGTTGTGTTCAACTGGAACATTTTTGTTTCCTGCATTTCCAATCGTTAATCCATGTGATTTTGTAATACTTGTTGCCTTAAATCACGCACAAGTTTCTGGCTCTAGAAGGGCAACTACATTAGCTTTAATCGATTAGCTGTTTGATCCTTTAAATTTCTATTTTTATTAGTCGAATACTACTTTATAAGGCATATCAAATGTTCCTTTTCCGTTTTCTCCTGACAAATGATTGCTTTGAGAGATAATTCGAGACCTATTCTTAGATGAGGTAGGTTTGTCATTTGTGGACTAGTTTAGGGAGATTTAGCAGTCTATGGAAATGATTTCTGCGGTAAATTTACCTTGTTGGCGTGCGTTGGTTTGTTGAAACGATTGAGATAATGTTTGGTGAAATGGAAAAGGAAACAGCCATGAGAAGCAGCTGACTTTCCTGCTGATTAGTGTGAACGATTGAGAAAATTCAAAGGTGCAGAGCAATGGCGGATGCCAAGGGAAAGTGTAAAATGGAAAACGCCTGGTGTATGTACAGAAGTAATACAATAGGCGGATAGGGTATTGTGCAGGCATTATTTAGAATGGGTTTTTTGTTTTTTTAACCTTGGGTCATATTTATTCCTTTTTCATTTCTCTCGTTGAGACAAAATACTTGCTACTATTTTCTTCCACAAAAAAAAATTAGTGTCTTTAAGAAAAAAAAAATAGCTTGTTAATGTAACTTTTGGCGATGGAAGGTTTAACTTTGACTTGAAATTTCAAATGAGCTTTCTGAGCTGAACTAAGTAGCTAAATTTTTTTAGATTTCATAAATTGAACGGGCTGAGTAATTACACAAGAGTTTAATTACCACGACATAGGTACAAAATATAGAATAATTGGTGATTGGTACCCTAATTTTTTTTGGGTAGTTCTAATTTTGGTATTTTTTCTTTTTTATGATTTTTTGTTAAATTCATTATTTTATTATTCATTCGTCTCAAACGCGTGCGCGCGAGAGAGTGTTTTTAGAAAGAAACTTTGAAAAAAAAAAGTGATTCGGGAGAAACTTATTGACATTTCTTTACTAAAGTACAAAATAGAGCCTTAAACAAATTCTTTAACTTTAGCTCGGTCTTGGCTGTATCTCCAACAACAATAATGTTAACTACGCCTAAGCCAATCCTTTTATTGATATCGGCTTCAAAGATTTGAATAATTCTCTTTTTTATCACCTTTTCAATCCACATGTTGGGATTGCAATTTTAGGGGAATTGTGGGCCTCAAGCAATTTATTATAATTTTAGTTTTCAAAAAATGAATTTTAAATTATTTATCTGGAAACTTTTTCAAGAAACGTAATTTGAGCTAATTTAAAGATTTTGAAAGGTAGTTTTGGATTTGGCTTGTGCTTTTGATTTTGAGGTAGGTCAAGTCCAATCAAGCTCAAGAAGCCCAATTAAAAGGCCCAATGTAAACGTTTGTGGTCATGATGTAAAAGTTTGCGGACACGTACGAAAAATTTACTGCTATGATGTAAAAGTAATTTGCTGCCAGGTAGGAAAAGTTTGCGGCCATTATGTAAAAGTTTTGTGGCCATGATGTAAAAGTTCGTGGTCAACTAAAAAAAGTTACATTTGAGGCCAAGTGCAAAAGTATTACAATGTAAAACTTTAAAAGTTATGTTTTGAATGCGTGATTATTATGCACGATCTTCTAGCGTTTCACATGTCTTTCGCCGCGAAAAATTACTCTTGGCCGCAAATAATTACAACTAGCCGCAAAGTTTTAAAAGCGTGATTACTATGCACGATGCTCTTGTGTTTTAGATGCTTCTTGGCTGCAAACAATTATTTTTAGCCGCAAATAATTACAATTGGCCGCGAAGTTTTGAAAGTATGATTACTATGCACGATGCTATTGTGTTTTACATGCCTCTTGGCCACAAAAAAAATTACTTCTAGCCGCAAATAATTACTCCTGGCTACCAAGAATTACTCTTGGCCGCGAATTATTCCTGGCCACCAAGAATGACTCCTGGCCACCAATAATTATACTTGGCCGCGTATAATTACTCTTAGCCGCCACAAATTACACTTAGCCGTGGATAATTACTCCTAGCCACCACAAATGACTGTTGGCCGCTGAAAATGAATCCTGCCGCAAATAATTACGTACTGTATTAATAACCGCCTTAAAAAAAACACGCACCCGCAGAGCGTCAACGGCTTACTGTTGGTTCCTTATCCTCTCTCCTCTTCACTTCTCCCTCCTCCCCCCCATGGACCATCGTCCTCCACCTTGTCTCTCTCCCTCTCCTTCTCCCTCTCTCTACTCCTGTTCCTCAATACCAGCAGCGGTGGTCACTGGTTTCTACTTGGCAAAAGAACTATTGGGTTCTGGCCATGAGGTCTCACCATTTCGACTGCTGGAGAATGAAAGACTGAGGAGTCAGTCTTCAGACAAGATGGAAGAAACCCCCATTCACCGGATTCTCTATAAAATTTCCATCTTTTTCCAATACACATACAACTTCATATACGTACGTTTGAGTTTATAGACAGTTAATTTCGAAATTTTGCTTCTATTTTTGTTTAGTATGATGAGTTTATTTCAGAAAACTTTGGGGAAGTTTTTTTTTTTTTGGGAAGCCTCCTATTGAATAGATTATTTACTGGCATTTAGTATTAGTTTCTCCGATAAATTAGTAGACAATAAATTTGGGTTTCATTTTTGCTACTTTGTTCTGTGTATGGTGAATTTGTCAAGAAAAATTTGGTGAGTGCTTGTGGGAAGACAGTATGGGGGAACCCAACTGATATTGGGAAAGTTTCGGAAGGAGCATTATTTGATGCAGTGTTGGATAACATTGGCAAGGACTTGGATGCGTTGAGCTTTGTTGATTTTGATTCTGAAAACTTGGATTTGCATATTGAATTCTCTACCTTCTGGTTTTGCTGCCTGTTTTAGGCTGCGTAGGACCATGGACTTTTAGGGATTTCCCAGAGAAATCAATTAGCTTATTCACTTCATTAGATTAGTTTTCAATTGCGATTAAAAATATTCAATCAGGAGTTCAGCAATTAGATCCCAACTTTGTCAACCTCTCACCGGGGCTGAAGTTAATTCAGTTGGTAGGGCTGTAAACGAACCGAGATGCTCGCTAGCAGCTGGAGGCTCACCTCGACTCTATTACTCTATTAGCAATCGAGCTGAGTTCTAGCTTGAGTTTCAGGCTCGTGCAGCAAACAAGCTCAGCTCAACACTCTAAACCTCGGACTTGTGAATATGACTTTCTTATGCTCCAATCCAAGCGTGGTTGAGGATCCACAATCACATTCCCATTCCCCTCAGATTCATGCCATCCGAAGATTCCGAACATAGCCTATGGATTTCATTCTGTTGTTTCAGTTTTTATTGTCTAATGACTAATATCAATGTGGTGCGTAGTGCCATTGCTCAATGAACTTGAAATTAGATCTTTTATTTTATTGAGTTGAGTGTCTCATGATCTCGTGTTGCTCTTTTTGGGTCCCTTTCCTTTCCTTCCAAATTCCAACCTTTAACCTATGAAATTTAATTTTGTCAACAAGATAGACCAAGTGATGTTATATGAGAGAAAATGTCGGACAACTAAGAGAAATGTATTGAGTTATTGAAAGGATCATGTTCAGGTAGGTATCCCGTAAGAGTAGGAGATACTATAGTGGAAATGAAAACTTTGTTAACTAGAGGTAGACTGATGACATAAGTTGAGAGAAAACATGATAAGGTGGGCCGATCCCAAACGGTTGGAATACAAGGCTTCTAATTTGGTTTGGTTTGATAACATACAGGGCTTCTAGGAAGTGATATTTTGTTTCTGGTCCTCTGTTATTCAGTCATTTTCACACGATCTTTAGAACTGCTAAACTGATAATATTGCTATTGTCTTGTCCTAGTTAGCTTGAAGAGTGGTGGTTTTTATTACAAAGATCGATTGGGTCATTCAAGGGGACCCATGGAGCTAATACAACTATAGTGCGCTTGGGGTGCTGGGATAATTGATAAACCCACTTTTGTTTGGGGTGAGGACATGGATGAATGGCACCAATTGGCATGATTTATGGCATGGAACATGCTACTGCCACTTGAAAAGGTTTGTGAACTCTTGCCCTTTGTTTGGTTTCACATTCTTAATACAAAAGTTGGATAATACGAAGCTTGGATAGTTTAAAAAATCATGTCCGATAAGTACTAGGTTCCAGAACTTTGCATGATACTTCTTCGTGTGTACGGGGTATGCAAACACTTAACTTTGTAGATCCTCTCAGTTTTTGCCGCACCTTTGGCATACCTGCTACACACTCCAACTGCACCTCCAACCAACTTAGCATTTTCCTTTATACAAAAAGCTTGATTGAAGCTTGATGAGAATGCTTAGTGTTTCCTTTATATTAATCTCTAGTCTATTGGTTTTCACATTTGAAGAGTCAAATAATTGTACTATGATTGTAGCTCACTTTGGACATTAGTCACAATGTCACATTACTGGCTTTATCTATTATTTGTATTCTGGATCATTAATCACCTAAGCCACTAATGAAATCTTTCATTTGAATTTTAGTTATTACATGTGATGCCTTCCTGTAAATAGAAGTATTATTTTTGGTCTGTACCCACACCCTGGCTCTTCATAGGCTGTATAGGAGGTGGTTCCCAACAAGAAATAAATCCCAGCTGACCCTTAGCTAATATCTGTTGATTTCCAGTTAGGTTTGGCAGCTACAGCTTTCTTTCACAAGCTGCAGAATGGTATACATCCAAGGGTACCTTGCAAGGGCCATGAGAACAAAACCTATAAACAGGTACAAGAAGAAGCCATTGAGAGCAAAAGACGCGATTTAGCTGTGCCAGAAGCTAATGGTGGTGTTTGGCCTGGTATAAGGACTCCCACTCATAGCCTATTTATTTGGGCTTGGGGCTCTGAGCCGTCCTCCGTTATGGAAGATGATCAGATGCCAACCAAGTACTTCCCAAAAGTTTTTAGGTACAACACTAATGTTTTAGCTGTCCTCGTTAAATGTTTGCAGGGGAATATTTGTGCAAAAGTTCTTTAGATATCTTTTAGTTTTTCATGCGCAAAGCTTCTATTGCCTATGGCCCTATGCAGATTCCCTACAAGACTTTTTGTTGGTTTTGTTTCTTGTTTTTACTCTTAACATTTAGGCATTCAGTTCTAGTGAGATAATCAGCTTAATGTGGTAACGTTTGCGCGACATCAGGGTCAAATCAAAAGTGGGTAATAATGTCACCTCTTGGGGAGAAAGAATTACGCACTTGCTCATCGTGGTCACATACTATTCTCTTGCATTTATGTGGCTTTCCCCTGTATGCAAAATGAAGACCCATTGCATAAAGAACCCAGAGTATATTGGGCAGTAATTTCATTATTGTTTGGAAACCTCAAATACTTTTGAGCTCATCTGGCTTAGGAGGTAGTGTTGGCCTGGTAACGTCGTTCAGGCAATTTGCCCCACCACGTTATCATAAGGAAGAAATTGGTACCTGGGAGTAGTAATGTAACTTCAATGTTGTTTTCTACCTCCTTCCTCGAAATGTTATCCTCTTGAATCTGGCGGGTAGGTAAAGTTGAGCACATAGTAACTGCTTCATGATTGGGTTTGGGTAGAGGAAAAAAAAGACAAAGGAAATACACTGTTGGGTTTTCAAATCCTTATAACCCTTAACCCTTGTGGGCGCATTTTCTTCTGTTAAGATAAGAGGGTTAGGTTACTCAAAAAACATAAAGGAAACCTGGAATAGTACATTTCTTCTTGGAATAGTACATTGGTTAGTTTGTTGATCTCAATCGTGGATTAGTATGTATTTTCTTTGAACAACTATATTTTGGGCCCCAAAATAGTCCTTTTGAAATTTCCGGTTGCTTCTATGTTGTAGGCTTTAGTTGGCTGAAATCATTCCTAGGCTGAGGCCCCAGGAGGTTTTAAGTGTCGAACAAGCTATGGATGAGATTACTTAATAGTGGCGAGGGGTTCCGACTTCCGTGAACCTCTTGGAACACTAGTAACACTACACAGTCCTCCATACATCTTGAGATACAATGAGCTCGAGGTACGTTCTCATCACCACTCTCTTGCATTTTTACCTTCCTTTTTACTTTTTGGGTGCAGATTCTCTCCGGTCTCTTAGAGGACTTGGTGACTGGACGGTCCTGTTGGACGACTTTGTGGACCATTTTTGGGCCCACTTGATGATCAAAACCACTCAGCTTTGAGAGCTTTCTATTAAGATTAATCATATCAAAAATCATGTTGATCGTATATGGTTATGAAAAAGGTTAGGCTTACTGGATCAGAAGCCATCTATTTCTAAGTAAATGTCTCGCGAACATGTTTTAGTCGATATTCGGCCAACATGGTTGATGTCCTCCGCAAATTTTGAGAAATGAGTCATTCCGATCATCGAAGTGGGATCTGAAAAGGCCCACAAAGAGGCCAAACAGGACCGTGTAAGGATTGGATAGAATTTGCTCCCTTCTTTTTTCCCAGCAGAGGCACATGCACCGGTGATGCCCCAAAAGAATGGTGTTTATGACTTCAGACGCTTGTGACTATAACACAGAATCCATATTTACCTCAAATGTTTATATTCAACTACACCGATTTGGGTTTGCTACTTTGTTGACATGCCTGGGGGTTCTGGTTCCATAGTTGACAGTGGTGGCATTCAAATGTCTTTGTTGCAAAGTCACACACTTGCCATATCCATCTATCACAAGTTTTCCAGTCAACATGCTATATAAGAATTTTTATCCGTAAGAAAACCAGACCAGACCAGAGTACATATCGTGGTAGCAAAATAAAATAAAAGCATGAACTTCTATAATTGTTGTCGACGAGTTTTTATATTTTGAAACCTTTGCATAATAACCTCGTGATCAACACCAAGGACGGAACCAGGATTTTACCCTAGCAGTGGCGAAATGTATACTAAAAAAATCTAATGGTGGCGAGACTATATAAGTTGGGCATAATTTTTTTTTTTTACATATAATAATTGCATTTTCTAAAATTCTTGTCGTGGCGGTCGCCGCCACTAGACTCCCCTGGTCCCATCCTTGATCAACACTGTTAACAACCTCCTTTTATAGGAGTAACTAGCTGTCACATTGATCTCTGATTGGATTAGGCAATCAATTATTTTTTTTTTTTTTTGTAATTTCATGACCGGAAAAGTTCTTTCCATGGTTGCAGTGCGACGGGTTGAACAAACTCCAATTTCACGAGATAATCATCTACTAGTGTATAATGTAATGAGGCAACACATGGAAATTCTCAAGTCTGGGTTCATGTGATCCTCTACGTAGCATCGCCACTGGTGTTACTTCGTAAACTTGTTGAGATCGCAGCTTAGATTTCTTTTTTTTTGTTTTTTGTGGGTCTATGTATTGCTTGTGTTATTGTAGGGGGCTATTTCATGACTTTCTCTGCTTTTCTGGTATGCAGGAATTTTTTCAAAGCTTTTGAGTTCTTGACAATGGTGGCGAAAAACCAAATGTGGGCGACAAGTCCAGGTTTCAAATAGGCACTTGAGAGAGTACACGCAACGAGGGAGTTAAGGGAAGCAGAGAAGACAGCTAGGAGAGATGAAGAGCTGATAGAGCTAATAAGAAGAGAAGAAGTCATAGTAGAGAGCTAAGAAGTCACCGAGGACACTTGAGAAACTTCTTGTTTTGTCAATGGTCGCCTGTTTTTGTTACTTGGGACGATGTGGGCACTGTCCAGAGGAAGTTGTTTCAATTTAAAAGGAAAAGAAACAGTCGGTTCTTTCCGGGGAAAATTTACTCTACACGGGTTTCGAATAGGATTTCGATTTGAATGCTGTGTCAAACAAAGCGTATGTGTAAATCAAGTTTTGATTTCAAGATTATTTATGTTTTGCGAAAACTCGTCAAGCACAGCTCCTTGTTCCAGGTGTTTTGTATTCAGCCGTTGAGTATTGTATCAGTTGTTACGAAATGAGACTTTGAACTTCAGATATTATTCCGTAGGTACGTGTCGGTCAATACGGTCCGATATGGGGCGATGTATGGCTGTATCACGAATACTGTTGTGTATCGGATGCAGTTATTTTAAACCTTGCTGCTCCTCAAAGGCAGAATTGAAAAGGGTACTCGTTCATGTCTAAAACGAATGGGAATTGATGCTTTTTGGTTACAAAAAGTTAAGGGTGTGATGGCCCTGATGGGAGGAGATGATTTTTGGGCAGTTGCTTTTTCCTTTGGAGAAAACATGAAAACACAAACAAAACGACAAACCAGTAACGTGTTCGGAGTCGTTCGATGCACATGGATCTACATGCATCGAACAGCTCCGAAAACAGTTGTGTCTGGATTGTGTTTCATTTTTCCTTATTTTCTTCTTATGAACAAACCACCTACCCGTTAACTTCCAAATGCAGCAAACCAACCAGATCAAGTAGAAGCAGGTAAAAATTATTTTTTTGATGCCAAAATATGTTTTGGTCTTCTCAAGTAGAAATAGGTCAAAATATGTTATCAATAGATCTGGTGTTTTGACTTGGAATGCTATTTAGTAGTATTTAGTGTGAGTTCGTGTTATTGACTAAACGGTATTTACAATATTTATGAGTTCACGCTATAATCTTAAAGGTATTTTTGGTATTTTAGTCCAAAAATATCACTAACCAAGACAACTAATTTCTCTTTACTTTGTTGTCTAGATGGTATTTTGGGATTTTTTGCGGAAACAAGTATAGTATTTGTCGTCTATCTAGAAGACAAAAAATATAGCGTGAACTCATCCTTAATTCAAAAATACTCACCATTCAAGATAATTCCATTCTCTTAACCAAATGGACTTCATGGCATTTTTTGGTATTTTTAGCGGAAACAAGTAGTATTTTAAAATTAGTTTAAAGACAAAAAAATAGAGGGTGGTGTTTTTGTTGGAAAGTCAAGCATTAGCTTTTCTTTCTATTCATTTGGCATCTTACCACTTGTTTTTTTTTTTATTAAATTAGTTTTTAAATCTTGCATTTTTTATTACATCAATTTAAAAAACATGAGGTTCACAGGTCATTGTGCTTTTGCGAGTAATAACACTAGGAAAAAAGTACATTTATGCTTTTCAAAACTCTCTCGCGCCTTTCGCTTCCTAATTTACTTGACTTTATAATTTCATCATTTCTAACAAATGGAATTCCTCTTTGTCGATATAATAAAAAAACAATTCTTCCAAAATTAAATTATTTTGTTACTACTAAATTCATTACTCCATTTAAAACAAAGATTTGCTTGTAATACCCGGCCCTACCAAAAAACCCATGCCAGGGTTTATCTCCAACCCGGCCCAATCCGTCAGCTCACGATGCCCTAACCGTCAAAAGGCCCAATTCACATTGACAGCTGCCCCAAAATGCCCTTCGGCACCCCATATATATTTTCGCAAGTAGGGTTTTCGTTTCACTCTCTTTCTGAAGAATCCGCAGCACACAGCCGCAGCGGAGTTGTGAAGTCTCCAGCGGACTCATCTCCCACCCTACCGAGCAACCATGGTCTCTCTCTCTCTCTCTCCCCCCTCTCTCTCTTCATATGCATGTATTATCTTGTATATACGGTGGTTGTTGCTGTTGTTGTTCGTCTCTGATGTTCTCCTCTTGATTTAGCACCGATGGTTAGATGAAAATGATAGTAGTGTTTTGTATCATTGTGTATACGTACACGATTTGACTTCGTCGCTTTGTAGAATACGCTTGCATTATCGTATGTGTGTGGTGTTGTTTGATTGCGTGATTTAGAGGTGCTGGGTCACTAAAGCTACTTTGTGTTCAGAAATTGATAAGAAAAGTAAGGATTAGAGTTTCTTGCGAAATCACTCATTTGGACTGGGTGATTTGGCGAGAAATGGAGAGAAGTACAAAACCTCTATTTTCTACTACATATCATCTAAATGGTTAGATTTGGCGAGACAGGGAACTCCTTTCTCACAATCAAAAGGGGCTGTGAAGAGATGCAACATTTTCTATGTTGTTTTTATTACAACAGCGCCAATTGGGAAGTATTGACGTTTTTAGTAGGTGTGCATCGTACTAGTGGTTGAACTTCATCTTGTATTTAACTTGAGTTTCGTCTTTGACTGTGTTTTGAAGAAAGTGCATCTTTTTCGAGGAAAAAAATCCTGGGATAAAATGAAAATTACAAGCTCTTGTGTACCATATTGAGGAGATGGGTGGTGGAATAGATGGGGTTTCTTATGGTTTTAGGCTCTGTTATCTAGCATTTTGATACCATTATGGCTCATCATTCTTAAGACTTTAGTGAGCCTTAAGCACGTTCTTATATCTTCTGTTTTATGCAAGTTTTTATGTATCTTTTCCTCCGATGTAACAGTGAGTGATTGATATTGCCTCTGCTTGAGGTTTTCGTTGCTCTGTATTTAGCTGAGTGTTAATGTGGCTGTGCGACGATTCAGTCCAGCTAAGCCTGAGTTATATGTAGTCTCCCCTTCCCGCTTCTTTTAGATAACAACTGGGCCTAAGCTTCTGGGGTAGCAACCTTCAAGGGGCTGTGAGGATTGTCATTAACCCTTGGTCTAGGCACTTGAAACTCGAAAGCAAGACTATTTTTGGGGGATAAAAGATTTGTACGCAACTTCTCGAAAACAACTATTGATACTGCTATTGATGGGGTGTGTGACTCTCACTTGGTACCCTCCGGTGGTCATGATTTACTCCTTTTGTCTTGGTGCTAAATAGACAATTGACTGTTGTCTAAAATTGGAAGTCTCATGGTAAATTTATGATAGTTATTCATCTTCTTGATCTCTTTTCCTGCATGATCAGGCTTTAATTAACTTCTGTAATGCAATAAGCTTTCAGTAGTTTTACAATGATATGGATTCAATTTATGTTCTGGATTACAGGCGAGAGGTTTGAAGAAGCATTTGAAAAGGCTTAATGCCCCGAAACATTGGATGCTTGACAAGCTTGGCGGTGCATTTGTGAGTTGACCATTTTTGGCCACCTGCTACTTCTTCTGTTCCAATTTTCAACTTGTTTCTTCTTCCTATTTTCTTTTGTGTCCAATGTTAGTCCCCTATTTGATGATGTACTTCAAATCTTCTGTGTGCAGGCGCCTAAGCCATCATCTGGTCCCCATAAATCAAGGGAATGCCTGCCCTTGATTCTTATCCTGCGAAATAGGCTGAAGTATGCACTCACATACCGTGAAGTCATTGCAATCTTGATGCAACGCCTGGTTCTTGTTGATCAGAAGGTCAGGACTGATAAGACCTATCCGGCTGGTTTCATGGGTACGTCCTCCTTCAAACACTTGTGAGCTTATTTTATTTTCTTCATTCCTTGTTGCTCAATATGCCAAAACTATAGTTAATGAATCACTATATGAAGATGGCAGAGCAGAAATATATTTTCTTGAGTTTAGCATGTCCAGGAAATGGATTTAGGCATATGAACCCAAAATAAGGTGCAATTGTATGAAAGAGTTCTGTCCTTATCTACCTTCCATAGAGGAAGACGGTATTCGCCAAGAAGAAACTAGAAAGTACCACTTGAATCATGGGGCAGATACAAGTATACAACTAGAGATTGCTGAACTGACCTTTTTTTACTTTCGTTGTAAATTATGTCAGAAAAATTTGGCAGTAGATTTGGAGAATTCCTAAAACAGGAGAATGAACGCGTCTTTTTGCCATGTTTACGTATTTGAAGTTTGTCTCTTAAATTGTTCTCTTTCTGCACCAGATGTTGTTTCTATTCCCAAGACAAATGAGAGTTTCCGTCTCCTTTATGATACAAAGGGCCGATTCCGACTGCACTCCATCAGGGATGAGGAGTCCAAGGTTGGTTTTTTGTCTAAGCACATGCATTCTTCCTTTTAAAGAAAACCTTCTAATAATTGTGCCATGTTTGACACCTTTTAAGCTGGAACAATGCTTGCAATGATTCGTCTTTGAACGTTTAAGTTAGACTTGATGTCAATCTTTAGTACTTGAAACATACCTATGCTGAATTGATTAGTCTGCCATATTCATTATCTTTGAAGCTTATATTCGATGGAAATTGCCATGCATCTGGGAACTTCACTGATCTGTTTGATTTTCCTTCAATCCCTTGCTCTGATCTATATGGTTTTTCTCTGTGGAGACAATCATTTGACAACTTATTAGACATTGGAGTGTTCTCATTATCTTATTTGGTTGTATACCTGATAAATATTTACTTTAATGTGCATTACACTGTTCACTTCATAACATCCGTTTTTGTTGTGATTCATTTGATACGCTGGGGTTTTCTTCACTGCAGTTCAAGCTGTGCAAAGTTCGCTCGGTACAGTTTGGGCAAAAGGGTATCCCATACATCAACACTTACGATGGGCGTACTATCCGTTACCCAGACCCACTTATCAAGGCCAACGACACCATCAAATTTGACCTAGAGGCACAAAAGATCACTGACTTCATCAAGTTTGATGTGGGGAATGTTGTGATGGTGACTGGAGGAAGGAATAGGGGCCGTGTTGGAGTGATCAAGAGTAGGGAGAAGCACAAGGGAAGCTTCGAAACCATTCACGTCCAAGATGCCACTGGTCATGAGTTTGCTACTCGCATGGGCAACGTTTTCACCATCGGAAAAGGTTCAAAGCCATGGGTGTCTCTTCCAAAGGGCAAGGGTATCAAGTTGTCCATCATTGAGGAGGCTAAGAAGAGGCATGCTGCCCAAGTTGGTGCAGCTGCATAAACTGCAAGAATCAAGATTGGTTTCTGATTCTGTTTCGCTCCTGATATGGAAGAGCTGGTTTTGTTTTGTCCTTTCTTTATCGTAGCACAATTTTAAACTGATTTTGTTGCAAATTTGGTTTGACTTTTTGGTTTCATGGGATGATTTATTTGCAGTGTTTAAGTTTGTCACAGTTAAGATTTTATTGGCGGCATTTAGTATTATGGCAGGTTCCAGTATCACTAGGTTTTTTTAACCTTGTTAATTCACTATTTGGGCTTATGCTTCGCTGGTTGTGGGTCCTGCTGCAGGATCACGCCAGATTAACATAGAATGTCTCAGCTAGATCCGCTCCTCGAATATATCATTGCATATCATTGTTTGGCACTTCTAATACTTAAACCATTCACCAGCCTTCTGTGGTTGGAGTATTTGGTTGTTCTTTAAGGGGTCCTCTGTCTAACCATAATTACCGTATGAGCCTCTTTCTGCAAGTTAAGGGAGGGATTAGAGCTTGGCTTCATCCTGGCTTTAGCTGTCTTACCTTTGGTAATGCAACTATCACCATTGTTAGAAGTCAGGTCTCTTCTGGTCTAAATTGGAAATTCCTGGGTGTTATGAACAAACTGCAGATTGGCAGGGGTGGTGAAGAAGATGCAAGAGAAAGGCTCTATTGTTGGAATCAAGGACTTAAAAGAGATCTTGGTATGTGTAGGGGGTGCCAATTTGAGCATTGCAGGAGAAATGGGATTTTGATGTTCGGATTTGCGATATTGAAATCTGCTGTGTGGTTGAATGGATTATTCGAATATGATTGATTTGGAGTTCAATTTACCGATGTGTTCTTCATTTAAAATTTTAACGTCAATGTAACAACACTCTTCAGAAAGGGAATTGAAATCTTTTGGTTATATACGGGCACGTGCCAAGAGGACGCATGCACGCAGGTCAAGTGCCAAGAGGACGGACGCATGCAGGTCCTATATAGAAGATTGATAAGCATTTCACGATTTGGCAGGAAGAAACTTGATCCCTGCAAAATGGATGGCGCTTAAGTGCACGACCTAATACTTGGCCGTTCGGGCAAGTGCCAGGTCCCGATGGGTTGGAGGGCACAGTGGTCATTGCAAAACTGTTTATAGTCTATCAACATATATTTTGGAAGTTCCCTTGTAGGGTGCAACTCACAAAACAACGAGTTTTGGTAGAACAGAGAGTTGGTGAGACGTCACACGAAGCATCTGGTCACCAAAAAGGTTAGAGAGCACATGCGTCAAACTTCCTACTACTACTGGTAATGTAGTGATAAAGGAGATTAAAGCAAGCATTCAAAAGTTATTCCCAGAAGAGTAATGGAACTCGAGCTCGTTTATATAGGCTCAACTTGTTTATAGAGGCTCGCGCAGTAAATGAACCGGGCTCGACTCGTCTATAGAGGCTCGTTTAGTAAGTGAACTAAGCCGAGCCCGAATTTATGCTCCTTTAGTAAACGCGCCGAGCTAAAACACCACAAAGCTCGGCTCGGCTCGTTCGCACCCCTGGACCTAATACCTAATTCTCGGCCAGCACATCTATTAATTCTAGGCTTACAACTTAACAATGATGTATCAATCTTTGATAGGATCAAGTAAATTCGGCCGGAACTGACTCACATAGTCAGCAATGATTGTCTCCCTGGTGGGGTTCACAGGCCAATCACGACTGACTATTTGGTTGGTTTCGGCCAAATTCTCAGCTAGCATATCAATTTTCGTCATACAATTTGACAATAATACCCATCATTGATAGGATTAAGTTGATGCTAATATTTGTATTACATGGTTTTATCTAGAACCTAATATCTATATCCTGAGTGGAACTAAGTGTATGAGTGACCAGTGCAAAAACCCAATCACAAAAACAACCGACTGGTTGACCGGAGGCCCCATCTCAACCTCCCTTGGTTTGCAAATTTGCAATACAAAATGAGAATCTTCTGGAAGAGGAATGAGTGGGTAAAGCAAAGTCCAAAGGGACTCTGCCTAATCAGTGTCCATTTCTTCCCAAAATGAGGAGTTCTTCTAACAACTATCCATTTGCTCAGCATTGTAACATTAGTTAAATAGTGGACTCAATTTGGGACACTAGAGTGAAGTATAATGAGTATATATATAATATGCTTATGTATCCATATATATAGGATTGAGGGGGAGTGGAGTAGATGTGTAGAGAGAGAGAGAGAGATGGAGAGGTGGAAGGGATGGATATGGTTCTACTTCAAGATCTCATTTTTCTTGCCAACAAAGGCCATACTTGTTAAGGTTGCTTCTTGCCACAAAGACAAGACAGAAGGTAGTAAGCATCATAATTTGGGAATACACTTCTTTGCACTTGGGTGTTTTCTGCAGCTTATTATAAGATCAGTTTGATCAAATTTTCGCTTCTTTTTCTTTTCTTGTCGGAATTTGTGTCAGATTGTTTGGCACAACTTCTGCTTGCACTTGTATGACAAGTAGAGCTTAAATGAAATTTAAAAACGAAAAAAAACTGAGCCGGAAGCTCCTTTGCTTTTGGTTTATGTTTTAACAGAATCAACTTTTATCACAAGTCATAACCAAGCTACAACAAACACCCAATTCTCTATCCTGCTTAAAATCCTGTCTTGTAATGAAATTATGCAATGTAATGTAGAAGACTTATTCTCTCTCCCTCTGTCTGTCTCTCTCTTACGATGCTAATAGCAGAGAAAAGGCGTGGACTGGTGAGTCTTTACAAGGACATGGAGGATTGTGAAGGATATGAAGATATACAAGTAATGTGGGAGATCATTCATTCTTCATGCCAGCCCAACGGTAACGACAACAGAAGTAGCAAGAGGCCCGGTCATTGGAGATTCTGCTTCAGGCCGACGTGAATTTTAGCTAGCCTTTTCTCAAAACCAGTATCAGATAGTTTTGATGCACAACTTACGTAATGTAACCACTTTTTTGGATTCAAGTAGAGGTCTGGAGTCTGTTCCATGTGAGAGAGATCAGAAGGAAATGCACATATGTTGTGCTCTAGTAAATTCTAGTGGCTTAGTTCTTGCTGTCTGCAAATTATAACTTCAATTTTACAATATTGGAATCCCTCGTGTGTGTCCTAGGGACGAAGCAAGGACTTGGACTCGGGACCAAAGCTAGTGTTGCGAAAAAAGAAAGAAAGTAAACTTGCGAAAATTCTTTTTTCGTTTCAAAACTATTGTGAACAAGTAGAGTGAAGCCATGTTTTGGAGAAATAATCAGGAAATAAAGAGATTATAAAATAAGGGAGCTGATAATGCCAAAATCCCTTTTGTTCCTGCCAAAACCATTTTTTTTCCTGCCAAAACTCAATATTTATCTTTCATTGCATGACTTAATTGCCCTCCACTACACCACTTGCTTTACGAAAATACTCCTTGAAATCCCTTAGGAGTATTTTAACGTCCTTTTGGCATTCCATCATCATCAGAGCTTCAACTCTTTTTTTCCGAGAATACCAGAGCTTCATTAAGGTCCAACGAAGCTACTGTTTTATCAGCTTTAAAATGGTGCAACGCAGCTACTGTTATTTTTTAGCTTTTTTTTTTTTTTAAAGGATATTTTTTCGCTTTAAAATGTAAGACAGTAAGAGTATTGCTCTTCTACTGTTTGTTCTTTTTCAATTTGGGTGGACTTGCTTGCCTCAGATTGGTCTGTAATATTTAAACTTGGAGGATATGATCGTAAGCAGGAGGAATTGAAAACATGGGTTGTTAGATGGGTTGCTTTGCTTTGAACTTATATGGGTTGTTTTCACTTGGGATCAAAATTGAGAAAAACTTATTCACGGATTCACGGCTCCGCACAATTTCAGCCATCCATTCGCGTAATTAATAGTTGAGATTGTTTTTCAATTTTGACCGGTAAAAATTATTTTCGACCGGTCAAAATTGGTTTTCAATCTGGACCGTCCAAAAACACTTTGGACGCACTCAATTGAGCGCCGCAAACACTTGTTTACGGAACACCCCATAAAAAAGTTTTTCTGATCATAATTTTGCTTAAAATCATGGAATTAAAAATAGTTGCTCTATATGCAGCCTCCCCCTCTCTCAAGTTGAAGCTTTGGTATTCTCGAAAAAAAAAGTTCATGCTCTGGTGGAATGCCAAAAGAACGTTAAAATACTCCTAAGGGATTTCAAGGGGCATTTTCGTAAAGCAAGTGTCTAGTGGAGGGTAATTAAGTCATGCAATGAAAGGAAAATATTGAATTTTGGCAGAAACAAAAAAGGTTTTGGCAGGAACAAAAAGAGTTTTGGCATTATCAATTCCCTAAAATAATGTTAAAAAACCTCAAGGGGTTATTTTCTATTTAAACATTATGAACAATATTGGGTACTCTTGTGGTTGTGGTAATTAAAAAAGTTGAAGGGTACAGTGGCCGTCCTTGGCACGTCCCTCCCTTTGTCACTGCAATCGCCGAGATCAGGTTTCATTACAATAAGGGAGTACAACCTTGTTTTCTTAAAATTCAAATAACCGAATGTTCGAACCAGCTTGCATGTATCTTGACTAATTCCAGGACCCTCAAGTTAACGGTCTGGCAAACCTTCAGTGGCTCCAAGGTTTGGAATGTGCCTTTGTGGAATTCGAACATGCAACTTCTTGGGACGGGGACAAGCTTTTTAGTTGCTTTCTCATGCCCATTTGGCCAAACCCCTTGGGGTAATGAGTACAACTTTCTTATCGAAATACAGATGCTAAACGTATCTCTTTGATTCCGTAGCATAAATTCCTCTACAAATCCTTAATCGAAAAACATGCTAATGCCTAATGGCGATAACGAAATATCATCATCTGTTTGTCACCTGATTGAATCTTAAGATGAGAACTCCAGTATAGCAGATTCCAAGCATCTTTCCCAAGACGTGGTAATGTTGCAGAAAAGAATCACAAGAAGGATAAAGAGAACACAAAAAAGGAACCGGAGACCTGTAGTGCAGGGGTGCGCTACACAATCCTTCAAGTTTCCAAATACAAGCATTGATCAAAAGCTACTCGCACTCGAGGAAAACGATGTGCTAAGATTTCGAATTTATTATACGCCTCCACAAAACAAAGTTTATTCAATCTGGGTTCGAGCTGATTTGCAACGACAACTAAACATTGGGTACATAACCCTACGACAAGAAAGATTACAGACTCTAGGCAAAGAAAGAGAACTACGTAGAATCTTCAAAATTCGTCACCACCCTCATGGAGGAGCCTCTGATCGAAGTGCCACACCCCTGCACGTCCAGAAAATTTCATAAGATCGTTAACCAGTCAACGGTAAGATTGTGTGGCATAGTCGCAGATCCAAATCGCATAAAAAAGATGAAAATAGAAAAGGACTTCGACAAGAAAGAGTGACATATATAGAAACTTGATTCCTACCATGTCCTTTCCCAACCATTCTCAACTGAGTGACGTAGTCTGCAATTTTCTTAATTGCTTCAACCTAGCCATGAAAAAGTCAGAGAAAAGAAGTCAATGATATTTAGAAGATTGCATTTCTATCAGGATGCACATCAATTACTGGCGTCTGAGTGTCAAATTTTTTGCTTTAGTGAGTGATTTCTTCCAAAGTTTCGTTGTTACTGGGATTAAACGTAGTAAAACTCAGGTGCATGCACAGGTACATTTGTTACCTCCCGGCCCTAGTCACTTACCAAACCACATCTCTACCAGTATAAATGGTACTAAATCGGTAGATTCATGAAATTTTGGTTTTTGCTGCATATAAGCCCTCAAAACATGCTTATTAGACAATGAAAAAGGGCAAGAAACATGACTTTCATCAACCACCAAAATGGTTTTGGCTCAGGTGTTGCTTCTCAATTGAAGAACTGAAATAGGTAGTGATGTAAAACAAAGTAAAAGATGGAGTCTTAGCTGACCTGCTCAGATAAAAATTCTCTCTCAATGAACTCGGTCATTTGAGGATCCTTGTTTCGATCAGCCACCTGTTGTAAGACCATAATTGGTCGAGTATTAATAATGATACAAACGCAGGAACGATTGAGACATGTTTGATTGTTCGGTCACATAATACCTCACTTTTTCAGAAAATAAATTCAAAATAAAAAAACAATATATGGAGGGTAATGGATATCTTACACTGTGCAGGTTCAGAAGCTTCTCATTAGTTAACTTCTCCAAGGACAATGCTAGCTCCATTGCTGAATGGAGAAGTCACAAACAAGAAAAGGTAAATATACCCTACAAACTAGAAACTAGAAAGCATGTAGGAGAAATGGCCAAGGGCTACATACCATACAATGCATCACCCTTCTCAACGTGATCGAATTCAGAAGGGGCCGTCAATATGGAGTGTAGTTTCACTCTTCCTCCGCGTGTGTTCTAGGATTAAACAAAAATGCAAGCATTTTATACTCCAAATAAAGTTAGAGTCGAAATCAAGTAACAAACTTTTAAAATTATATGGGAAGGACAAAATAAGGAACTGAAAAGTAGAAAACATGATATTTGACAAACACCTGGTACTTCATAAACTTCTCAGCATGTTCCCTTTCTTCTTCACTTGACTCCTTGAAAAATCTGATTGTAAATAAGACCATATGGTTACCACAGTGCAAGCAATGAGAAAATAAAATGTTGGGAGCATTTTGTGGGTATTTTGTAGTTACTTGGCAAGTCCCTTAAGAGCAATGTTGTCCCTGTCGAAGTATGCGTACAAGGCATGGTACACGTAAGACACGTTGTATTCCACACTGTGATCACAAATACAGAAACACAAAAAGAAAGTGAGAAGATAACAAAGGAGGTAAAAATTGATGATGATGATGATGATGGTGAACAAGAAATTGGAATGAACCAACTCCTATAAGAGGCCTGCTGTTCATGTATCTAGACTGTTCTTCTCGTTTGCTTTGGTTTTTGTTCGTTTTGTAAAACTCTACTTTTTGTGGCTTACGCTTCTCTACTTTTTTCCCTATTTCTTACAATGGGTATATGGATTAATAAAGAGATCATTGGATAGTAGAACAAAATCACACATACGAAGATCATAATTAAGCAGGATTCGTGCATTTCTAGATTCCTATTACATCTTGGGAGAAAAACATTTCAGTAGGGTGATAAACTAACCAAGCTACTTGAGTTTGAAATCATATTTGCTTGTTAAAAGAACGAGCTTTTTTGTTAATATCTATTTTTGAAGCTTGTTAAGCTTTCAAAGCAAGGTTGAAAAAACTACAACTCGGCTCGTTCTGCTTATGGTGTATAAAAAATCCAAATTTTTCGAGATCGGCTCGATTAAAACCCGTTTGAATTCTATTCGCTCAAAAACACGTCAAACTTTAACATGTTTTCGAACAAACCAAGCTTGAACAATCAACTGCTCAACTAGTTAATTTATTGGCCCTAATCTCTGGCCGGTTACGTACTATTCAGCTCGATTTGTTTGTAGCCCTGTGCCCCTGTCAATGGAGATCTGAATGAAATAGTTCACTACTTGGATGAAAACCTTAATTAAATTATGATAATTCCCTAGCAGTTTGTGCTACAGAGGAGAAACCTTAGATTATGAAACCTCACATTCTATTCCTAAGCAGGAAATAGAACACCTTCTCCAGGTATCTCAAAACATCAAATTAAAAAGAACTTCACAAAAAATCAACTTTTCAGTTTCACTATACTTTTGTTTGGCTCTGTGTCAAACAAGTTTTTTTTTTTGTTGTTGTTGTCAAAGAAGCTAGCCTAACTTTCGAGATGGTAAAAAGAAAAGCACTCATTTTGGACCAAACCGAGTCCAAATCTAAACGTCCATCTTGACAATCAAAGATCTGGAATTTTTAGAAGATCATTCTCTTACTAGTACGAGACTACGGACTACCAGCAATTTTTTACTATCGATAGTCGAGATGAGCTATCTATTTTTGGGTCCATTACAAAATCAGGACCTGGTTCCAAATCGAAAGGAAAAAACTATAGCCTACCAATACGAAAGCTGGTAAAGAAAAAAAAATAGATATAGAGGAAAACAGCAAGAAAAATCCGAAATACTCCCCCTTCACATTTTAATAGTAACCTACGAAAAGATATGCAATTTTTGGATAAAAAATGAAGTACTTTCGTTTATAATTTTTTGATTTTCTCCGCACCAAATTAAAGAACTAATCCAGATCTTTAATTTGGTGCAAAGAAACTCAAAAAATGTTATACAGAAGTACTTTGTTATCCGAAAATTGCACATTTTTGCATAGGGGTTTATCAAAATGGGACGGAGGGAGTATATTAACGGGGAGATCTGAGGATAAGCCGGAACCAAGAGGAATAAAAATGGACAAATAACTCAAAAAAAAAAAACGAAACTCACTTGATCTGCTCGTTGATTGCAGCTTCACAATCCTCCGCAAACCTCTGCCGAGCAAGCGAAATCTGGGGAGAGATCGGCACCATCAGCTCCTCTTTCTTAACCTCCTCAAATGGCTGGAACAACACCCCCGTCAGCGGCTGACCCATCACAGCCGATACCGCGAACCCACAACGCCTTTTCGGGGAAAAACTCACAGAAGAGAAAGGAGACGAAGATGACAAGCTCAAGCCCAAGAAATGGGGTGAAACTGAAGCAGGGGAGAGAGAAACCGCCGAATCTGTGGCTGAAAACATGGTTTTAGAGAGAGAGAGAGAGGGATTTCGCAAATGGGTATTGGATTGAAGAGATGAAATTGAGCAAGAAATTGTGAATGGAGATCTGAATTGGGAAGGTGGAAATATATAGAAGGGCTGTGGAAACGGAGAGGAGGCTGGAGGAGAGTATGGGTGGCACACGACTCGATTGGAGGCGCAAGATGGCGTGACACGTGGACGGTGGAGATTGAGGTGAGTGGTTCGGCGTGTGGCAGGCTCGTGGCTTGGATAAAGTGTCGGATATTTGTCGCTGTGGACTGTGGAGGGTATCGTTTGGTGGATTCCCCGTTCACACTGGGATAAGGACAAATGTCGAGGAACTCGGCCGACTCGGACTGACTCGACCCAAGTTTATCAAGTTTCGGCTCGATTAAACCCACGAAAGGGACTCCATCTGTCCTCGTCCCCTCTCTCTCTGACCTTAAAGAAGTCACCGTCCCGCATTTCCTCCTTCCTCTCCCTCTGGGTTTTACGCCCTAATGGGTGACGGGAGGGGAGAGATTGCACTCGTGGGGTTTTTCCATCTCCCCATCTTAGATCTTGGAGGTTTTTTCTCCTTCCCTCTTCACCCCTATCCTCCTCCCCAAACCACCATCTGCCGCCCCTCCTCCAGCTCTTCGATTCCGCCGTGTAGTCCAACCAGGGACAAAGGGAAAGGGGGGCACGTGCCCCTGCTTGAAACTAAAATAATTTTGTTATATATTTGTATATTTTGCATAATTATGAAATTAAGTGTGCTACTACACATAAACACGTGCATATATCTTGAAAATATACATATAAAACTATTTTATGTTTCAATTTCGTAATATGATTGCATTTATACTTGTTGATTTTTGAACTATTTGGATCGATTTTTTCTTAATTGTACTTATTTTTAACCATCTAAGAGTAATATTTTAGTAAAATAATATCATTAATAAAACTATATCGATCATTTTAAAACTTGTCGATGTTCATGTAAAACATACTCTCAAATTTTGTTTGAGATTTTTTTGCCTATTTTTACATAATTTAAGTAAAAGTATGTGTTATATATTTTTGTAATTTGTAATGCATGCCTTAATTGTGTACGATCTTATCATGGTTAATTAGAAAAATAAATTTTCGCCACTATGAATAACAAGGTGCCCCCACTAAACGACATTTCTGAATCCGTCCATGAGTCCGACGACTTTGGAGGTAGTGCCTTGTAGATCGTGGTCGCCGGAGGTGTCCTCCCTGCCGGAGTGGGAGATCTAAGTTGGTGGATGAAATCTACTCTGGTATGGCGGACTCCGTTCGGTTCTGTTACTAATTTTTCTCTTTTTTGTTCTTTCTTTGGTGTCCACTTTGTGGGATTTCTCCCCGTTTGTGAGGCTTTTATCACTTATGTGTGAGTGTTTTTGGTTGTTTTTTATAGTGCTCCGACTGTTTGGAGCGATGGGTTTAGTTGGAGTTGGATATAGTTTTTGGATTGAGTCCCCTCCTATTTGATTTCTTGATCTCTTGTTTAGGGATGAAGTTTCCTCGTGGTGTACTATTTCTTGGATCTATAATACATTTGTTATCGTTTTGGGAAAAATAAAAATAAAACCCTCGAAACGAATAAGAAGAAGTAATCAGTTTCTATTCAGTTTGACCAAAAAAAGAGAGAAGGTAAATCAGTTTATTTGAGTTGAGTAGATCGAGTAGTGAGTTTGTTTGAGAATGAATTTTAAATATTTGTCGAAGAGAAAATCTTATTTACAGAGCAGCTGTAAATAAGTGTTTACGGTGCTCAATCTCGGCCGTCTAAGAGTGTTTTGGACAATCCGGATTGAAAATAATCTCTTAACGGTAATAGATAATTTATCCGGTCCGTCCAATGCCAAAACGGATGACTGAGATCACTGAGCTCCGTAAAGAGCCGCTTTGCAGCGACTCCGTAAATAATAAATTAATAATCTCTAATAATAATGAGATAGGAGTATGTAACATTTTTGCAGGATTAATTAAGTATGTTGGATGCATATTTAATTAGGACCGTAAGAATTTTGATTAAGTATTGGACGTGTAGCCCTTTCTTATACCAGGTCAACGAACGGGATGCTTTCATCGGAGTTTGGATGCCTTCTCGCAAAAATTCTTCCACGGCTCCATCGATCGATCCTCCTGTGGCAATTGAGGTTGATGAGTCAATTGGAGCTTAAATTGTTTGATCTCTCACTCGCGCGCGATAGGTCTCGTTATCTCTATCGTAATAGTTGCATGCTTGCACACGGTGCTGTGGTTGTCAAAGAAAAGAAAGTGAAAGACCAATGCTATTTTTCAATGACGAGAACAAAAGTTCCTATATATGATCTTCCCAGGTGCATGTACCTTCTTGCCAAAGAGATTACCATGGCTTAATTTTCCAAATGCGAGTCTTCTAGAGGAAGTAAAAATCTATCTATCTTTCTAACAAATATACTACAGAAATGTAATTGTAGTTAAAAGCCTCTCAACCTTCAATTTTAAATTCCTAGAATTTTGAGTTTAAAAATAAAATAAAAAGGAAGAGAGAGAGAGAAAAACGTGTGTGTGTGTGTGTGTGTGTGTGTGTGTGGGGGGGGGGGGGGGGGGGGGGGTGGGGCTTATAGTCTCTTTGGATGGTAAAAAAGAGTGAGATAAGAAAAGAGAGTCTTTTCTCACAAAATCTCACCATTTTTGGTGAGATTGGGTGAGAAAAAGGAGGAGCCAATTAAAACATTTTATTTTGTACTTCTCTCTATTTTTCACCAAAATAGTCAATCCAAATGAGTGATTTGGCTAAAAACCCAAACCATTTCTTTTCTTTTCTCTTGAGGCTGTTAGGAAAAATTATCCTATAACGAGGAGCGGCCTCGTCATGTGGTACTCCAAATTCATCGAACATGGGCTATTAGGAAAAATTATCCTATGTTTGATACACGGAGTAGGAAAAAACCAATGTTATTTTTTTATCCCATGCATTGAATGGGTACAATGTTTGATTTTTTTTTGTTACAAATTAATTTGATTTAATTATTTTTGAAGTAATTTAATTTGATTTAATATTTGTTCAATGCACGGAACCAAACAAATTCACATTGATATTTTTTTCTTAAACTTTTCTTTTCTGGGGTGCCTGCTTAAGGAGACAACATGCGTGTTGGGCCAATCTGGGACGTCCATACTCGGCAATGGATGGCTCATATTGCATCTCGACCGTCCATTGTTGTCTACTGAGATGCAATCTGAGCCGTCCATTGTTGAGCATGGACAACCCGGATTGGCCCAACATGTTGTTCCAGAGGGACATCACACACCCCGGGTTTTTTTTTCTATCAACTAGCGTCGTTCCCGTTCGATGCACGGGACAAAATATTTGTGTGACTCCGCTACAAAATATCGAGCTCGCACAAAATTTGTTGTTTGTCCTGTGCATCGAACGGGAACGACGCTAGTTCAGTGCTAATTTGATGGGTTTTCCCCTCCTACAGGCAATGAGGCAAATTAAAAAACTGAACACGGATGGTAGCTCCGATGGCAATCCAAGAGATTGGCAGGAGGATTTGGGGGGCTTGTACAGAGAATCGGAGATCCTTTGTATCCAATTTTTTTAGTACCCACGTACTAATAAAATTAAATTACTTCAAAAATTTCTAAACACGATCTTGCGACCATTTCTAAACACGTACTAATTAATTTAATTTGATGGTAATTTAATTAGAGGAAATTGTACGTTCATCAAGATGGCTGATGAAAAAAAAGAGATTTTGGTGCAGATCCTTCAATGATGTCACCATTACTGCATTCCTGTATGTGATCTACTTGACGAGTTCAACAAAATAAGATGTGAAAGATATAATCATGTAGCTCGCGATCGATTCCCATCTTGGAAGAATAAGATCCTCTCAGACAAGGAGAAATGGGATCGCCGCTATCAAACATAACAATTGATCAGTTGTTCATTTTGTGAATTCTTAATGTAGTGGTATGCAAAAATAAAGTTAATTGAATAAAAAGTTTCTAGTCAAATAATGCTTGTCAAAACCAGACAGTTGGGATTGAAAACGAATGGTTCAGATTTTAACCGGCTCACTATCCAATTCAGACTATCTAATTTCATAATCAATAGGCAAATCTATCTTGTTTTATTTTCTCGATAAGGTGACAGTATAAACGTCCGTGATCCCGTTTGTAATACAGTAGTTAAATGCGGCAGATGTGTTTTTCGTATAATTTTGTTACGATAATTATTTCTTGTTATTCTAAAAAAAATGTGATAATCACTCAAGTGAAGCAAATTAACAACCTATTAGGAGTTGTAATCCACCCCACAGGTGGATTTGCAACGATGGGGTACCCCTGTCGTTGGATATGCGGGGTTGGCAAATGACTGAACTGCCCTTGGCTTTTTTCTCATTCTCAGGGACAAAACAAGACACACACACACACATAGAGAGAGAGAGAGAGAGAGAGAGAGAGAGAGAGAGAGAGAGAGAGAGTTACCGAAGAAGAATGAGGTTGCTAATCGTCGGCGTCGGAGCAATCAGACCAGGAGTGGGCGAGGACGGTGTGGCGGATTAGGGTTTTGGCAAGTGGAGGCTGGAGGAGGGGGTTTGGGGGAGAGAGGGAGGCAGTGGTGGAGGGAGGAGGCTGGAGGCGGTGGTGGAGGATATGGGGCAGTGTACTATAGAGGGTCAGAGATCCTTTGTATCCGGCCAATTTTTTTTAGTACCCACGGACCAAATAATTTTTAGTCACAGGAATGTATTAGAGAATCTCTAAACACGATCTTGGGAGTGATAAGGCCGGGTAGATGGATTCCCATCTTTAACGGGGCTTTTTTCAGGCCACATGCCTTTGAAGCAAAGCTGAGAGGAATTCTATAGTCACATGTTGCAAGTAGCTCTCTTCCCGTGCTGGTCTTGAGCGAAGGCGTAAGACTTTTGACTGAAGTTTTTAATTATCTTATACAAAGAAGAAGGGTCTCAAAATTTGTGTCATATTCATTAAATTGGCATAATTTAGAATTTTATCATGTTAAGTGCTAGTATTTGTGGAAATTGTGGGAGCGGGCTATCTTCCATATTTGCTCTAATTATGACTTTCAAAAAATAAGGACCGGTTTTGAATTAAAAAACGTTACAATTCAAACCAAGTGCAGAGAACCAGATTCTAAAGTTTATAGATGCATTGCTCAGAACAGGCAGAAACTTATTTTCAGAGCAGCTAATTGAATGAAAAGTTTATAGTCAAACAATGCTTAATTTGGGCAGACACGAAGTGGGTACAAACACAAAGTAGGTTAGGATAAAGAGAACGATAGAGAGTACACAACACAAGAAATATATTGCTTAAGTCTAAGATACATCGGTGAAGGCCTCCTCTTTTATAGAGTGAAGAGAGGCCTGAAAGGTTCCCAGATATATAATGACTACTACTATTACACATGAGATACCTCATCATGGCATCTTGAAAAGCTAGACTAATACATTTCATTACACATACGGACACTACATAATTCGGATCGGGAGATCCTGCCAAGCAAGGGTGCTTGGCAGAGGTGCCGAGCGCATCTCGGCCGTCCAAAAGTGTTTTAGACGGCCCGGATGCAAAAGTACCGAATGGATTTAAAAAAAAAAAAAGGAAAAGAAAAAAGATGTTTCGATCCGGACCGTTGATTCCGAGATGGACGGCCGGATTGGCCGCTCGGCAGGGGTGCCGAGCGGCACCACCCCGGGTCCACATAATTCACCACTTCCTAAAAGTAAAGCAAACTACTTTATTTCACTTCATACTTTATATCACACCACACTACTTTACATCACATCATACTACTTTATATCACACATACTTTTGTCAAAACCAGTTCGAATGAAAACGAATGGTAACCGGCTAATTATCCAATTGAGATCCTCTAATTTCATTATCACTCAGTAATACATAGTATCTTATTTATTTTCTTTGATAAGATGACAATATAAACGTCACTGATTTTCTTTGTAATACTTGAATGCAGCAGACATGTTTTCTTATAATTTTGTTACGATAATTATTTCTCGTTATTCTCAAAAAAAAAATGATAATCACTCATGTGTAGCAAATTAAGAAGAACCTATTACGGTCGCGCATTGGATAATTTGAGAAGTTCATTTTTTACGTATTGAAGCATTTTTATATTGATTAAAATTTAATATAAAGATTATATTCATGGGCTGTGAAATGAACTCCTCGGTATCATATTATCATAGCCCGGTTTTTTTTCCCGACCGTCCAATACTCTGTTTGGAACCTAAGGAAAATTAGAGAAAATAAAATAAAAGAAAATGTGGGTAAAATGAAAATAAAATAAAAGAGAAGAAAATTTTATTATGCAAAGAACTTGAATAAGCTATTTTCTCTCCAAGCCAACGGGAGAGAATTTTTTTCAAGTTTCATCTCATTTCAAAAATTGATATTCGCGCCCCCTTTTTGGAGCTCCACTTTGTTCACATTAAAAATGGAGCGTTTGCATCAAAAAAAAAAAACGCAAATATCAATTCCCTTCTAACTTAATTTACGCGCCCCTTAATTAATTCTTTCCGTTTTCCATTTCCCCCTCTTCTGGGGAGGGATAATCACATTCACAAAGAACCCCTAGAAACAGAAGAAAAGCATCTTTCAAATCATATAACTCTGAAATCCCAAAGTTCTAACCAAAGATGAAGAAGGAGAAGATGATCACGTCCGACGGTGCAACCATCGACCCTTCCACCTGCAGAAACCTCCCGCCGGAGATCATCATCCACAGCGTACTCTCTCGACTACCCATCAAGTCTCTCTGCCGATTCAAGTCTGTATCCCCCTCATGGAATTCCCTGATCTCTACCCCCATTTCCCCAAAACCCACCTTCACATAACCAACAACACCCCCAACAAACCCCAAAAAACCATTCTCATCTCCAGCTCCGACGACCTCTACTCCGTCGATTTCGCCGCCGCGAACCCGACCGCGGAAAAGCTCGATTTCGTGCTCGCCGGTGGATGCCCCGGCAGCTGGGTCCGCGGTTGGGGCTCTTGCAACGGCTTGGTTCTAGTTTCCGAACAAGGTATATATTACAACCTCTTCTTGTTGAATCCGTTCACTGGAGAATGTAAGGAACTGCCCGATTCCCCTTTGCTTGACCTAGATTATGACTATCACTTAATTTTAAATGGGTTGGGTTATGACTCGTCCGCCGATGATTACAAGGTTGTGATGCTCCTTTCCCGTGGGAGTGGTGATTCTAATGGCATGTCTTATATTACTAGTGTGGCTGTCTATTCTCTGAAAACTGATACTTGGAAGAGAATTCAAGATTCACATTACGTCCCTGTGGAACATTTTCATGGGGTTTGCTTTAATGAGCGTCTGCATTGGCTTTGTCGGGGGAATAGCGGTTATGATGTTGTTGTTGCTTTTAATTTGTGGGATGAGATTTTCGGGGAAATGAACCTGCCTACTTCGTTTGATAATTATGGGTATCGCATCAGGGTGGTTCTTGGGAGTTGTCTCTGTTTGGTTGTTTCGCCCTTTGAAGGCGATGAAATTGAGGTTTGGATGATGAAGAAGTACGGGGTAAGAGAGTCGTGGACCAAATTTACGATTGCGAATCACGGGATGCCTTTGGAGGATGCGTTGTATTTGGCAGCAGAAGAAGAATTTGTATTGATAACATCTAGAGTGTTTGAAGGAGTTAACGTAGTAAGGATATTTGATGAATCTGGTGGAGAAAAACTACTAGTGTACAATCCAAAAAAAGACACACTAAGGGATAGGGTGGTTTGTGGCATTCCAACTAAATATACGGTTGGAGGCAACTACATCGAGACCCTCGTCTCTCCTAATCATGGAGGATAGATTGGGAGACACTATGAAGCTTCTTTAGGTGAAAGTTCAAAGAGTTATGAGGTATATTTCCAACATATAAATGTCTCTGTCCCTTCTTTTGTACATAAATAATGGTATGAGATGTGTATCACGTGAGCGTCTATATTTATAGATTTTGGAGGTTGCAAATCCACATATCCCATTTTGATACTTATATGTGTTTATATAGAATAGTGGTTAGTGATGTATGTTGGATTGAGATTATGTCCTTGATCGTACACAAGTGTCTAGGGAGCACTCATAATGATTGGAGTCTAACCTATGAAACATGATTGCACAAGTTCTTGTAGATGGGTTTTATATCCGTGCCGTGTCATGCCATATGGGATACGAATACTCCTTGGATACTCAGCACATACGTAACTGATACTCCTTAAACGTATCCAGTACTCCTTATAGATGGTTGTCATGTCTGAAGGTTTGGACATAATGGGTTCATGGTATGAACCTTTTATTGGCACTTGGCAGTGACAATATCAAAGTCTAACCTATGAAACATGATTGCACAAGTTCTTGTAGATGGGTTTTATATCCGTGCCGTGTCATGCCATATGGGATACGAATACTCCTTGGATACTCAGCACATACGTAACTGATACTCCTTAAACATATCCAGTACTCCTTATAGATGGTTGTCATGTCTGAAGGTTTGGACATAATGGGTTCATGGTATGAACCTTTTATTGGCACTTGGCAGTGACAATATCAAAGTCTAACCTATGAAACATGATTGCACAAGTTCTTGTAGATGGGTTTTATATCCGTGCCGTGTCATGCCATATGGGATACGAATACTCCTTGGATACTCAGCACATACGTAACTGATACTCCTTAAACGTATCCAGTACTCCTTATAGATGGTTGTCATGTCTGAAGGTTTGGACATAATGGGTTCATGGTATGAACCTTTTATTGGCACTTGGCAGTGACAATATCAAAGTCAAAATCTCCACTCATTAACAATCTTCCCCTTTGGACTCACTTGGAAGGAACCAATGTGGCCTATATCTTTCCTAATTTCATTGCCTCAAATAGAGGTTTTTTGGTTGGCGATATTTTTTGCATCCCTAGCCTCAATCCTCTCTATCTCATTGCCAATCCTGCATAGCCTGGCAAGACCTTTGGGGCTTCCATTAGTGCTGAACTAAACTAATAAGTCTGGATACAAGTATTCGCATGAAGAGAACTCGCTACCTCGTTGTCCTTAGGTTTGGCAACCCGTTGGACATTACATCTAGGGTCTTATTTATGGAATTTAACTTCTTGAGAAATTGTAGTCTTATTGTGGAAAGGTGTAAGTGGTATTAATGCTTCTAGTGAGAAGGCGGATGTCCATAATGTTTTCGGAAAGTAACGGTATCGTCATTCCTTGGCTTGCCAATGGAGGGGCCTTTCATATAGATTGGTGAATGATGATTCCATTAGTAATGTGCATTCTATTATTTTCTTTAAACGAACCAAATGACGGATTGAACGTTCCATTCTAGTGAACCCAACACGATCTTAAGTTCTTTATCTACCAGATTAGCCTCAATTTCTTACCTTTATGCACTGTGTCCTAGAAAGGTGGGAAGGCTCAGCCAACTAAAATAGGGAATGATGATTCATTCCATTTGTAATGCATTATGTCATTTTCTTTTGACGAACCAAATGAAGGTATGAAATTCCATTCAAGTGAACAAACACAAACTTTTTTTCTTTATCTACTAGAATAACCTCAATTTCTTTCCTTTGCCCCCCGTGTTCCAGGAAGGAGGAAGCCTAGCCACCTATTTTTTGATGCATTCATCTCAACTTGTTTAGTAGAGATCTTCCTTCAACTTCGAATTTGATGATGACAGCCCAATTGTATTTGAAAGATTTGTTGCTGCATTGCCCTCATCCATTAAAAGAATAATGATAATTATTGAATTAATGTTCGAGTTCCAGCTTTCTACTTCTTGCTACTACTCACATTACGTGCTGGGCTTCTAGCCATTTCTTTCGCCGTCTAATGGGCTATTAGTCATGTTTGTAGTAGCGTTAGAATACATACACTGATAGTTTGAATTTATATTGCAGTTGATAGCGAAGGAACATCCAAGCTCTAATCCTGTAAATTAAACAGTTTACCAGGGAACCATGGTCTATCTAGAGATGCTCTTCAGCAATTCAGGTAGCCCTGTTGATTTCAACTGAAGCTTCTTCTTTTTTTCCTTTTTATTTTTTTTAATGTGTATTCTTGTAAATTAATTTTCATTTCTTGGCTAGGAGCTTCTTCGTTTTGTGGTGGTATTTTGTTCGTTAGTCCATGACTGTTTTGTTAATCCCCTTGGAAAGTAGTAACAAGGATAACTTTAATATGGAGGACTTTGGAAAATCCGCTGTTCGTCCGGTCCAAGAAATTGAGTACTTGAAGCTCTATCTGGTACTATATTGTTATCACCAAATTGTGAAGCTCTTGTGGATTGCCTGCTTTGGAGTTGTCACTCTAAGAGTCTCTATGTAGGAAAAATGTCTTTTCTATTCGGAAGATTACTCTGAAGAATCAGGTAACAATTTCTTTATAACAGGTTAGTTGCTCTATTATTATAATTTCTTTCCTCACACGATCCTCACATAGCGGATTCTCATAGAGGATCCCGATCCCTTTTGAAGCTACCTATTAGTACTATCTTTAAAATGTACACCGTCTTGGACAACGAGAATCTGGAAGACAGTTATATTTGTGCTAGTATAAACAGATGGTAGCTCCATTGAGTATTCGGAAAATAGTTTTAAAGAGAGATTTTGCGATTGTGGTACTATTTGTTGTTTTGGACTTGTGAATTCCGTTAATTTGTTTGTGTGGTGGTTTGGTCTGGAATTTAACGAATTTGAGAACAGTTTGGAATCTACATTTCCTATCCAATTTTGGCTTTGCACATAAAGTTAAGGGGATCCGAGCTTTAGATATCAAAATGATAAAACGCAAGGATGTCGCATAATTCTGTAGTAAATTTCCCCAATTTTTTTTTGTCTGTATTGCATTTTCAAGACCTGATAATATATAATCAACAATGATCAAGGTATATTGCAATAATAAGAAGAGAACAATAATAAGAAGAGAAAATCTTTTTAACGGTGGAACCGCGAATAGTTTTTTACAGAGCTAACCGTTAAAAAGTGTTTTGGATGGTCTGGATGTTGTTAAAACCTTCCGGGAAAGAGTTAAATTTTTCCCATTAAAATACGAACCACCCAGAACACTTTTGGACAGTCGCGATTGATTGCTGCTGTAAACAACTTGTTCACGGCTAAACCGTGAATAAATTTCTCTCTAATAAGAATCATCACCATCGAATGAGGCAAGGAAAGAAAATTGGCAAACTATTCATGAAAGGAAATTGGCAAACTAAAAGTCGTGATGATAACTAGTTTTAAATTTTGAAAGAATACCTACAAGATACCCCATCAGTCCCATTTCAAAAATGTTTATAAGTTTTTTTCACAGATCAATAAGTTGTTGAAATTTTTTTGCTAATTTTATTGAGAGAGAGTTGTTGAAAAATATAAAATTCTCTAACTAAATATATTCTCTCCACCTCTAAATAAATAATCGACGCGAAAACCTAAATCGTTAAAAAAAAAAAATTTATAAATAAAATTCAAAACGCCATAACTTGTTCGCTACGCACAGCAGTGAGTCACTACGCAGGTTCAGTTTTCGTAATCGTAATATTTAAAAAAAAAAAACCTTCGGTACACTCTCTCCCTCTCATCTCCTTCTCTGATCAACTCGTCTGCAACTCTCCCTCTCTCTGCTCTCTCGGTACTCCCTCTCCGTGGATGGAAGGAAGCATTTCCAGTGACTATGGCGGAGATGATCCCGATTTTGGGATCTTCTGTTTCTGCGGAGAACCAGCACCATTGACAAAATCTACAACACAAAGCAACCCAGGTCGAAGGTTCTTCGGGTGTGCCAATTTTAAGGTGAGGTTCTGGTACGAGCCTAACTTGATGTTGTTGTGGTTCGTTCAAGCTGAAACCCTAATTTGATGTTACTGTGTTTTTTTTTTTTTCATAGACAAGAAAGGCTTGTGGGTTCTTTTGCTGGTATGAGCCTTCTATTGGGGAAGCAAGGAGTGATTTGGGGCCAATGAGGGTTCAGATAAAAACAAAGGCTTTGAGGGCTGTTGAACGGTGTGATAGTTCGAAGAAGAGGAAAACAACTACCATTACGTCCGACAGTGGGACCATCATGGACCGTTCCGTCTGGAGAAACCTTCCGCCGGAGATCATCGGCCGCGTACTCTCTCTCCTACCGGTGAAGTGTCTCTGCCGATTCAAGTGCGTCTCTCACTCGTGGGATTCCCTAATCTCTTCCCCCCATTTCGCCAAAACCCACCTTCACATAACCAATAACACCCCGAACAAAACCCAAAAGACCCTCCTCGTTTCCGGCTCCCGGGCCCTCTCCCGCGACCTCTACTCCGTCGATTTTGCCGCCCCGAACCCGACCGCGGAAAAGCTCGATCTCGCGCTCCCCGTCCGAGACCGCACCAACCGGGTCCGCGGTTGGGGCTCTTGCAACGGTTTGGTTCTGGTTTCCGATGAAGGGTTGGCTGAAGTTTGCGAGGAAGGGATTCTAGTTCCCGATGGAGGTGTTAATTACAACCTCTTCTTGTTCAATCCATTCACTACAGAATGCAAGGAACTGCCCGATTCCCATGTGCTTGACCTATGTTCTCTTGAAGATATCCACTTTATTGTAAATGGAGTGGGTTATGACTCGTCTACCGATGATTACAAGGTTGTCATGCTCCATTCCCGTGAGGTTTTTGATTATAATGGCATTTCTAATAGTACTCGTGTGGCTGTCTATTCGCTGAAAACTGATGCTTGGAGGAGATTTCAAGATTTACGTTATAACCCTATGGAACATCTTCATGGGGTTTGCTTTAATGAGCGTCTGCATTGGCTTTGCCGGAGGACCAATGGTTCTAAAGTAGTTGTTGCTTTTGATTTGTCGGATGAGATTTTCAGGGAAGTGCACTTGCCAGCTTCGTTTGATAATTATTATGGGTGTTGGTATCACTTTAGGGTGGTTCTTGCGAGTTGTCTTTGTTTGGTTGTTTCGCGCTATGAAGGCGGCGAAATTGATGTTTGGATGATGATGAAGTACGGGATAAGAGAGTCGTGGACCAAATTTACAATTGCTAATCACGGGATGCCTCTAGGGGATGTGTTGTATTTGGCAGCGGAAGAGGAATTTGTATTGAGAATGATAGAAGATATCGGAGTAAGGATACAACCTGTTAGAGAGAAACTAGTAGTGTACAATCCAAAAAACAAAACACTAAGGGACATGGTGGTTTGTGGCATTCCTACTAAATATACAGTTGGAGGCAACTACATCGAGACCCTCGTCTCCCCTAATCATGGAGGACGGATTTGGAGACACTATGAAGCTTCTTTAGGTGAAAGTTCGAAGAGTTATTAGGTATATTTCCAACATTGAAATGACTTTGTCCCCTTTTTTTGTTGATTAATAATTGTATGAATCGTGTATCACATGAGCGTCTAATAAGTCTGGATAAAGTATTCGCATTAAGAGAACTCGCTGCCTCATCGTCCTTTGGGTTGGCGACCCGTTGGACATTACATCTTGGGTTTTATTTTTGGAATTTAACTTCTTGAGAAATTGAAATCTTATTGTGGAAAGGTGCAAGTGGTATTAATGCTTTCAGTTAGTGTCTGAATGAGTAGAACGATTTAGGCAAGTAACTGTATCGTCATTCCTTGGCTTGCCAATGGAAGGGCCATTCACCTAAATTGGTGAATGAAGATTCCATTCGTAATGTGCATTCTGGCAGTTTCTTTTAACAAACCAAATGACATTAAACGTTCCATTCTAGTGAACCCAACACAACCTTAAGTTCTTTATCTACCAGATTAGCCTCAATTTCTTACATTTGTGCACTGTGTCCTAGAAAGGTCGGAATGCTCAGCCAGCTAAAATAGTGATAATTGTTGACTTAATGTTCGAGTTCCAGCTTTCTATTTCTTTTGTTTTTGATAAGTTTCCAGCTTTATTGTTCTTACTACTACTCTTCTACATTATGTACGGGGCTTCTAGCAATGTTCTAAAAGTCGTTAGACACTAGTTTGGCCGTCAGCCACCTTCGAGCGATTAATCAGTGTATATTAATTAGTAATCGGTGATTAATCATTAGTCAGATCTAATCGGATAGGCCCCGCCAACGATTAATCAATCTCTGCCGATTAATGGCCGATCAATTCCTTGTTTTAGAACATTGGCTTCTAGCCATTTCCTTCGCCGTCTAATGGGCTATTACTCATGTTGTTAGAGGCATTAGAAGTGTTCTAAAACAAGAAATTAATTGGCGAACTAATTAATATGCGCCGATTAATCCGATTAATCGCTCGAAGGTGGCCGACCGTCCGACTAGCGCCTAGCGACTTTTAGAACATTGGGCATTGGATTACATAGACTGATATTATGAATTTATTTTGCAGTTGGATAGCAAGGGAACATCCAAGCTCTAATCCTGGAAATTGAACTCTGTGTAGCAGTACTCGACAGTTTACCAGGGAACCATGTTCTAGCTAGATGTGCTCTTCAGCGCTTCATCTCGCCCTTTTGACGGCACTTATAGGGCTTGATTTCAACTGAAACTTCTTTTTGTTAATGTGGTATTGCTGTTTGTTATTCCATAACTGTTCTGTTATTAACCTTGCGAAGTAACGTGGATATGTAGTATTGTCATCACCAAATTGTGAAGTTCGGAAGATTACTCTGCTTTTCATAAAGAAAGTGGGAGTGGGGCGCTTTTTTTTTTTTGCCGCGTTAGCTGCTGTGTAAAATCTGTTGCTAATGTATGTGTGGGTAGCATTGCTGTAAACATTTAGTGGACAAATAGGATTTGAAAAAACAGTCTGTTTGTGCTAAAGCCTGAACAGACTGCAGGCTGCAGCCTGCAGCTCCAAGTTTATACCTAGGCTTCAAGCACAACTCCATGTAAGAGATTTTCCCTTGAATATTTAAATCCAAACTTCTATTTCTAAAGCAAAACGGCGCCGTTTATCCGGATCCCATATCTTGTGCATGAGATATCCTTTAGGGCATTGCTATTTGCAGCCACTTATTTTCTGAATGTAGCCTGTATATAATATGGTACATACCTGCTTATAATATGGTACACAGACTACGTTCAGAAAATTTGTGGCGGCAAATAGCAAGTCCCATCCTTTATTTTCGTCTTTCGCATCCTTGCCATTAGCACTTGCGGGTGGAGTTTGAATCAGATTGCTTGGAACTTATCAACTGCTTTAAGAGCAATAGCTCCTCTTGCCCTTGGGAAATTTCTTCAATCATTGGCGACATTAGATCCTGGGCTCTCAGGAAGGATTGGTCTTTTATTTGGTGCTGTAGAGGAAAGAATAGAGTAGCGCATTGACTAGCCTCTTCTTGCCTGAGCAAGTCCGTTTTACATTTACCGGGTTGTATTCTGCCTGAACTTGTCCAGTTACTCTTTAAAGATGTAATTCCTTGATTCTCTAGTTATATGAATATGATCTTTTCAAAAATAAAAAATAAAATAAGCTGTCGCATTCGGGTAAGATCCGTGGGTTTCTTATTGAAAGGCTTATTTTCTTTGTCCTCCTTCGTCCCCTCTTCTCAATCTTTGAACATAGGATTACAACCCTTCAACACATTTTTTCGAAACATAATGCATTAAAAAATCTTATGAAACTATATTCGATCAACGTAATTTTTGGCGTGGTCATTTTTCTCGACGATATATAAAAGGTGAAGCGTTCCGAACATTTTTGTGATCCCGAAAATGCCCATAAAAGGACAAAACTGAACGGGACTTGAGGAAACTGGACAGGATCTGAGTCCCTGGTTCGAAAAAGAGGAAAACAACTACCATTACGTCCGACAGTGGGACCATCATGGACCGTTCCGTCTGGAGAAACCTTCCGCCGGAGATCATCGGCCGCGTACTCTCTCTCCTACCGGTGAAGTGTCTCTGCCGATTCAAGTGCGTCTCTCACTCGTGGGATTCCCTAATCTCTTCCCCCCATTTCGCCAAAACCCACCTTCACATAACAAATAACACTCCGAACAAACCCCAAAAAACCCTCCTCATTTCCAGCTCCAGCAACCTCTACTCTGTCGATTTTGCTGCTGTGAACCCGACCGCAGAAAAGCTCGATTTCGCGCCACCCGTCGGAGACCCCACCAACTGGGTCCACGGTTGGGGCTCTTGCAACGGCTTGGTTCTGGTTTCGGATGAAGGGATGTATCTAGTTCCTGATGAAAGTATTAATTACAACCTCTTCTTGTTCAATCCATTCACTACAGAATGTAAGGAACTGCCCTATTCCCATGTGCTTGACCAATGTGATCTTGACAATGAAGGTTACCACTTTATTGTTAATGGATTGGGTTATGACTCGTCTGCGGATGATTACAAGGTTGTGATGCTCCATTCCCGTGTGATTGTTGATTATAATGACAGTTCTATTCTTACTAGTGTGGCTGTCTATTCGCTGAAAACTGATGCTTGGAGGAGAATTCAAGATTCACGTTATAAACCTATGGAACATCTTCATGGGGTTTGCTTTAATGAGCGTCTGCATTGGCTTTGCCGAAGGACTAATGGTTCTCAAGTTGTTGTTGCTTTTGATTTGTGGGATGAGATTTTCACGGAAGTGCACCTACCTACTTCGTTAACTTCAACAGAGTATTATAGGTTTGGGTATGACTTGAAAATGGTCATTGGGAGTTGTCTCTGTTTGGTTGTTCCACCCTATAAAGGCGGTGGAATTGATGTTTGGATGATGATGAAGTACGGGGTAAGAGAGTCGTGGACCAAATTTACGATTGCTCACAGGATGTTTCTAGAGGATGTGTTGTATTTGGCAGCAGAAGAGGAATTTGTATTGAGAATGATAGAAGAAGTTAGACGACCTAGTCGAGAGAAACTAATAGTGTACAATCCAAAAAACGAAACACTGAGGGACATGGTGGTTTGTGGCATTCCAACTGAATATACAGTTGGAGGCAACTACATCGAGACCCTCGTCTCCCCTAATCATTGAGGACGGATTTGGAGACACTATGAAGCTTCTTTTGGTGAAACTTCGAAGAGTTATCAGGTGTATTTCCAACAATGAAATTACTCTGTCCCTTTTTTTGTAGATTAATAATTGTATGAATCGTGTACCACATGAGCGTCTATATTTAAAGGTTTTTGGAGGTTGCAAGCAAATCCACATATCCCTTTTTGATACTTATGTAGTTATATAGAATTTTGGTTAGTGATGTATGTTGAATTTAAATTATGTTCTTGATCATACCTTAGTGGCTAGGGCACACTCATTGTGGTTGGAGTCTAACCTATGAAGCATGATTGCATGAGTACTTATAGATGGGTTTCATATCCGTGTCTTGTCCATATAGTTTATGAATACTCCTTGGATACCCATTGCCATATACGTATATGATGCTCCTTAAACGTATCCGATACTCATACTCCTTATGGATGGGTGTCATATGTGTAGGTTTGAACATAATGAGTTCCTGGTATGAACCTTTGATTTGCACTTGGCGGTGACAATATCAGAATCTCCACTCATTATCTATCTTCCCCTTTGGACTCACTTGGAAGGAACCAATGTGACCTATCTCTTGCCTTCTTTTATTGCCTGGAATTGAGGTTTTTTGGGTTCAGCAATATTTTTTGCATCCCTAGCCTCAATCCTCTCTATCTCATTGCCAATCTTGCAAAGCCTGCCATAACCTTTGGGGCTTTCATTAGTGCTGCACTGAACTAATAAGTCTGGATACAAGTATTCGCATGAAGAGAACTCGCTGCCTTGTCGTCATTAGGTATGGCGACCTGTTGGACATTACATCTAGTGTTTAATTTATGGAATTTAATTCTTGAGAAATTGAAGTCTTATTGTGGAAAGGTGCAAGTGGTATTAATGCTTTCAGTGAGAAGGCAGTGTCTGGATGACTAGAACGATTTAGGAAAGTAACGGTATCGTCATTCCTTGGCTTGCCAATGGAAGGGCCATTCACCTAAATTGGTAAATGATGATTCCATTCGTAATGTGCATTCTGTCATTTTCTTTTAACAAACCAAATGACGGATTAAACGTTCCATTCTAGTGAACCCAACACAACCTTAAGTTCTTTATCCACCAGATTAGGCTCAATTTCTTACCTCTACACACTGTGTCCTAGATAGGTGGGAAGGCTCAGCCAGCTAAAATAGTGAATGAAGATTCTATTCGTAATGTGCATTCTGTCATTTTCTTTGAACGAACCAAGTGATGGTATGAAATTCCGTTCATGTGAACCAAACACAACCTTGTGTTCTTTATCTACCAGATTAACCTCAATTTCTTCCCTTTGCCCACCGTGTTCCAGGAAGGAGGAAAGCCTCGACCACCTATTTGTTGTTGCCATTCATCTCAACTTGTTTAGTAAAGATCTTCCTTCAGCTTTGAATTTGATGACTACAGCCCCATTGTATTTGAAAGATTTGTTGCTGCATTGCCTTCATCCATTTAAATGATAATGATAATTGTTGAATTAATGTTTGAGTTCCAGCTTTCTAGTTCTTGGTACTACTCTTTACATTACATACGTGGCTTCTAGCCATTTCCTTCGCCGTCTAATGGGCTATTACTCATGTTTTTAGAGGCATTAGATTACATACACTTATAGTATGAATTTATTTTGCAGTTGATAGTGAAGGAACATCAAAGCTCTGACTCTGATCCTTATTACTACTAAACTCTGTGTGGCAGTACTCAACAGTTTACCGGGGAACCATGTTCTATCTAGATGTGCTCTTCATCGCTTCATCTCACCCTTTTGATGGCACTTACGGGCTTGATTTCAAATGAACCTTTTTTTTTTTCTAATGTGTATTTTTGTAACTTTCATTTCTCTTGACTATTAGCTACTTTGTTGTGTTGTAGTATGGTTGTTTGTTATTCCACGATTGTTCTGTTATTCACCTTGGGAAGTAACGAGGATAGCTTTAATATGTAGTATTGTCTTCACCGAGGGCCATGCTATTTGCAACCACAAATTTCCTGAACGTAGCCTGTTATCATATGCACATGAATTGTTTACCATAGGTTAAACAGGCTACGTTCAGGAAATTTGTGGTTGCAAATAGCATGGCCCCTTCACCAAATATGTAGCCCTCTTTAAGTGTTCGGATTCTCGAAAGATTACTTTCTCCTTTTTTTTGATAAAAGTTCAGAAGATTACTCTGCTTTCATAAAGAAAGTGGGAAATGCTGTTTTTCAAATTTCTTCCTAAAGATTTTGATAACATTTAGTAGTTGCTCTACTATTTTAATGTCAGCTTTTTTAAATCTTTCTAAGGGAAGCAATAGGAGTAGTGCGGCAAAAAGACATCGTTTTGCCCTCTTTTGAGTATTATCTTTAAAATGTACACCGTTTTGGACAAATAGAATTTGAAAAACAATTGTATTTGTGCTAAGCCTAAACAGACTACAGCTCTAAGTTTAAAGAGATATTCGGAAAATCCAAACTGAGTTATCAAGAGAGATTTGGCGATAGTGGGATTGATTGTTGGGTTGGACCTGCAAATTCGGTTAATTTATCTATGTGGTGGTTTGGTCTGGAATCTAATGAATTTGAGAACAGTTCAGCAATCAAATCTTGTGCATAAGATATCAATATATTTTCCTATCTGTTGATGATTTCGCACATAAAGTTAAGGGGATCAGAGCTTTCAAAATCAAATGATAAAACACAAGCATGTCACATAATTATGTTTTTTTTTTGGGTCTGTATAGCATTTCAAGACGTGATAATAATCAAGGTATAATGCAAGTCACAAAATAATAGTAAGAATCATCACCATCGCATGTGGCACAAAAAGAAAATTGGCAAGCTAAAAGTCGGGCGATTACTAGTTTTGAAAGAATGCCTACATGATAACGTATTTGAGTCTGAAAAAAAGAACTGCATGCCATAAACCCTAAAAATATGGCTGCTCTTATTTCCTCGGTATAAAGCTTAAATAGTGGTAAAAAGGGTATTCCAATAACGCTGCACGAAAAAAACAGAAAGAATAAAAGAATCAATTAGCAACAAATATGGTTGCTCTTATTTCCTATGCGGTTGCTACTCAGTTGCCACCGGTTCAGTTTCCGTAACTTGATCCCCCTCAGCTGTAGCAGGAGCCTCTGGTCCGCTTGCAACCAGGACACCGTTGGTACCATTAGCATCTTTAATGGGCGAAACAGGTTTCTCGGAAACAACAGGCAAAACAGGCTTGTCGGCAGAAACATCACCACCGGCAGCCACCGCTGTGGCCATGTCTTTCCCATCCTTGCTATCAGCCTTTCCTTCCTCGGCTGCTTTTCCAGGGACGGCCTCATTTTTTCCCTCCTTCACAACCTTCCCTTTTTCTTCTCCTTCTTTCGCATCCTTCCCTGTTTCTTTTCCTTCTTTCGCATCCTTACCGTCCTTAGCAGGTGCAGGAGGAGGAGGTAACATGTGAGGCGGAGGGTTTTGTTTCAGCTTCCCAATAAGCTGTCGCATTCGGGTAAGATCCGTGGGTTTCCCGGGCTTTGGGCCTTGGATGATCATTACTGAAGGCATATTTTCATCGTCCTTCTTCCGTCCCCTCTTCTCAATCTTGGAAACCTCTCGAGGAATGATCTCTGCTATTGCCTTCCAGTATTGTTTGTCGGCTTCTTTGTGGAATTTCTCTTGGTTCGCCAAGTACAGCTGACCCAGAAGACAAAATCATTTGTCTTAATGGTAAAGTTGTTAAGAAAAACTTACTAAATAGTATGCAAGAGTGGGGAGCACGATAACAAATTTCTGCCAGTTATACCTTCTCTCTTTCTCTGTTATGAGCCTTGTTGGTCTCACAGTTGAGGTTCCTTTTCTCATAGAAAGCTCGTTTATACTCCTCAGCTTCATTAATGATCTGGATCCTCATCTCCTTTTCCCTCTCCTCCTTTTCCTGAAGATGAATGGCATTTTGCCTGCAAAAATTAAGGCTAGTAAGAACAAATTAACTGTATAAAGCAAGAAACAACGCAGCCAATAACCTCTTATTGAGGAAAATTTATGATAATAAGGGAAAGACAAAGTTATCAATTTGGCCTTCAAATTTTGTTCAAGATTTGTCTTTCAATGCGAAGTATCATTTATATTTGAATTTGAAGCATCTAAAATCACATGAAACTTGCACATGATCACCTTCCCATCATCAAATTTACACTAATCCCAACTCAGCTAAAATTAGCTCAAATGGAAGTTCAAGGGCATGCATTGACTTACCAAACCAAACCAAGCCTTGTGTCCCAATCAGGCATGCATAGACTTGATTATGAAAATTCAAGGGCTCAAATAGAAGTATAAAAATTGCGAATAACATTGAAAATTTGAGCCATGTTCTAGGGACAACACAAACAACATCCACCACATAATAGCATGCATAAGGAGAACCACTGAAAATGCATCACCGCCAATAAAACTATAAGAACAAGGAGACCAGCCAGTGAAAATGCAATAGGTCATTCTCCATAGAATCTTGAGAATTCGAAACAAACTCAGTGCTTTTATAATAACGACCAGCATCCACTAGCAAAAGGAATAGCAGATTTAACTAACTTACCATTTCTAAGATTGTGCAATGATACATCATCGTGATTTTGACGATTTAACAAAAATAGAGTCTTGTTAAATACTTGTCCTATCTTAGAAGAGCTTGAATAAAATTTGTCTTTAGGCAATAGCGCTGTTTGGAATAGTGATTTCCTACTACGTGGTGTAAAGCCTTTCAGAATTTAGGCTGCTTAGCCATTAATTAAGTTCGTTCATCAGTAAAACTCTTTCCTTTGGCAAACAAAAAATAAATGAAGAAAAAGAGCTTGAAATATGACTTATCATTAGGATTTCATGGTTAAAATTATGGATAACTATTAACTACCCTCTATCCAGTGTAAAGGGGAAGGTGCTCAGCACCTCAAATCAAGTGTGACATAGAATTCTAAGAAAATCGGCACGGTCTTATAATTTGACATGTTTATCAACTCAGTTAAAGCTAAATTAAAGCATGCCCCTTTCCTCATACATCTTTGCTTCTTCTCTACTATGACAGCACATTACAAAAGCTCCATACCAAATCGTTCAAGTTCCTTCCTTTTAAATCGAGCCACTAGCTATTATGTCATCTTCGATTATCCCTTAGTCATATCTTCAAATGAGTGAACAAACACATTTATCGACCTACTTAAAGCTAGAGGAAAGCATGCAACACAAAACAACAAATTACAGTTGCTTAATTATACACTTTATTCAAAGTTCCATCCTTTTAAATCGTGCTACTTGTCATCTTTGGTTCTTCATCCAAACGAGCTGTTCGAGCTTGGTTTAAAACCTTAACAAGCTTCAATTAAGAAATATTCAAGCTTGGTTTAAAACCTTAATGAGCTTCAATGGAAAAATGTACAAGCTTGGTTTGCTAATGGCAAAAACCCGATTTTAAACAAGGGGTTTTTACGTGTAGCTCCTGATTTGGACCCCTTCTTCCCGCACACTCCAGAAAAAAACCGGAAATGCACCGTTAAGGATTTCTGTCCTTAGAGGTAATTTTCTCTTTAAACAAGCATTTTACGAACTAAGACTCGAGCAGCTTAGGTTAGTTTAACACAACATCGATCTATACAACCTAATGACAGATCTAAAACAGCTCAATTCTCGGTTCTTCGTCCAAATCAGGGAAAAAAACAAAATCAGATCCAAAGACAAATTGAATCTTAACTCAGACGTGAAATTAAAATCTCACCGACGCCACTCGCGAAAAGCGGCACCTTCCTCCCGCATCTGGCCGGGGTCCGGAAGCAGCGGACCGTCGGAAGAGGTGAAGATTCCCTCCGCGTCACCCCCGAGATCGTACGGCTTCCCGTTGCCGTTCGACTCAGGCTCGAACGGAGACGGAGAGTAGTCGGGGTCGGGGTTCGATCCGAATCCGTAATGCGGATCGTGATGATTGTTGTTGTTGCCAATGCCGTCGTCGACGGCGGCGAAATCGTCGGTGGGGTAGGTGGGCTGTGGCTCGTCGGCGGCGGGGAGGTCGAAATCGTAGGGCTGGGGGGTGTATCCGGGGTAGCCGTCGTCGTCGTCGAAGGGTGGCGACGGTGCATGGATTTGGGCTCCGTCTGTGTATGTTTCGTCGAAGGACTCCATTTTTAGCTCTTTCTCTCTCTAAACCACTCTTTTCACCTCTCTATATAGAGGTCTCGTTGGTCGTTGGTGTGTTCAGATCAGCCCAAAAAACGGCAGCGTTTCCAGTCCAAAAACGTGGTTCCCAATTCCCATGCGTAGGGCATGCTATTTGCAACCACAAATTTCCTGAACGTAACCTGTTTAACCCATGGTAAGCAATTCATGTGCATATGATAACAGGCTACGTTCAAAAAATTTGTAGTTGCAAATAGCATGGCCCAATGTGTAATGTATTGTAAGAAAATGACCTATCTTATAAAATGAAAAATAATGACTTAAAATATAAAAATCTTAGCAAAACGGGGTCTCGATTATTTGTATAGCTTTCAACGAAGAACAAAGCAGTAAAATATCTATTTGATCAAATACCAAAAACTCAGTAAACAAATCACGGTTGTAAGCAGTATAATTTTTAAAGAATTAATAGCATCTAAGAAATTGGTAAAATAAAATTACAAAGGGCAGATATCTTGTTGTTATTATAATCTTAGAGAACATCATTAGATGAATTAATTTGCCTAAACGTGAGAAGTGAAAAATTCCTCAAGCCTTACTTTTAGCTTTCGACCTCTATAATCAAAAGAGATGTGTTTTTGGTACTCTATTTTAGCCAATGACATTCTACTTTTTGTTTTATTTTCTCACATGATCAAGACACAAAGTGGAGGTGCCAGTGGCTAAAACTGGAATGCCAAAATCAATTTCCTAATCAAAATCCGAAAATACATAATAGTGGAGGTCCTATTCCGCTAACTAAAGTAAGTAATGTTTTAGTACTTATTTTTTGAATTAAATGTGATATATTGAGAGAGAATGAACTTTCCGTGAAAAGAGAGAGAGAGAGAATGAACTGTCTCATAAAACGAAAAATAAGTACTCAATAAATAAAAACCTTTACGAAATGGGCCCTTAAAAACCTTTCTGAAATCTGTTTGTCCGATGGGCTTGTGATGAATGAATGACTTTTCAAAAAAAATAGGATTTTCATTAGGCTGAGAGCCAAAACAACCGAAACTCAACAAAAAAGTTTATAAGCACAAATTTTGGACACAATTGTGCTTAGGAGCCGTTCAATGTATATAAATCCATACAAATTGAAAAGTTCTGATTACAGTTGTATCCGGTGCTATGCTTTAAAAGTTGCGCTCATAGCATAACTCGAAATTCATTACTCAAAACATTATTAAGGTGGTGTTCCACTTTAAGAAAAAATATTTTTTTTTTCAAACGGAGGTAATTTCAAGCCCAAAAATCATGTGTTTACGCAAATAATTTTTCTACCAATATGGATCTTGTTTGATAGATCTCATTAAGATCTTTTAAACGGTACAAAAAAAATTGAAAAAATATTTTTCATTTTCATTATATTTGAATTTAAAATTACCTCCGTTTGAAAAAAAAACATTTTTTCTTAAAGTGGAACACCACCTAAATCAGTTTCCCCCCAGTCCAAAGAGAAAAGATTTCCAATTTCCCACCTTTTCCCCTCCCCTCCCCCCCTGTTGCGTTTATGTGCCCTAGCTTCTGCCAGAGGTAGGGAAATGGCTTCTTCCAGAACAATAATGGATCTCTTCCACCCCGCAAAACGCTTGAAAAACCTCTCCTCTTCTTCTCCTTCTTCTTCTCCCCAATCTCCCTTCCTATCCCCTTCCGCTTCCCCCAAACCCTCGCCACCACTCCCCACTGCAAAATCCCTCTCTTCTTCCTCCTCTCCCCACTCAACCCCCCTCACAGAAGACCAGAAATCACGCATCGAACACAACCAACTGCAAGCCAAGGCCAAGCGAAACCTCAGAATCTGCATCGACAGAGTAAAAAAAACTACTTCTGAAGAACTGGGTTTCGTCGATCTTGACCAACTGTTGGTCGAGGAGACTTGGGTTGAGGCCTTACGAGGAGAGTTTGAAAAGCCCTACGTCAGGAACTTGAGCGATTTCGTACGAACCGAGGTGTCCGGTGGGATACCCATATACCCGCCTCAGCATTTGATCTTCAATGCTTTCAACACAACCCCGTTTGATAGAGTGAAGGCCGTGATCATCGGGCAGGATCCGTATCACGGGCCGGGTCAGGCAATGGGGTTATCATTTTCTGTCCCACAAGGGATTAAAGTGCCTTCTAGCTTAGCGAACATGTACAAGGAACTGGAGAAGGACTTGGGTTGCTCGATTCCGTCTCACGGGAATTTGGAGAAATGGGCTGTGCAGGGTGTTCTGCTGTTGAATGCTGTACTCACTGTTAGGCAGCACCAGGCGAATTCCCACGCGAAGAGGGGGTGGGAGCAGTTTACTGATGCCGTGATTAAGGCGATTTCGGTGAAGAGGAAGGGTGTTGTGTTTCTCTTGTGGGGAAACTATGCGCAGGCGAAGTTGAAGTTGATTGATGAGACGAAGCACCATGTTCTTAAAGCGGCTCATCCTTCTGGGTTGTCTGCGAACCGAGGTTTCTTTGGATGCAAGCATTTTTCTCGCACGAATGGGATCTTGGAGCAAATGGGTATTCCTCCAATAGATTGGCAATTGTAATTTAGGGTTGTTGTGAGGCAGGAGATTGATTTTTTGTGGTAGACCTTTTGTTGCTGTTTTGCAGTGTATTTAAGGCTTCTCGAGACCGATTTCATCAGGTCCACAACCTTATTTTGTCCCAGTGCATGATCTTGGATATTCTGTGTTAGGAGTTTGCTTCTATTGCTACTGGTTGATATGTTATTTGTGTGGGGCTTCTTTTGCGGTGTTCTGATGGTGTGGATGTTTAGGCCCTCACATGGTTTGTAATCCCTGTTGATATTAATGAAGTTCTTCTGTTTATTGGAAAAAGTAGCAAATTCTTGAGTTCATCCTGCTGTTACATTTGTTAATGGCGACTTTTCTTCTTTAATCTTGTTTTTGGGCCTATCTTAGAACTAGAACCCTGCTAATGTTCTACTGAACATCTTCCGTTTCATGATTCTGGGTTGCCAAATTGTGGGCAAATGTATGTCCTGCAATTTTTTTGATGTGGAGCTTCCCTTTCTGGTCATTGTGGAGTTCTAAAGTCTATTGTTCTTATCTATAAGTCCTTGGTATTGTCACTATTGTGCTACTGTAATAATTTTCTTTTAACTTGCCGGAATAGAGAATTGTTGCATGCATCATTCACAAATTGGCATGCTGCTGACCTAATGGAAGGGCGACTGTAACAAAAATCTCTTCTATCTCGTTATTAGGAATTAAATGAGCAAAGAAGGTGAGAATGAGCTTGTATGACATTCTTTTTACAGCTTGCTTTTTATTTTGAATTCTTCTATTTTCAGCTCTATGACAGGTATAGTCTTTCTTGTGAATATTAGTGGTTTTGCTCCTCTAGGTTGATTTTTGTTCCTTCCCTGCAGAAACTTTGCGTTAGTCCATTGGCAAATGTATTTCTCCTTTCCGGGTCACTTATTATATCACAATCCCTAGTCATCCTTTCTAGAAACATTTCCTCGTTTCTCCACGCTAGATTTTGGGCTTGTTATAGGAGTGCAGCCCATTTCTGTTTCTAACAGAACGGTTCCTCTTCCTAGCCATGGTTTGGATCCAATTCCTTTTTGGAGTGTTCATTTTCATAATAGGCCTTATCCTTCTCTTGATTTAGTTTCATCACGTGTTTAGTCTGTTGGGCCATTTTTTTACAAGGTTGCAACGAAGTTAGGTAGAGCACATTCAAAGTAGGAAATGCAGAATGTTTTTGTGAGTTGTGCCTAAATTTGTACCCTTGTGTAAATTTAGTCATCGATTGTGAGTATCACCTTAGTTGTTTCTGCATCCAAACTTTTGAAGTGGTAATTCATTTCAGTGGCAGCCCATTTGACCATTAATGCCTTCTTTTGATAATTTCTCTCTTTCATTTAAGCATGAATTCAAATTTCTTGATATCTAAGTGAAAAAGATGATTCAGAGGCCGATCTGGTCTCTGTAGCTGATGAAAGCCGGGGATCATTAGGCAGTAATTGTTTTCCTTGGGTTCGTTTAACTACCCTTTTCAATTTAGCATTTGAAGTCTGCTGCTTTGGAAAGAAAAAGGGTGCCTTACCAGTGTGGTAATTGCGAAGTGTGGCATCAATTGGTGAAAAATTCTTCTCAATGGATCCGACTGATTTATGAAGAATTTTTTCTCTATTGTTACTGACTTACGAGGATCCTTGTGTTCCATGCAGACTATGATGCACGGACACGGGAATTCTAAAAAAATGGGGACATGGACACGACGGGGGACACGCCACGTGTATATTTATATATATTTTTTCAATTTTTTCCCAAGTTTAAATGGCAAAATGTGGACAAAATGAAAAACCCATAGTTCCAATACCATTCAAACAAAACAAGACATCTATAAGTTCAATACCATCCTATTGAAAAATTACCGTTTGACCCCTAAATTTTTTTTTTAAATTACACTTCAACCCCCGCCGTGTTCCCATCGGTGTCCCCAGGCGTGTCCCTCTAAAAAATTTAAATTAAATTATAGGATATGCCACGTGGCGTGTCCCATACTTGTCCCTGTGTCCGACACTGCAATATGTCGACCTCTAGAGGTGTCGGTGCTTCATAGCATGCAGATAAAGAGGCCTGAACACATGGTGCCTATCAGAACAAAACTAGAGAAACGATAGCGATGTTTCGCTCATAAACAGGGGAAGTCATTTAACTAGATACGCAAGGAATCAACTCGTTAGTACAAATTCAACTTTCATTTGTCGGATATAAAACATGAGTGTAAGATGAGGGACCATTATTTTCATGATAGGATAGTTGCTTTGTCCACTTCTTCAGCAAAATGGGCAACCTTTGGCTGCCTGATGTTTAGACTATTGCTAGTTTTCAAGATAGATGCCTCAAAGGAGGCTTGTGAACGCCACACGTTCATGAGTTATGACCGCAAGATGTCACACAAGCATTCTCTAATGAGATATTCTTGGCTTTTATACTGATTAAGTGAAAGCGCGACAGCGATGGTGATGGTAGGACTGCTGCACATAAGGACATGCACTAGAAAGTAGAGCTTGTGGATAACAGACTTTTGGGGTCTCTCTCTCTCTCTCATTTTGTTAAAAGCTCAAAAGTTGCCTATGTCTTATGATAGGCCTTATCTTTTCTCTTGATTCATCTTCCTTCGTATTTTGAGTATGTTGAGATTTTCTTTTACAAGATGGTAACTTGGGTGCAAAATATACAAAATAACAAATTTGGAATGTTTCGTGTGCCTAACTTTGGGACCAATTTTTAAGCAATCTGGTTTCATACATCCTAGGAACATAAATCCGTTCCCCCATTTCTGCACCTAGACTAATGGTTGGAGTTACTAAGTGATAATTCATTTCTCTCTTCCGATTAAATGGGGCTCCAAATACTTAGATGTGAAACTGAAAAGGATGAGTGGGTTGTCTTTCTACTGCATGAAAAATGGGCAGAATTCATTTCTCGATCTGTACTGTTGTTCCGGTGGTATTTTTTTACTGTTGGATCACATGAGAATCCGAAGGAACGAAAAGACTCTTACTTTCGGCTGGATAAACCCGGCACTGGGTCACAAGAAAATATGGGTATAGAGAATTTGAAGTTAGTTACGGTAGGAATCAACTCATCAGGACATATACAAACGTATAAACGTAGAAAGGGGGACCCTGTGAGGTTTATATGAAGAAGATGGTCTCTTTGTCCAGTACTAGCTAGCTAAATTGTGAAACTAGTGGCTCTCTGATGCTGAGACTACTGCCAGTGTCCAAGATAGATAAATGCCACGAAGGAGGCTTGTGAACGCCACACTTCCATGGCCACATGATGTCGAAACAGCATATTTTCAAAATTGAGATATTCTTTTGCTTTTGTATTTTGATGGATTGGTGATGGTAAGTAAGACTGCTGCATATAAGGACATGCACTACAAGTATGACTTGTGGATAACGCACTGTTTCACTATCACGCGATGAGTGATTATTGAGCCTTTCTTTCTCTCCCCGTAATCTCTAAGTAGAGGCTGATCAACGAGCCTAGTAGTTGATTGTTTAAACTTGATTTTGAAAATTCCACGAGCTCCAAATAGAAGTTTAAATTTGGGTTGTTTATAAGGCGAGCTGATTTTAAACGAGTTTCAATCGAGTTGATCGAAAGTAATTTAAAATTTTAACTCCACATAAGCCGAACAAGCCCACTAATAGATTGTGTGTGGCCCGTGATCCTCTGGTCCTCGATCCTTCGTAGGTGGTTCGATGATGGGTTAGCTTCCTTCTCCTAGCCTGCACAAGGAACGCACGTCTAAGACCTGGCCGGGGGTTGTCCCGGCAAGGCCCTCCGGCGCGAGGATGAGTATAGCGCAGAGAGGAGGCAGAAAGCTTAGAGAGAATAAGTGTGTGTATTCAGTAGCGTGTACCTGTTAGGGTTACCATCTCTAGGTATTTATAGTATCTTCCACCCTGCTCTCCAAGTGCGATCGCATGCCCTTCACGAGACCAATGACGTCACAGTGACGTCGAGGAGTAGATCTGATAACCGTTTCCAGGGCTGAGCTGGCACACCCATGTGCGCCCGTGATCGTCTTCTGTTGTAACCGTTTCTGCACGTGGCAGGACGCGTGGCTCTTCAACCATCCGCCGTCGGCTGCACGCCGTACTTAGAGGGTTGCCGACCGCGGACGGTACCGAGCACGGCTTGTGGATTCATGAAGGAGGTAATCTTCAATACAGGCTCTGCCGACGGCACAAACCGAGCGTAGACTTTGTCCGTTGCCGAATCCGAGGCAGACTGAATTTGCATAATGTATCGTCGTCGGCAGGCCGTGCACGGGGCCCTTGACCGGTCCATGGTAGGTATGGTCCGAACCACATGAACGTCTGTGTTCGGCCCGCTACAATAGCCCCTCAATTTCTGCCGATGCCGTACGCACGGTAGAGATTGAAATCAAGCCTCTGGCCGAGCATGTCGAACCGTCGAGCGTATACTTATTTGATGAAGAAGGATTCCAGCCGAGCCCGAATCGTTTTGTTTTCAGTAGGAGTCCAGTCTGTCGATGGGTTATTCCAATGGTTGGGCGCCAGATGTCGCCCCGTGGATGGGTACGGCAGACGAGGGGATGGCTGGCATACCCTGCAACCCGTCCTTTCGGTGACACGCGTCACACGCTGAGTGGTCAGTCGTTCGGCGGTGCAATGATGGGCGGGATTTTCGAATTCCCAACCCTAGCCCTATATAAGGGGAGACGCGAGGAGAGAGAAAGCTCTCGTTCTCTCTCTCTCTCCAGACCTCCATTGTCAGAGCTCCACAGCAACCGTTCGTCTTCTGGTTTTGATTCCCAGCAAACTTGCCACCAAATCTCGCCACAAGTCAAGGTATGTTGTTCGATTCTTGCTTCTCTTAGCTTTTCTGCATTTCCCAGTCGTTTTCCATTCCATTTCTGGGTTTTTGGGGCACTTTTTGTTCTAAATGAACAGTGCACCCTGGAGATGAACGGACTGTTCATCTCCTTCTTCAACCTGTTCTTCCGAGCACGGAGCCTCCACGGGGTTCTGGGCTTGGCCGTTGATGGAGTAGGCCGAGCCCCAGTCCCTGTTGTTTGGAAGGTTCCTGGCCGAACATGCTTCGGCCGAGCCTTGAGAGTGACGATGGGGTGGCCATTTAGGGTACCGAGCGTAGTGGGACAGCTCTTTCCTGGCCGACAACGAGGTCTTATGTTCTTGTTTTTGACTTTGTTAGGTCTGGCTCCCCCAATCATCGTCATCTCATCCGACTCTGAAAGTTCAGGGGACGATTCTGCAAACCTTGTGATTCGAGAGTACTTGGAGTTACACAGAAGCCGACGACAAACTTCTTCCATCGCCTCAAACATGTCAGATTCTGGTGACTCAAACGCCGAGCAAGACTATGAGTACGGTGGTTTCAACACCGAGCCGGAGATAACCTTCTCCACGGAATCCGAAGCCGAACACGAACTTGGGCCGGAGGCTGAATCGAGAATTCGCTCCCAGGCTGGAGCTACGACCTCCTCACTCTCTGCTCCTGCTGAAACCTTGTCCGTGGACAGAGAGTTTGCCGATCTCTTCGAGCGAGGGCAAGTTTGCCCCCACGCCCACTTCTTCAGTGGTCGTCCTAATGAGTATGCGGCCTTCTGCCGTACGTATAACATACCAGACGACGTCGTTGTCCACCAGGTGGCTAGCGACAAGATCAGGGATAAGAGACAAGATCGTCCCGAGCACATAACGGTCCCCCTGATGGCCATCTGTGAGGCCGGACTCCGCTTCCCCCTTCATCCATATTTGAGGGAACTGTTGGCTAGGTTCGGCTTGGTGCCTCATTTTTTCTCGATAAATAGTTTTAGGATAGTGATGTCTGTGATCAGGTTGAAGGAACTTCACAACCTTGATTTCACCGTTGCCGACCTTTTCCATACGTACATAATGTCCAGGCACGGGAAGACCAACCGTAGGTATTTATCCACACGTAGTGGTAAGGAACCTTTGATAAATGGACTTCCTGATACTGATAAATGGGCCACCCTGTACGTCGAGGTCAGTGGGAATTATGAGTTCGGCGATCAGGCTGCGAGGTTGCATTCTGTGCCGAAGATAACTGACTTCCGAGGTTTTACTTCTCTTTCTTATTTCTGCCGAACGTGATAAATATCTTTGAATGAGCTCGTCGATATTCTGATAATACATTTCTCTTTGCAGATCACCGAGCGATCACCAAGACTCAGAATTCTTTGGCCGTAGACAGCCACGTTGAACTTCTAAGAGCTTGTGTCTGCCGCGACGCGCCGACGCTGCTTGGTTACGAGCCCTCGTACAAGGGTAAGTTGACGAAGAGAAAGAAGAAGGATAAGGAGGCAGGGCCGAGCACGAAGGCTAAGGGCAAAAAGTCAGCTACAGAGGTGAGTGTTGGCGACGAAGTCCCAAAACCGGACAAGAAAGCTAAACAGCCGAGGGTGAAATTTCCTACTTTTCAGAAGTCAGCCGACTTCTGGTTTCAAGAGAGTCTGCCATCCAACCTTCAAGGCGTCCACATCCCTCCGATCCGAACATTAATCCCTCATTTTGCCGACGACATGGGGAGAAGAAACGTGGTGAGGATGAATCTAAAGGAAGCAGCTGCTGCCAGCAAGAAGGTGGCTGCTCCTTCTCCTGCCGAGAGTCCTGCTAAGAGGCAGAAGGTACATGACTTCTTCCCTGCCAGGCCGCCGACGCCAGTTACAAAAGAAAAGGACCAATCGGAGTCTTCGGCGGCTGGAGGCTCAAAGGCCGTGGAGAAGGCGACAGGTTCTGATGGGCGAGTGATTGTGTCAGAGTTTGCACCATCGTTCGCGATGGCCGACGGTAGAGTGATCACGGTCGATGACAGTGTCAAGGAGGAGCCTGGTCTTGCCGTCACCATGCTGCATGGGCTTGCTCTTCCAAGGGATATGGATAGGATTCCAGGGGAGCTCCAGCCGAGCTTAGTCCACACAAGTGCATATCTCGTACAGGTACGTTTTGACTTGGTTTTCCTAGCTTATGCTTTCACATGTTGCCGAGGATGATATACTATTCTTGTGTAGGCTGGGCAAGCTCTGCTGCGTGCTTCTCGGCAAGCCGAGCTCTTGGCTGCTGAGAGGACACGTTACCGTGATGACGCCAAGGCCGAGCGTGAGAAGGCAAAGGCTGCAAAGAACGGCTTAAGGTTCGCCAAGTCGAAGATTGCCGAGCTCGAAAAAGAGAGGGATGAGGCCCTTGAGAATGCGAAGACTGCCGAACGCGAGCTCGGACAAGTTGTCCGCAGGGAGAAGAGAAAGATGAAGGAGGTGGACGAGAAGGCGTTCCAAGCTGGGTATGACAGAGCCGGCGCCGAGTACGTCCGGGAGGCTCGGTCGATGGTCAACGAGGAACTTGCTAAGAAGCTGCCGATCGCGTACCGGACTGGGTACAAGGATGGGGTGAGAGCTGCGTGTGGGGTCATGCAGCTGGAGCCGGACATGAACTTGATGAAGTCAATCCCCGTAGCCGACGTTCCAGAGCTTGTATTGCCGTACACAGAGGAGGAATGTGCCCCACTTACTCCGGAGGAGTTTCCCGAGAGTGAGGATGAAGTCGAAGATATGACAATCGTCGACGCTGAGGGAAGAGGGGATGGTTCAACTGGGGAGAAGAAGGATGAGGCTGCTAACGCCGAGCAAGACACCGTGCCCGTTCAGAAGAATGACGAAGTGGTTGTTGAAGCCGAGGACGATGCTGCTCGTCAAACTGAAGCTGCAGCCGAGGGTGATCCGCCACAACCTTAGAATTTAAGGTTTATATTTCTTTTGAGGTTTTGTTGGACTGGACGGCTCCAAACTTGGGAGTTTGCCGTGCCAGATGTAATGGTTTAAGGGGGGTCGGCACCGAACGATTTACTACGCCGTACCTCCCAGTTTAGGATCTTTCAGATACTTGTCTTTATTTTTGAAGTTTTTAAATGAAAGCATGGCTTCTTTCGCAACGTCTCTATTATTGCCGAGCTTGTCTGAATGCCTTCATGTCTTCATAGAATTCTTGTAGTTCTTGCATGTTTGTGAATGTGTAGTTGTCCGTAGCCCCCACTTTTGGTTTGGGTTCGGCAGAATAGTTGAGAGTATTTCGTGATCGAAATGTTTAAGTATAGATATTGCAGCCGAGCCCTGACCAAAGTAGTATGGCCGTGGTTGCTATAGGTCGCCGAACATGGATGTGATATGACCTGTCATGATCCAACCTTTGACTTAGTTAGAGAGTGTGAAGTGTCCCTCTTGCCAGTGGATGGGGCTCGGTCAAGGTGTTAGCCCCTGACCATGGTAGAGGAACGTTGGAGAGTAGTGAATGTTTGTGGGTGGTTTGCTCGCCAAATTTCGAGTGTAACCATTCGGTGGCCGACCATAGTGTCTTGCCAATCCGAGCCGAAGCCTAAGTTCCGAAAGTGTATTTTAGGCTCGGCGGACCATATGTCCAGTGATTGCTTCTTTGGGCGGTAAAATTGGCCGAAGCAATGGGCTTTTTAAGGAGCCGTTTGGAGGGTGTGACCGAAGTCATCGTTTGTGTACGGCTTTCTAGCCGAGAGTGGAATAATTGCAAAAAATGATGTTTGAAGATATTTGGATCAAGAAGGATTGTCATTTCATTGATATTTTGTTTTTTCGAAGTACAGGGAAATTAAGGAAAAACAGTAACAGTGGGTCGAAGCCCTTCTTTGAAAAAGAAAAGATGCAAAATGGTCATGCCGAACTGATTGAAGGTTTGGCCGAAGTCTGATTGAAGCGTCACATGTAAGCCTTCCTGAGGTTCTGTGCGTTCCACGGGTTGGTGAGTACCTTGCCGTGCATGTCTTCAAGGGTGTAAGCTCCTTCACCAGCAACCTTCACAATACGAAATGGCCCTTCCCAATTAGGCATGAACTTTTTCTTTTTGCTTGCTTGGACGACTTTTCGCCACACCAGGTCGTCGGGCTTGAACTTCTTGATTCTGACGCTTCTGTTGTAGCCCTTGGCAACAGTCTGTTGGTACTCGGCAAGCTTTAGCCGAGCGTCGTCGCGTTTTTCCTCAGCCAAAATCAGTTCTTGCTCGACGGCCTCGTCGTTGGACTGTGGGTTGAAATTCTCCGTTCGGAGGGTTGGGAATCTTGATTCCAATGGGATTACGGCCTCCATGCCGAACGCCATCGAGAACGGTGTTTGGCCTGTAGAACGGCGGGGAGTGGAGCGGTAAGCCCATAAAACCCTGGGGAGTTCTTCTGCCCATTTTCCCCTCTTTGAGTTCAGTCTTCGTTTTATCCCTGCACAGACAGTCTTGTTTGAGGCTTCGGCCTGGCCATTTCCCTGAGGGTAGGCTGGTGTTGAGTTGAAGAATCTGATGCCGAACTCTTCACAGAGACTCGTGAGGCCGTCCCCGACAAATTGAGTGCCGTTGTCTGAGACGATGGCGTAGGGTACGCCGAACCTTGTCACGATGTTCCTCCATACGAATCGTCGGACATCAGCCTCTGTGATGGTGACCAGGGCCTCGGCTTCTACCCACTTGGAGAAATAATCCGTCGCGGTGATCAAGAATTTGAAGCCCCCAGGTGCTGTAGGGAGTTTCCCGACGATGTCGAGTCCCCATTGCGCGAATGGCCATGGACTTGTGATTGGGGACAGGTTTTGAGCCGGCAGCTTTGGGATTGGGGAGAAAAGCTGGCATGGTCGGCATCTTCGAACAATTTCCTCGCAGTCTTTCTTCATGTTTTTCCAAAAGTATCCTTGACTCATCGCTCGTTGGCATAACGAGCGTCCACCAGAGTGGCAGCCGCAGCTTCCCGAATGCAATTCGTCAAGGATATCAGGGACTTGATTCGGGTGGACCACGAGAAGATAGGGCCCGGAAATGGACTTCCTATAGAGTTGCCCGCTCTCAGAGAGCCAGTAGTACGCAGCTTTGTTTCTGATTCGAAAGGCTTCCTTTTTGTCGTCGGGTAAGGTGTCATTTCTGAGGAAGGCCACGATTTCATCCATCCAACTCGGACCAAGGTTGATGTTGAGCACTTCTGGAATTGTGTCGAAGCTTGGGTTGTCAATGTTCCCAAAATTTATGGTACGGAACTCTGATGATTTTGAAGCCGAGGCTAGACCAGCGAGAGCGTCGGCGTGGGCGTTGTGCTCGCGGTTGATCTGCTCGATGTTGAAAGTTTTGAAGCGAGTAATGAGTTCTGCTGCTGTGGCCTGGTACTTCATCATCCGTGGGTCTCTAGCTTCGTAGTCCCCAAGTACTTGGTTGACTATAAGTTGAGAATCACAGAATACGGCCAAGTTATCAACCTTCATTGCCACTGCCGAGCGGAGACCAGCAAGCAGGGCCTCATATTCAGCTTCGTTGTTGGTGGCGGGGAAATCGATGCTGATGGCACTTTCGTGAAGAGTTCCGCAGGGAGAGACCAAAACGACTCCGGCACCGGCTCCGTTATTGTTCGAGGCGCCGTCAACTTGCATTCGCCAAGTGTCTCCCTGAAAGAGGAGCCACTGGTTCTGTTTTGGCTGGTGGTCGGTGGAGGGTTGGGCGGGAGGATTGTGTAAGATCTCAGAGTCTTCTGGTGTGAGTTCAGCGATGAAGTCGGCGAGGACCTGCCCCTTTATTGCCGTTCTTGGTTCAAAACGAATATCGAAGTTCGCAAGCTCCACCGCCCATTTTGAGACTCGGTTTGAGAGGTCGGCTTTTCGAAAAAGAGCTTTGAGAGGGTGCTCGGTCAACACTGTTATGGTGTGCGCCTGAAAGTATGGCAGAAGTTTCCTCGCCGCAGAGACCAGGGCGAGGGCAAGTTTTTCCAGCGGAAGGTACCGAGTCTGGGCTGGGAGGAGTGTCTTGCTCGTGAAATACACTGGCATGTCGTCGGCCCCTTCTCGCCGAACAAGTGCTGAGCTAACTGCGTGGCTCGAGACTGCAAGGTAAAGATAGAGATTTTCGTACTCTTTGGGCTTGACCATTAGTGGTGAAGAACTCAGGTAATCCTTAAGCTCTGCCAACGCTCTGTCGCAGTCCGGCGTCCACTCAAAACTTCGTCGGCTTTTCCCTTTGAGAGCGTGAAAGAAGGAGTGGCACTTGTCGGATGATTTGCTGATGAAGCGATTGAGAGCCGCTGCCATCCCAGTTAGTCGTTGTACCTCTCTGATTGATCGTGGTGGCCGAAGATCTGCCACTGCCTTGATTTGGTTGGGGTCGGCTTCGATGCCCCTTCGTGTGACCAAATGGCCAAGGAATTTGCCGGCACTTACGCCGAACGCGCACTTCTCTGGGTTTAAACGGAGTTTGTGGAATTTAAGGATCTCGAAGACCTCGGCAAGCTCCTTCAAATGGTTGTGCTCCTTTTGGCTTTTGACGACGAGGTCGTCAATGTATGCTTCCAGGATGTTGCCTATTTGTGCATAGAGCATCTTGAAGATCGCTCTGTTGAATGTTGCTCCGGAGTTCTTTAGACCGAACGGCATCACCCTATAGCAGAAAATTCCATGTGGAGTTATGAATGCTGTCTTCTCCATGTCGGCCGGGTCCATAGCAATCTGGTGATAGCCACGGTAGGCGTCCAGAAAACTAAGCCGAGCATGGCCGGCAGTTGCGTCTACGAGCTGGTCGATCTTTGGTAGTGGAAACCAGTCCTTGGGACAGGCGTCGTTAAGATTCGTGTAGTCGACGCAGACTCGCCACTTTCCATTCTTCTTTTTGACGACCACCGTGTTTGACAGCCAGGTTGGGTACTGCACTTCCTGAATGGCGTTGTTGTCTAGAAGCCGGTTGACTTCGTCTATCACGGCGTCGGCGTGCTCTGGTGCCGAACGTCGAGCCCGCTGAATGACTGGTTTGGCGTCCTTTTTGATGTTGAGGGAGTGGCAGATAAAGTTGGGATCTACTCCTGGCATTTCCTCCGGGGTCCATGCAAAAACTTCAAGATTCTGTTTGAGGAATAGGAACATCTCCTCTCGCTCGGCGTCAGAAAGTGAGGAGCCAAGCAAGAAGAAGCGTGATCCGTCCTCGTTGATGGGCATTTTTATCAGCTCCTCCTCCGCTTTGTCCTCGGCTTTTAGACCGACGTCGTCAATGACGGCCATGTCTGGGACTTCAACCCATTGCACTTGTTTTGCCTTTGAGGAGCTGTGGACGGCGGAGACGTAGCATTTTTTTGATGCAATCTGGTCCCCTCGCAAATCCTCTTGTCTTCCTGTTGCGCCGATGAATCGAACAACCTGGTGGTATGTTGAAGCGATTGCTTGCATTTCATGGAGCCAGGTTCGGCCGAGGATGGCGTTGTATGGGCTCGGCGCGTTGACAACTATGAATTCGACGGTAACAGTCTTTGAGCCGACGACGACCGGCAGAAAGACTCGGCCGACCGGCCATACAGGAGCTCCGCTGAAGCCAATAAGGGGTACCTCGGTGGGTTGCAAAGCCGACTCTGGTAAGTCCAACTTCTTGAAGAGGTCATAGTACATAACCTCAGCTGAACTTCCCTGATCGATGAGTACGCGCTTGACGTCATGGACGCCAATTTGGATGGTGACGACGAGTGCATCCGCATGTGGAGTCTGAACGTGTTCAAGATCACGTTCGGTGAAGCTGATAGTCCATTTTGGTAGGTCTTGTGGTCGGGAACGTTTGGATCCGCAGCCGACGGAGAGTATCTCTTTTGAAGTTGAGGCTTGATCGATGTCGGCTCTGAGCGTGGTCTCGAATGCCTTTGTTACCGGTCCATGGATGACGTGGATCAATGGTCGTGGTTCGTTGGGGTTGGGATTTGTCTGCCGGGCGGGTGTCTTTGCTCGATCAATGTATTGATCGAGATGGCCTTGAGCGGCAAGCTTTTCAAGGAGAGCCTTGTATGGTGCACAGGCAGTCGTGTAGTGGCCGAGCTCGTTATGGTAAGTGCACTTCTTCCTTGGGTTTTGATCCGGTTGGCCGGTGTCAGTCCCGAGTTTGGCCGTCGGCCACTCAAACCACGGTTGTCTCATTATTTCCTTCAGAAAAGACCAGATTGGTTCTTTGAAGTGAGTGGTTTCGGCCACGTGGTCGTGCTCCTTCGGCTGACGCTCCTTGCCCTTTTTAATGTTGTGCACTTGCTTCTTCGGCTGCACTTGTTGGGTCGCCGTTTGTACCGGCAGCTGGTGCACGGTTGAGGAGAACGGATTGTTAGAGCTCGGGATTCCCTGTGCGGCTCTGTCTGCATAGAGTTCTTCGAGAGCACAGAATCTTTCCACTACACGCATCAATTCACCCATGCCGTGCGGTGGACGGATGGCGAGTTCGTCTAAGATCTTACTCCCAGTCTCCAGGCCGTTCTTGAAGGTGCGTGCGGCCCAGTACTCATCGATTCCAGGGATCTCATTAAACAACTGCCAGTAGCGCTCGGCATATTGCCTGAGAGTTTCCGACGACAGTTTCCTCATTTGGGACAGCGATTCAGGCTCTTTAGCCGTTTTGTTGCTTGTGATGAAGCGAGTGTTGAAGGCGCGTTCAAGGTCGGCCAGGGTCCTTACGGATCCAGCGGGCAATTTGTTGAACCACTGGAGCCCTAGGGAGCCGAGGCTGGACGGGAACGCCTTGCATTTCACCTCATCTTTACTCGTGCAGAGTTCGATGGTTTGTCTGAAATGGATGAGGTGAGTGTAGGCCTCACACGTCGACGGATCGAACTTCGTAAATTTGGGCAGGTGGAAGGTGGGCTCTGGCGGTGTGTTGATTATGTGGGAGGTGAATGGGGAGACGCCGAGATCTTTTAGCTGCCGTTCGAATCCGGGGCGCGGCGGTTTGCCGTGCTCGTCCGTCTTCGGTCGCTTTGAATCTCTTTCCTTGGTTTCTCTCGCCGACGTCTTCTCCGCTTCTTTTCGCCGAAGCTTGTCTCGCAGGTCTTTCTCTGTTCGGCGTGGGCCGTTGACAGTTTTGTCATTGCGGTGTCGGGATTTCTGTTCGTCGTTCGCGCCCTCAACGCGTACGTCTTTCCCGTTGCGCCGAGCGTAATGTTCATCGTCATTGTTTTCTATTGGGATGTTCCCCAGGCGCTCAGAGACATGGGGTCTGGTTCGGGCAGAGTCTCGGCTACGGTGCGAGGCCGTCGTGCGAGAGAACTCTGCGCGACCGGTTGAGTACGTGCTGGTGAACGACTCGGTGTCCCTTGTCCTGGTTCCATCGTGATGGCTTCTGGAACGATGCGTTCCAGATACTGCAGGTTGCTTATAGAGGATCATTCCCCTGGCGTCGTCTTGTGCTGGATTGAAGCCTAGGCGGTCTTTCACGGACCCGCGTTGGCCTCCTTCGTTCTGACGCCCTTGCGGTGGTGGAGGTGGAGGTGGAGGCGGTGTTTGCCCACCTCTACCCCTGTCTCCACCAGATCGAGACGCGGCAGGAGTGGCGTCCTGCTGCATGTGTCGCTTCATTTGGGCCACTTCCGCCCGTAGTGCCGCCAGCTCGTTGTCGCGTTCGTCGTCGCGACGCTGCAGCAGGCGGATGTAGGCCGAAGTGACGTCGTCCGAGACCGGTGAGAGCCCGGATCCAGGGGCGAGAGAGAGGGACATGTGCCTTTCAAGGGTTGGCGTGGAATTGACGTTTCCAGCTGCGTCTTTGGCCCCCAAGATGGTTGCGTCCGCTATATCTCCGCCCATGATGAGTGATTTGGTCGCTGATTTACGGAGGAGCGAGGGAAGTTTGGAGGATGAGAGAGCCGTTCAGATCAGAAGTTGTTTCACGTCGGGTTCACCAATTGTGTGGCCCGTGATCCTCTGGTCCTCGATCCTTCGTAGGTGGTTCGATGATGGGTTAGCTTCCTTCTCCTAGCCTGCACAAGGAACGCACGTCTAAGACCTGGCCGGGGGTTGTCCCGGCAAGGCCCTCCGGCGCGAGGATGAGTATAGCGCAGAGAGGAGGCAGAAAGCTTAGAGAGAATAAGTGTGTGTATTCAGTAGCGTGTACCTGTTAGGGTTACCATCTCTAGGTATTTATAGTATCTTCCACCCTGCTCTCCAAGTGCGATCGCATGCCCTTCACGAGACCAATGACGTCACAGTGACGTCGAGGAGTAGATCTGATAACCGTTTCCAGGGCTGAGCTGGCACACCCATGTGCGCCCGTGATCGTCTTCTGTTGTAACCGTTTCTGCACGTGGCAGGACGCGTGGCTCTTCAACCATCCGCCGTCGGCTGCACGCCGTACTTAGAGGGTTGCCGACCGCGGACGGTACCGAGCACGGCTTGTGGATTCATGAAGGAGGTAATCTTCAATACAGGCTCTGCCGACGGCACAAACCGAGCGTAGACTTTGTCCGTTGCCGAATCCGAGGCAGACTGAATTTGCATAATGTATCGTCGTCGGCAGGCCGTGCACGGGGCCCTTGACCGGTCCATGGTAGGTATGGTCCGAACCACATGAACGTCTGTGTTCGGCCCGCTACAGATTGCTTAAGCTTGGTTTGATCATGTAAAAAATTGATTTTTTTTAACGAGTGACAATGCAAATGAACTCGAATTGCTTGATTTGTTTATTGGCCCTATTTGTAAAGGCGGTAAGGCTTCGTTTTACATGAGTGTTTTTTACTCCAGTGCAATAGTTGAGCTTATACGAGGGATCTCGTACCGGACCATACTGGGAGTCCCATTTTGCATCATATATACGAGGGATCTCGTAATGGATTATGACCTGTGATGAGCTTATACTACGATTGGAGAGCAGACAATGGTCTAATAGTTAAGCTAACCTCAAAAGGTTAGCCTGATGGTCAAAGGCCAAAACTTAGTACTCCAGTTAGCTTCTTTTTTTTAAGTTTCAAGTTTGAAATCTCCTACGTCTACGTGCTATGAACTTCTATGGAATTCGTTCATACGGAGCTCTGCTCTAATTTTAATTGGACCCTATTATCGGATTATGATATCGTAGAGATTATTTGAGGTGGGCGCAAAACACTCTGGAGTAGTAAAAAAGAAAAGGAAGAATCTACAGTTGAGCTTACAATCTTGTATTGTACCAAACACTACTTGGTCATTCTATTGCCTCTCTCCCGCCGTCAAACAGTTACCTATCTCATTTCTCCTCTTCCTCCACCTCCATCCACACAAAAGAGTCAATGCAAGCTCCCCATTCATTGTTTTTCTAACTTAGAAATTTCTTTCCAAATTCCCCTAATGATAATTTTCATAAAATAAATGGCTCATATTGTAAAATAGGGTAAGAAGTCGAGAGTCTTATTTTGTATCATAGGAGGGATCTTGTGATGGATAACATCCCGAGATGAGCTTATTCTTATAATTGGAGAGCAGACCAGGGTGCTAATTAATCACGAAGGGTTGATTCTTATGGAGTCGATTTATACGGAGCTCTATTTCGACTTTGATCGAGCACCCACTAGTAAACGATAAAATTAATACCTTGTAGATTAGTCGATGGGAGTACCAACACTACTTGGCCATGGCAACAGTTACTCTCTCTCTCTCATTTACGTCAATCGTCTCTCTAATTTTCTCTTCTTCCTCTACCTAGCCTCCATCCACACAAAAAGGCAATGAAAGCTCCAATTCACAATTTTTCCAATCTCTCCCAACAATAATTCCTCGTGCATGGCGACAACAACCCATTTCAAATCACCCCGAAAGAGATCCCCCAAGCCCAATAATTCACTCCCCATTTCCATTTTAATCACCACCTCCACCTCCCCTCTCTCTCATCACCACCACCAATGGCCACCACCACTACAACCGCCACTCCCTCCACCAAATTCCACCCAACCGAAATCACTCTCTCTCCTCCGCCTCCTTCCCACGACGGCCTCTTGTTCTGGCAGTTCATGGTGGCCGGGTCCGTTGCCGGATCCGTCGAGCACATGGCCATGTTCCCAGTCGACACGCTCAAGACCCGTATGCAGGCTATTGGGCCTTCTTCTTGCTCGTCTTCTACGGTTAATCTCAGGCAATCGCTTGGCTCGATTTTGAAGCTGGAAGGGCCCGCTGGGCTGTACCGCGGTATTGCTGCCATGGGCCTCGGCGCTGGACCTGCCCACGCCGTTTACTTCTCGGTTTACGAGTGGTTCAAGAAGTCTTTATCGGCGGTCAGTTATTACTTGAACTTCCCCAGTTTTTTTTTTTGGCCGTTTGGTAACAGTCCCTCTGGATTGTGAGAAATGATCTCTAAGGCTGGGTTTTTTCTATGAAGTTTGTTTAGGGCTAAAGGATTTAGACAAATTGTTAGCGCCAAAAGGACTTATGATTGATGTACTTGAGGAGAGTGTGTGGAGTTGAAATTCGTATTTTTGTGGGATTCAGTCCGTTAAGATAATAGGAAACCCGGCTTAAATCACAAGTTTGGTGGAAATTGTGAGATTTGGTGAGAAAATGGAGGGGGCTACTCAAAATTTTTCTTTTTCTTACTTTCTTCGCATGGATAGCATCTCCCCGGCCAGCTTGTGAGCAAGTCTACTACTTTTTGGGCCCTGTCTAGTCGCTCCAAAGTAGTTGTACTTTTTTCTCCATTTGTCGCCAAGTCCTTCAATCTAAATGAGTGATTTGTTGAGAATCTCTAGTTCTTTCTTTTCTTATCAATCATGCAATCCAACGGGGCTGTAAAAAAACTACATTGCGCTAAACCCAACCCATCACCCATCAAGAATAGTATCAACTTTCTCTGTTAGGAATTTGGATTGAACTTGAATTGAAATCACAACCTCACTGCGCCTATACGCAGTTGCAAAAGTCGTTAGGCATGACACAGTTTAACTTTCCCAGTTCAGGGCTGCTGGCCTGCTATGTATCATTCATATATTATTTTCCTTATGGATCATATGGATTCTGCTGCCAATTAGTTAATTTTAGACATGTAACCACCAATGATTGTCTAACTAAGAGAGTAAGAGGTAAAATAAAACAGTGGTAAAAAAGCAAGTGGTATATGTATCACATGTTTTTTGGTACTTTGAACCTCTTTAGGGCATGGTCATCACTTGGAAGTTATGTAATGATTAGTTGTTGCTTACCATTTTCTCTCCATTCAATTCTCCAAAAATGTGGACAATTCACCCACTCGAGGTACTTGTTGCAGCTGAACTAATGATTGGATTATGTTGTATAGACTATAGAGCTTTTCAAACATTATTTGATTTGATTTTCGTAGATATTTTTGGTTTATAAGTTGAAAGCAAAAGTTACGAGAAAGTTGACAGAAGTGCCACTATTCTGAACTTCTTTTTCAAATGAAGTTACATAACATTAGATCCATGCCAAATTCAGGGGAATCCAAACAACTCAGCCGCCCACGCGGCATCGGGCGTCTTGGCCACAGTGGCCAGCGACGCGGTGATCACGCCGATGGACGTGGTGAAGCAGAGGCTGCAGCTGAAGGGAAGTCCTTACAAGGGTGTGGGGGATTGTGTGAGGAGAGTGGTTGTGGAGGAAGGAGTTGGGGCTTTCTATAAATCGTACCGAACGACCGTGGTGATGAATGCGCCATTCACAGCGATCCATTTTGCAACGTACGAGGCAGCCAAGAGAGGGTTGATGGAGTTGTCGCCGGAGAGTGTGGGAGAGGAGGATGAGACGTTGGTGGTCCATGCAACGGCCGGTGCAGTTGCAGGGGCGTTGGCTGCTGCTTTAACTACTCCACTTGATGTTGTCAAAACTCAGTTGCAGTGTCAGGTGAGAGTTTTAGAACCCTTTCTCTGTTTACTTTTTGCAATTTGAAGTTAACCCATTTTGTTATTTTGAACTAGAGGCACAATTATCCATCAAGGCTACTATTCTATAGATGGTGTTCATTTTGGTTAATTATCAGCAATACATACCATAGTGATTACCCCATGGTTCATACTATTTGGTTGGGTTTCATCACTCTGGGATTCTGTCTTACACTTTTTTAGTAGTATTTATCAGTATCCTTTAGGTACGAGCTAATAGTAGTTTGCTAATTTGTTAAAGACAGAAGAATGTCATGTATCTTTTATTTGAGACTCTCTGGCATTTTAAAGTGCTGCTCGTTTGCATCTGTGTGAACGGTGTCCTCAAGTTCAAACAAGTTAAAGCCAAAGTTTTTGGTGCTTTTTGAACAAACTTGCAACTCCAATTTTCGGTCTACATTACTAGTGATTACTCGATGGTTGGTCTGTTGGTTAAGTCGTGGATTATGTCCCCTTCAAATAAACTCAACTTTGACATACCAACAGTAGAACTCTGGAGGGTGTGTGGAGTGTAAAATTCCTGAAGTATATCTCAGATTCTCAGCTCATTCATTCTGAGAGTATAGGAGCTGTCACATGAAACGGGTATCTTGTTAGCGGAAGGAATTAGTGAAAGCAAAGGGCTTTAAGAGCAGCGGGGATCTGATGCATAGAATTCTGCGATGTGGAAAATACTACACATAGGTTTAATTTAACAGTTCAGGATTGGGGAGGACCAAATTGAGTTGGCCCAATCAAGCTTAAGAAGAGCACTAGAAGGGCAAGTGTTTTGTTTTTTCGTGTACACTAGAGGGCAAGCGTGCATCCCAAGCTCAATCCTAATCCACTCCATGGGCAAGCACACCTGATCAAAGTTGCATGGCATATACCTGTTGCTGCACTGATTGGTTGGGCTACCTTTATTACCAGATCAAGCTCAATCCCATCCTAGCTTTATTACCTTCATGTTGCTTTCTTCAAGTTCCTCAAACGTTTCAAGTCGTAAGGAAACCATGTAGAGGCAGACAACTCAAAAGCAAAATTCCTCCCCACTCCCATTTGTCGGGGATGATGGAGTTTAGCTTGGAGTTGTTTCAAAACGAGTTGAGCTGGCTTAATAGTTAGTGGGTATAAGCTTTTATACGACCACTGGGAAGATTTTGCTGTTTTTCACAAGACACAAAGACGAGTAGTGGGTTGTATTCTTTACTTGTTTTAGAACATTAGTTATCCTATACATTATGGAACTCTTTGCTAGTGTAGAGATCAACCAATGCGGTAAAGACTGCATGTGTTGTAGCTGCCTGGTATATGCGTTTGAGCTCTTCTATTGCATTATTTGCTGATGGATATCCTGCAATCTAAAACTTTAGATCAGTCCACGGATATACATGCTTAGAGTGTTTAACTCGTGAAATATATCTTAGCACAACCTGTTTCTACCTCTGCCCTCTATCTTTTTGCATTTTCTTTTTGGGTTTGGTCAGTGTGTTGATCATTGGTATCCTTGATTACTCGATTTATGTTCTGCAACATGAACATTTTGGCTGTGATGTATAGGACTTATGAAATCTCTCTGCAACTGCACGTGCAACTGGCACGTGCAACTGGCACACATTTGCAGAAATTCCGAGTTGTCTTCTTAAAGTTCCTGTTTGCTTTTTATACACAGGGCGTTTGTGGATGTGATCGATTCTCTAGCAGTTCGATCCAGGATGTAATCCAAACTATAGTGAAGAGGAATGGATATGGAGGGCTTATGAGGGGCTGGGTACCCAGAATGCTATTCCATGCACCTGCGGCTGCAATATGCTGGTCTACCTATGAGGCAGCAAAAACCTTCTTTCAAGACCTGAATGGGAGAAATAACAGCTCAGTTGATTAATAAGATCATTGATTTATATATCCGCTATTTCGCACGCTTCCTCCAGATTGACCTTTGTGGAACTCTGGAAGCAATTGCTTCGTCCTGGTAGTAATCGAATAACACAGAAGCATCAGTCTCTCATAGTTGTCCATTATCTAAGTCGGTTGGTGGAGTCATACGCAAAGAAGGATCGGAGCTCACTGTACATTATGGTAATCATCTCTCAGATGAGATGATGCTATCGGTAATCAATTGGGGAAGTTAATTTGTTCCCCACAGTAGTATACTTCCTTGATTCAGAACCTTTTAGTAGCTCTGTTGTAATGCCGCTCTTGATTTTGGTTGTGATATACAAAACATGGTTTCCGTTTTTTTTTTTTTTAAAACCAGGTGACCGGGACTTCCGGGCCAGCTTACGCGCTGAACATGGCTATTTTTGATTTTGCATTTTTGGATTTCAGAAATCCTATACAGAATGAAGAAAAGGAACAAATAGAGAGCACAGCCATCTTAAAGTTTTCTCTCCATGAAAATTGAGGAGTAATGCAGATATTATTGTGCTGGAGAGCTTTGTGATTGGTTCAAAGAAGATTACAAAGAATTATTAATTTATTAGCTCTGTGGTAGGAAAAGGATGAGCAATGCTAGGAACACAACTTTAAAACACAATTCCGAACACAATTGAATTCAGAGCCGTTTGATACGTGAGCCCACATATTTCGGATGGCTTCCAATACAGTTGTCCGGATGTGTTTGGAAGTTGTGTTCCTAGACATTTTGGAAAAAAAACTACTCCGTAGTACTAATGCAGCAACAGAGTCGCTATCTCACTGCTGCTCTTAAGAGGTCTTTTCCACCTTGAAATTCTTTTCAAGAAAATTTAGAACCACACACAAAATGAGATACACGGGTGTGATTGTCGAACTATTTTTTGCACCAGGATTAAAAAGCCAAGTGAATCTGCATATGGGAAATTGCAACAAAAATCTTGAATTCAAATATGACCAGTCCTCCCAATAACCCACCAACTCAAACGTACGGATGAATCTGTGAGAATCTGAATTGTTAATTTCGTCCTTGAAGGAGCAAACCAAACTCCCGTGGTTACGCAATTTTTAAAAAAATTACTACTTGTATTAAACTGTGAGATTTTTGAAAATTTTGTCAGATCCATCCATGATGTCATGGTGAGAAAATGAGTATGAACAGGAAACGAGGAAATTACTGTTGCTTGGCTTGCCTTTTGTTTAATTGAATAATAGCTTAGAATGCAGGCTTTGAAATCAACAAGCACCAGTGGTCTAGTGGTAGAATAGTACCCTGCCACGGTACAGACCCGGGTTCGATTCCCGGCTGGTGCAGTTGTTTTAAACTTTTTTTGGCCAGTTTAAAGAAACTGTCTGGTCTGATTAAAAATAAATAAAATTGTCAATCTTTTTTTGTTCCTCTTCTTTTGTAGTTGGAGATGATACACCCCAATAATATGAACCACGATACCTAAACTGATTTTAAGTAACTCAACAGGTGAATCGCTTTCTTTTCCGTGCTTGATTTTGAAGGTCGCACGATGGTAATGAATTAGAATTTCATGTCGAAATACAGAAAACATTGCCCGGAACAGATCATCATACAGTTGACGTTGATACTGGTTTATTTATTACGAGAAACAATCTACATGCTTACAAGCTGCTACATGGCATCATTCAAACATATATTGAAAGACGAATCCACACAATGGAAGTCATTTGACTCATTTCCACTCATGACATTCATCATTACAACAACCAAGTGTTAAGAAGCCAAGCAAAGGGTTCCAAGATCCTTCAGAATAGTGTTACAGCTTACAAGGATATATATTCGCGCAGACATCCCAACCCATTTCAAAACTTTTCCACACCCAATCCATCTCTAAGAACCTCATAAGCGTCACGACTCCTGGTTTTCTTCATCCCAGCTGTGAAATGGAGCTTTCCTCCGTCGGATGAGATACACGTAACTTTTACCCAAATCATCACCTTTGTCTTTATCCCCTCTACATCGGCTAATTTCCCCTTCTCCAGATATCCAGTTACGGTGGTTGAAAACCGCAGAACAGACGAGTCCTTGTAACCCACTTCACAAATCGAGGGTATGTAGACGGTAAGCTTACCTGTCTCTTCATTGAACTCATAGTTTGTAGCATCGCGAGGGAAAATACCAATTGCCATGTCATAGTCCTTCAGCAGTTCTGGTAGTGGCTTTTGCATTTTCCCTGCAGAGACACCAATGATTCTGTTGATCATTGTAGTGCATATAGTACACAAGTTCAGGAAAATTGGAAATTACAGTTTAGGCACAACTGTCAAGATGAAGTCAACATCTAAATCATAATGCTTCCATGTCCTGGTGGTTGTCATTCATCTATGACTTTAAACCACATAATCAATTTGCAATGCCTACGGTTTTCCAAACGTTCAAAGAAAAATCAGTCGTGCCTATCTCAACCCCACTAGCTCATTCACCCACTTTAAACGTGTGAATAAAACAATTTTTGTCAAACAAAAGAGGAGAAAACATATGAGAAAAAAAACACGCAATTCAAGTTCATCTCTTTGAATTCACTTCGTCAAGTCAACATCTAAATCATAATGCTTCAATGTCCTGGTGGTTGTCATTCATCTATGACTTTAAACCACATGATCAATTTGCAATGCCTACGGTTTTCCAAACGTTCAAAGAAAAATCAGTCGTGCCTATCTCAACCCCACTAGCTCATTCGCCCACTTTAAACGTGTGAATAAAACAATTTTTGTCAAACAAAAGAGGAGAAAACATATGAGAAAAAAAACACGCGATTCAAGTTCATCTCTTTGAATTCACTTCGTCACAATCACTCATCTTAATGTTGCCACAAGCAGATTTAATACACTAGTCATTTTTACTGTCACCTTACCAGCAGTGTGCAGTCTCAAATCACAATGCCAAGTCCTAAACAAATAAGGGGGTACATTAGTAGAATGTTTCCAGGGTATGTTACCTGAAAGGCGAATCATGTCGGTACAAGGAACGGGAACAAAGTACGCCACATCCCTAAATTGTGGTAACCTAAGGGTAGGCTTCTATAGATAACAAAATTAGAACCAACTCTTCCAAGCGATAAACATCTAATCAAAGAGGGTGTTGTTATTCAAATTATTCTTGCAAAACACATTTCTAAGATCATAATGACCTCTTTCTTCTTAAATTTTATGTAGCCAAAATTGCACTCTGTCTAGATTTTCACCTAAATACAGTTGATTGTTCAGAAAAGATTCAGGGATCACCTTGGACCGCCAAATTTTTTGTTTCAGAATGAACTGCGTACCAAAACGGAATTTGCTTGGGTATTAGTGTTTCCTAGTAACATAAATCTAGGGTTCTCATGCTGAAAAAGATAGGGTGCCACTAGTTCATGGTTAAAACCCGACCTATCATCCTTGAAGTTTTGGTTTAGGAACTAAGGGAAACTACCTTATGCTTATTATTACAAACCTAATGAATTTTGCGATAGCTGCCATCCTGCTATACTAGGATTTGCAATGCTTTAACAGCAGAATAATTGACAAAATTACTGGTGAAGGCAGACAAGATTTTTGACAAGTAATTCATCCAATTATCAAACTGCAATATAAACGACAAGTTCCATCCAAAATAGCACCTATGCCAGTTAGGACAAAAGTGGAAGCAGAAGCAACAAAAACAATCCCATGACTGATGAAATCATGAACTACATTCCAGATGTCTCTTTGGTATGCAGAAAAACATAAAACAGATGGAGATTATTGCAGAAAGCAAAACGCACCTCTGATTTTGTTAACCAACCAACTGGTTCCTCCTGAAATGCTGGTGGACAACGACTAAATAGAGGAATAAAAATCAGAATTGTAAACAGACGCAAGAATGCAGACAATAATTCAGTTTGCAGATATGCTTATTGGAAAACAAGGCGAAACGAAATCGAGCTAACAAGTAGCTCTCATTTTCCTCCGAATCACAGATGATAAATAATCACTTGAATGACTATATTCAGTGACGAGATCATTGCTTAACTACATTAATTGAGTGCTCTAGCCGTTCAAAAAAAAATAATCGAGTGCTCTAGAGATGTTGCCTATACCTTTGCTATCCGGCTAATAGTCTGCTTACTCTGTGTCACGTCCATTTTGAAACCCAGTTTCATGCTATTAAATCAATAACATAATTCCACCTCCATATGAAAGCTTAAGCAAATACAAACATCTAGCACAACACTGTCGATGGACCAACCATGATCTTAAATTCTTCTCTGTTTTACAAGTGATCGCCTTAAAGACGGCAATCTTTTGATACTTGCAACAACTGAACTTGAAAAGAAATGGAAAAAAGTCATCCTGCAGTATGATTTTGTGCTTATTTAATGAAGCCCACCCATCGTGGCCAGTCCTATGAGGCTAAGCACAAAGAATGAAAGCTACAACAATCTCAATATTATGGGATGAAGACCTCAGCTCGAAATGTTCATGCTATACTGGAAAACAAAGGGTTAAAAATATCATGTTGCGAGATGACTCTTCGCTATTGGACTTAGAAACGAAAGCATGTCTCAAGTCCTAGAGATGCTTACTTTACAAACCAACAAAAGTATTTAGCAACTCAACCAGCCATAAATACCCACCGAAATAAAGACCTCATATGGGAATCATGAACTAGAGCTCAGGCCCTCGTCATTCACATTTTGGAGACTATTTAATGCCTCAAGTTTTTGCTGTTTTGGAAATTAAGTGGCTCAACTTTGTAAAAAGCTATTGAGCAGTGTAAAAAATTGGAAACGATGCACATTTATTTTGGTCCTTACATTCCCATTAATAGTTGTAAGACTACACAGACGGCTAAAAGGATTGAGAAGTAAAGAAAGCTTCACTTTCGAAATTCAAGCATCACTTGCAATAGTAGTTTAAAAACAATATCCAACTAATCACCAAGAGCTTCTGGGTCTGCACTCTATTGTAACAATCTTGAGGGAATAAAACATTGTTGCGAGTATTTCTCATAAAAAAGGCCCTGCACTGTGATCCCTTACCTATAAGGAATAAAACATTGTTGATGGTCGTGTTGATCAACCAAAATACGTTAAACTTATGTCAACATATTATGCACAAAAGCTTATATAACAATCTCGAGGGAAGTGATAACTAAAACAAAGCTCGGGTAATATGAGAAGCCCTTTTGCCTAGTGACTGCATTACATTGTTACCGACAGAAGCTATATAACAACCATGACGGTCGTTTGATTAATCAATAGCGTTGCAACAAACGAAATTCATCCCAAATAAGCTGAATGTGAAACAAGGTATCAAAACCATCTTGGACATCAGCTAAATGAAGAAAGCCATCACAAAGAGGATAACTCTCTTTGATGAGGATAGCGTAACGGCATAAATAACCAGTTATTCGACCAGAAATAGCATAATGGCATAAAAGCCACGATGGTGTTTTCGAAGGTCGTTTCCAGCTCCATTGTCAATTTCTTGAAATGAAACCCAAGATTTCCCCAATTTTTGGCGCAATTGAGCTACGATTATAAAGAAACGTCTTTTTAAGGTTATTTCAAGCTCCATGGCCGATTTCTTGGAATCAAGTCACAACATTTCCCAATTCAACATGGACATTAACCCTTGAAATGAAACCCAAGATTTCCCCAATTTTTGGCGCAATTGAGCTATGTTCATAAAGCAATGTCTTTTTAAGGTTATTTCAAGCTCCACGGCCGATTTCTTGGAATCAAGTCACAACATTTCCCAATTCAACATAGACATTAACCCTAAATCAGCTCTAGGTTGTGGAAAGAAGTTAAAGAAAACAACTTTTATGACCAGATCAGCGTAATAGATTGCAATCTGAAGCATGAGAGAGAGAGAGAGAGGTACATTGATATCGTCGCCGACGGAATTGAGCTCCTTGTTGGCTTTCTTACCCAACCAGTACGATCCAACCTTGTTCAATACCTGATCCATTTCTCCGTTCGCGCAGAGTGCGTTTCTCTCTCTCTCTCTCTCTATGATTAAACGAGTGATCGTTCTGATAATCTCTCACCAAACGCCTCTCCTCCCTTTCCGCAAACAGAGAGAGAGAGAGAGAGAGAGAGAGAGAGCGACTTCGCTCCTGCTGCCGACGGACACGGTACGGCTCGGTTCCTGTTCCCTAGCGACTCGTTTATCCTTTTCCTTTGGTAAGTAATCCCTTGGAGGGGGTTCTCGTATGAATTACTATGGGGCGTAGGACACCTCGGTGTGCTTCATTGGAATTCCGTTATTATAATCTGAACCGTTTATGTTTGTAGAGGTTGTTATGTATTTGGAAAAATTCAAGTTAATGAGACATTATGACATGATCGAGATAGATTTGTCTCATGGTATATCTTTTGAATGTGTCATGAATAATCTAGTCAGTGTTCTATAAGCTGAAAGATTCATATCACGCTAAAGAAATTCCGATCAAGCACACCGAGGCGCTCTATAATTCGTAGTGCATTGGTGGCCTATGGAGTTGAGTTTTGATCACCCTTCATTTAAGAGCAAAAATGTCATTTTTGCGCTAAAAAATAGTTATTTTTCAAAATACTTGGGTAAAAGTAAAAAAAAAATTACTTTTCCGGTTCACCTCGTTGAGACAAATCAATAACGCACAAAAGTTTAGCACAAAACTAACAAATGCGAAAAAAATTCAAATGAGGAAAAAAAATTAAATTTAAGTTAAATCCAAGGGAACGTAGACTACAAAATGATTTCTCAAGCCCTAAATTGTCACAACTCTAAACTGACTAGACTAGGCAATAATCTCAACTCTGTTAAACAATACTCTACAAATCAATAACCAAAAGTTAGCAGCGAGTAACTGAGTATTTTATAGTAACCAAAATCAATATAATAACAGCCCCAATTTGTATCAATGTGTAAATATATATACTCCCTCCGTCCGGATTTAATAGTCATTTTTTGGAGTTTGTGTCATTTTTCAATCGATTATATCTTGTAATTTATAATGTTTTATGTGATTTCGAAAATATTGTATTATACAACTAATCGAGATCTATCAAATAAGATCCATATTTGCTATGAAATTCATTACGGTTTTAAAGATATAACTCTTTTTTTAACCGGTTAGAATTGAACGAGGGACTATTAAATCCGGAACGGAGGGAGGAGTAGCATCCAAAACCCAGTACATAGCTAGTAGGGGTGTAAACGAGCCGAGTTTCGGCGAGCTCGAGCTCGGCTCGTTAACTTAACGAGCCAAAAACTCGAGCTCGAGCTCGGCTCGAGCCTTAACGAGCCGAGCTTAGTCATTTACTAAACGAGCCTCTTTAATCGAGCCGAGCCTCCCTTAACGAGCCGAGCTTTTGTCGAACGAACCGAGCTCGCGAGTAGCTCGGCTCACTTACAGCCCTAGCTACAAGACACAATACATAACTAACCAACCAACTTACTGTAACTACCTCTAACTAACACTTTGTATAGAGTTCCCCTGTTCTCAGTCACAGTAGATTACTCCCTACCTCTAACACGTGTTCTCAACTTGTTGGGCCTCGAGTTACGAGAGAGCCCAATACAGCGGTCCAATTAGGGGTGAGAATTTCCGACATATGACGCGAATTGGACACGAAGTTAGCGGGTTGTCTATTTCTTACACGAAACACGAATATGACACGACATGAAAAACCAAACACCTCGGGTTAAGGCTAAGAGAATTTTGACATAAATACCAGATGACACAACACAACCCGATACCCACCCCTGACTGTCCAATAGAACCTAAAAGAAGTACTAGCTTGTAAAAAATAATGAGAAGTGCCGCAAGATCAGACAAAATTCGATCATGAAATTCTTATTTTTGCTATCCAAAATACTCAACAAACAAAATAAAAGGAATTGAAGAACAATTAACGATGAACACAAGCAATATACGTGGAAAATCATTGAAAAGGGAAAAACCACAAGAATGAATCAAGCATTATAAAACTAATTGTGTAGTTATAAATAATCTTACCCCACGATTTGGAATCCTCAAAATCGCCCTAAAACCTATTTGTCGAATCGCTCATTCACTACACCCAGTGCTTGACTGCCACTGCCTTAAATTCACAAGTCTTTCAAAATACTTTCAGAAACCAACCAGAAGAAAGACTCAAATAGTTGAATTGTTGAAAAATTTCTTGGAGTTACCGTCGTATATCAATGATAGAAAGACCTCATTTGTACTCCAAGGCTCGAATGAACAAAAAACCCCTCTTCACTGGAAAAAAAAAAAAAAAAAAGTGTCGGCACCTTCTTTTTTTTGTTTTTTCTCCCTCTTTTGCTTCCTTTTCGTTGCACTTTAGGGATGAAAGAAACTCACTCTATACGTTCCAGAACCTAAATATACTTACTCTATTTTTTAAGAAGGTAATTTCAAGTTCAAAAATAATGTGTTTATTCAAATAATTTTTTTACCAATATAGATCTTGTTTGATAGATTTTATTGGGATCTTTTGAACGGTGCAAAAAAAATCAAAAAATTATTTTTTATTTATATTATTTTTTAATTTAAAATATAAAAATAAATACTTATTTTTTAAGAAGGTATTTGGAATGGGGATTAGCATTAGGTAACCACTATGTTTTCCTTACATATAAATAATAAAAAAACCTTCTAGCCTTGGAGATCCCATGGCTCAATTTCCATGTGTAGCAAATTCTTTCCATGTGCAGTAATTTCTTTCCCTTTTTTTTATTATCCATACGAAACAATCACTCTCAATTACATCAATCATGACTCCTTCCACTCTATTCCTATACAGACTAACTAGCTTAGGTAAAAAAAAATTATAACTCGATAAAAAACAGGATTCAAAGGAATATGTGTTTTGTCAATGAAATTGTCAACCAAAAAGGAACGACGCTTTGTGGAGCTAACAGATCAAAATGGAAGCACACAACAAGGAAGCGGTTTTGATAACTGTGAACCTCCACGGAGATAGAGAGCGCGCTATCAGTATAAACTTTCACTCTAATGCCTCATAAATGCCTAAACTTAACGAAACATTAATTGAACACCTGAAGTTGTTTACGGTTCCTCAATTAAACCCCGACGTCAACCTCCGTCCAAAATTAGACAGAACTATCTAATGTGGCTATTTTGTAGAGTGGTGCTACTGGTATAGATTTAATGTCTGTACCAGCGAGCACAAATGACTTTATGGGCCTCTTTTGGGTCTCAAGAAAATGATCGGAACCGCTCATTTTGTTTAGAATACTTTGTTTATAATCCTTGCAAAAAATAAGCTCAATCCGATATCGGTAAGGGCATTTACAAAACATCCAACTTTGTCACATAATTAAAGCTTGAATTCTAAAGCAAAGTTGGATGTTTTGTAAACGTCCTTATCGGTACCGGATTGAGCTATTTTTTACAAGGACCATAGACAAAGTATTTTAAACAAAACGAGCGGCTCCGATCATTTTTTTGTGACCCAAAACATGCCCAAAAATGCGTTTGTACGCACTAGTACAGATTTATGTCTATACCAGTATCATTTCTGTATTTTGTACTCCCTCCGTCCCAAATTGTTGTGTCTGTTTTTTTTTTTTAGGACAGTACCTCTCAAAATATTATCTATATTTCACAATCTATAATGTTTTTTTATAATATCGGTAAATCTTTGTTTCTCAATATTAATTTAAATGTATCAAGCAAGATCCATATTCAATATAAAACAAAATCTTTGCTCTAGCACTCTTTTGGCTAATTTGAGTGAGTGGTCTTGTGTACACGAATTCGGAATCTGAATGAAAAAAAAAAGATTGGATTGAGCACCTACACATATTGAATTGACCTCATTTTTCATACGACCACTCGATTTTTTTTTAAAATTATTGAACAGCTTAGATCATCCGTGCGAGACCCGAAATGGGCCCTGCGTGGCCGTCGGTATACCTGGTCGGTGGACGGCGTCGATTTCCTTAGACTTCTCATTAGCGAAAACAACTTAACTAGTGTCATCAGTCTGTAGTCCATTAATATAGCAAAAACACACCCTCAAATTCAAGTCCCCACTTTCCATAGCACCTCTTTGGAGTTAAAACATATTCCTAACCCCATCCTAAAGTGGTGGGAATTTTAGGTCCTGACATAGGTACGGTAAGGTTTCTTACAAGTAATGGTATGGTGTGATGAAACAAAATTCCGGTGCCGACGAAGGTAGTGGGAGTACCATACAACTGTATTTTCATTATGGTAGTACGGAGTACTCCAGAAAGAAGTATCAACCGTACATCAGAGAGTTAAAACCGTTGTACAAACGGCAGGACCATTGGTCCAAAACAGTGAATAATTTCTCCCGACCCCAGTGCGTGACGTGGGACTCAGGGTGGCCTGTCATAAATGGGAAACATAAATGGGAAATACCTACTCCATCCGCTCTTTTTAAGTGTCATGTTTCGTAATTTTAACTTATTAAAAAGACATCATCATTATACCTTTCATATCAATTTTTTTCTCCATTTTTCCTACTTACCCATCATCATTACACTTTTACTCACTAACTTTTCAAAATGGAATATACTTTTAGGGGCAAAATGGAAAATTCACCAACTTTTACCCACTAACTTTACAAAATGGACTCTTATTAAGGGACAGCCCAAAATAGAATACTGGACTCTAAAAAAAGGACGGATGGAGTATTTGTTTGCCTAATCTGCTGCAACCCTCTTTTGATGTCTTGAATAGGTAAAATAGTTATAAAAGGTGATTTACCTACTCTAGTAAACTTGCTTTTAAGAGCAAAAATGTTTTGCGCTAAAAATAGTTATTTTTTAAAATATTTGGGTAAAAGTAAAAAAAAAATTTTACTTATCCGGTTTCTCTCGTCGAGACAAATCAATAACCTACAAAAGTTTAGCGCAAAACTAATAAATACGAAAAAAATTCAAATAAGAAAAAAAAAATTAAAATTAAATTAAGTTTAAGTTAAATCCAAGAGAACGTAGACTACAAAATGATTTCTCAAGCCCTAAATTGTCACAACTCTAAACTGACTAGACTAGGCAATAATCGCAACTCTGTTAAACAATACTCTACAAATCAATAACCAAAAGTTAGCAGCGAGATTTAACTGAGTATTTTATAGTAGTAACCAAAATCAACTCAAACCATTAAAAAGGATGACAAAATTACAGGGGATTGTTTGCACTATGGATATCAATATAACAGGGCTAGTGATTTTGTCACACCCTTTTTTATTATTGCCACATCCTGTAAGTGTATTTTCGCACCATAAAATACACTTGTAGGGTGTGGCAATAACAAAAAAGGGTGTGGCAATATCATTTTCCTATAATAACAGCCCCAATTTGTATCAATGTGTAAATATATATACTCCCTCCGTCCGAATTTAATAGTTATTTTTTGGAGTTTGTGTGTTATTTTTCAATCGATTATATCTTGTAATTTATAATGTTTTATGTGATTTCAAAAATATTGTATTATACAACTAATCGAAATCTATCAAACAAGATTCATATTCGCTATGAAATTTATTACGGTTTTAAAGATATAACTCATTTTTTAACCAATTAGAATTGAACGAGGGACTATTAAATCCGGACGGAGGGAGGAGTAGCATCCAAAACCCAGTACATAGCTACAACACACAATACATAACTAACCAACCAACTTACTGTAACTACCTCTAACTAACACTTTGTATAGAGTTCCCCTGTTCTCAGTCACAGTAGATTACTCCCTACCTAACACGTGTTCTCAACTTGTTGGGCCTCGAGTTACAAGAGAGCCCAATACTGCGGTCCAATTAGGGATGAGAATTTCCGACACGAAGCGAATTGGACACGAAGTTAGCGGGTTGTCTATTTTTGACACGGAACACAAATATGACACGACACAAAAACCTAAATACCTCGGGTTAAGTTAAGGCTGAGAGAATTTTAACACAAATACCAGATGACACAACACGACCCGATGCCAACCCCTGACTGTCCAATATAGAACCTACAAGAAGTACTGTAGCTTGTAAAAAATAATGAGAAGTGCCGCAAGATCAGACATACTTCGATCATGAAATTATTATTTTTGCCATCCAAATACTCAACAAACAAAATAAAAGGAATTGAAGAACATTAAACGATGAACACAAGCAATATACATGGAAAATCACTGAAAGGGGAAAAACCACAAGAAGGAATCAAACACTATAAAACTAATTGTGTAGTTACAAATAATTTTAAGTTACAAATAATTTTATCCTACTATTTGAATCCTCAAAATTGCCCTAAAACCTATTTGTCGAATCGCTCATTCACCACACTCAATGCTTGACTGCCGCTACCTTAAATCCACAAGCCTTTCAAGATACTTCGAGAAATCCACCGAAAGACGACTCAAATAGTTGAATCATTGAAAAATTTCTTGGAGTTACCGTCGTATATCAATGATAGAAAGATCTCATTTGTACTCCAAGACTCGAATGGACAAAAAAAAAAAAAAAATGCTCTTCACTGGGAAAAAAAAAAAGTGTCGGCACCATTTTTTTCTCTTTTGCTTCTTTTTCGTTGCACTTTAGGTAACCACATGTTTTCCTTAAATAAAAACCTTCTAGCAATCATGACTCCTTTCACTTTATTTCTATACTAGTGCTTGCCCGTGCCTACGGCACTACATACTTCGGTTGGAATTGTTCATGCCTACAGTACTTGCTAGCTAATGGCTCGAACATTAGTGTGTAATATGTGATCATATTCTTAGTGGCACAAAAAAGAATTACCCGTGCTTATAGCACTCCTCCAACTATACATTTAAGCTAGCTACAAAGAACTATTAATTTGCTTATGAAATTCCAGTAAATACAAGGTAAAAAAATTTCTAATATAGTTTAACAATTTAACCCGCTTCGAACCTCACCGCTTACCTTATGAAGGAGAGTGTGTCTACACGTGTGTTGAATGTATATAAATAATAAAGTTTAAAAAAAAGGTCATAAAGGGACAACAATTCAAGATGATTAAGACAAAATAACACAATAAGCTGAATATATGGGATCGAATATCAAAAAAAGTTTTGGCCAGTGGAACACAATAATCATTATTTCTTGGTTGGCCAGTGGGAAAAAAATTTCTTGCCTCCTGGGATTGTATACTGCAACTCTATAAGTAATGAATGAGGCTTGCCCCGATCAACCAACCAACTTCCTCCTTGCAATTACGAACCAACCAAACGAAACCAAATACAGTTCAAAAAAAAAAAAACGAAACCAAATCAACAAAACCCTAAAATACAGTTTAAAAAAAAAAACCCAAATCAACCACAAAGCCGAGAGATCAATGAATTAAGTTACCGAGATGAAGAACAGAGTGAATCGTAGTTGCCGTAGAACGCCGCAAACAGGGGTGTCAATTTGCCGTTTGGAGCGGAAAAAAAATTTGCCGCTTTTTTTTTTTTGATCCGGAAATCTTTCGCTTGATATGGGCTTCATTAATGCGATGTCAGCTTATTATGGAAAATTGTAACTGGTGTCTGGACCGTTGGATTTGTTTGTATGAGTAGATAAAACTTGTGTAAGGAAGAAATCTGAGCCATTGAAAAAGAATATTCCTAAACACCCTTCTGTTTTATTATATAGATAGACTATAGCTTAGGTAAAAAAAAAAAAAAATACAACTCAATAAAAAACAGGATTCAAAGGAATATGTATTTTGCCAATGAAATTACCAACCAAAAAAGAAACGACGCTTTTTGGAGCTAACACATCAAAATGGAAGCGTACAACAAGGAAGCGGTTTTCATAACTGCGAACCTCCACGGAGAGGGAGAGAGAGCGCTATCACTCTAAACTTTCACTCTAATGCCTCATAAACGCATAAACTTAACGAAACATTAATTGAACGTACACCTGAAGTTGTATATGGTTCCTCAATTAAACCCCAACGTCAACCTTTGTCCAAAATTAGACAGAACTATCCAATGTAGCTATTTTGTACTCCATTCATCCCAAATTGTTGTACATGTTTTCTTTTTGAGACCTCTCAAAAAATTATCTATATTTCACAATCTATAATGTTTTTTATAATATCGGCAAATCTTTGTTTCTAAATATTAATTTAGATGTATCAAGCAAGATCCATATTGAATATAAAACAAAATTTTTGCTCTAGCACTCTTTTGGCTAATTTGAGTGGGTGGCCTTGTGTTCACGAATTCAAAATCTGAATGAAAAAAATAAAATATTATATTAAGCACTTACACATATTGAATTGACCTCATTTTTCATACGACCACTCGATTTTTTTTTAAATTATTGAACAGCTCAGATCATCCGTGCGAGGCTCGAAGTGGGCCTTGCGTGGGCGTCGGTATGCCTAATCGGTGGACGGCATCGATTTCCTTAGACTTTCTCGTTAGTGAAAACAACTTAATTAGTGTCATTAATCTGTAGTCCATTAATATAGAAAAACACCACCGAGGATCCCCTGTCCGAGTGAAATCCGGACAGGGGCCTGTCCCACTCCTCGGAGCCGTTGATCTCGTAAATTAACGGTTGAGATCTGTCGAGCCAAAACGACGTCGTTTTGGACCAAAAAATGTTCGACAGACTCAGCCATTGACTTGCGAAATCAACGGCTCCGAGAAATGGGACAGGCCCCTGTCCGAATTTCACTCGTACAGGGGATCTGGTCTCAAAAACCACACCGTCAAACATATTCCTAACCCCATCCTAAAGTGGTGGGATTTTTAGGTCCTGACATAGGTACGGTAAGGTTTCTTATCGGTAATGATATGGAGTGATGAAACAAAATTCTGGGACTATGGTGTAATGATAACGGAGTACCATGCTGTATTTTTCATTATGGTAGTAACTTATGGAGTATTAAGTACGGAGTACTCCAGAAAGAAGTATCAACCGTACATCAGAGAGTCAAAACCGTTGTAAAAACGGCAGAACCATTGGTCCGAACCAGTGAATAATTTCTCCCGACCCCAGTGCGTGACGTGGGGCCCGGGGTGGCCTGTCTTTTCCTCCGGATCACGTTTTCTTTCAAAGTTCCCGCAAGTTGGTCAGCCATTTGCCAATCAATTTGGAGGCCGGTTTTGACATACTTGCTCCTCTATTTCTTTCTTATTTACGACCCTGCCACCTCGTTAATTTTAGGAAATTCTTCAGGCCTTAAGTTTGGAGTTTCGTTGTGTCTCGACAAGGATATGCATTCGTTCGATTTTTTTATTTCATTTTTAGTTCAGTGTCCTTTTCACACATAGAGAAAGTCAAATGTTATTTTCTGCGCAAAAAAAAAAAATCAAGTTTTATGATCAAATTTGTGATTTTGAGTGTAGAGAAAAAAAGGCATAAATTTGGACTTTTCCAAACGTGACACCCATATAAGTTTAAACTCGTATAATACTCGCATGTGACAGTACACATTTAGGCTTTAAATTTGGACTTTCATCATTCTCGACAAGGATATGTATACGTTTGAGTTTTTCATTTCATTTTTAGAACAATTTCGTTTTCATTCGTAGAGGAAGTCAAATTTTATTTTTTTCGCAAACAAATTCAAGTTGTATGAGATGAAATTTATATAATTTTGAGTGCAAAGAACAAAGGGCATAAGTTTGGACTTTCTCGAATGTGATGCACATATAAGTTTGAACATAGTACACATATATAATACTCAAACGTGACACATATTTGGCCTTGGAATTTGGACTTTCATCGTTTCTCGATAAGGATATGCATTCGCTTGAGGTTTTTCATTTCATGTTTAGTACAATGTCCTTTTCGTACACAAAAAGAAAGTATTTTTTAGTAAATAATTCAAGTTTTTTATAAGATGAAATTTGTAATTCGAGTACACAACAAAACAGAGAGAAAGAGAGCATAAATTTGGACTTTCTCAAACGTGACGCACATATAAGTTTGAACTTTGAACATAGTACGCATACGCTCCTTCCGTTACAAAATAGATGACCAAAACATATATCTAGTCACTTTAGTTTTATTAAATAAAGTTTTTAAAATCATGAAATTTATTATAATTTACAAAATCAAGACGATCTTTTGAGAGATGTGAATAATGATTTGAGACATTTATCGTGAAACATAAGGAGTGATAGTGAAACATGACACTCATTTAGGCCTTAAATCTGGGCTTTTATTGTTTTTCAACAAGGATATACATTCGCTTGTGTTTTTCATTTCACTTTTGGGAAAATTTCAAAATACCCCCCAACCTATACATCAAAATTCAATTAGACTCCCAACCTTTTAAAAACTTCAATTTTACTCCCAACGTTATCTTCCGTTAATCAAAACGCCCCCTTCCGTCCGAATGACTAACGAATTTCGTTAAAAGCTCCTTTAAATAGCGTCCCGATCGAATTTCGATGATCCAAGCCGCTCAATGTGTTCAAAACGTGATTTTAAGGGTATTTGGGAGAAATCGGAAAAAAAATGACCGGGAAGGGCTTCATCTGAACAGTTTTTTTATTGAACTATTCAATAAAAAAACTGTTCAGATGAAGTCGTTCCCGATCATTTTTTTTGTTGATTTCTCTCGGGTAACCTTAAAATCACGTTTTGAACACATTGAGCGGCTCGAATCATTAAAATTCGATTGGGAAAGGGGAGGTGCGGATCGATCCGGATTTTGTTCAAGTCCAGACGTCCGGATTTTGCTTCGGTCTGCACCTCCCATTTTCTGATCGAATTTTGATGATCCGAGTCACTCAATGTGATTAGAACGTGATTTTAAACGTACCCGTGAGAAATCAACAAAAAAAATGATCGGGAAGAGCTTCAATCTAAACAGTTTTTTATTCAATAAAAAACTGTTCAGATGAAGCCCTACCCGGTCATTTTTTTTGTTGATTTCTTGCGAGTACCCTTAAAATCACGTTTTGAACACATTGAACGGCTCGGATCATCAAAATTCGATCGGGACGATATTTAACGGAGCCTTTAACGAAATCCGTTAGTCATTCGGACGGAATGGGGCATTTTGATTAACGGAAGATAACGTTGGGAGTAAAATTGAAGTTTTTAAAAGATTGGGAGTCTAATTAAATTTTGGTGTAAAGGTTGGGGGGTATTTTGAAATTTTCCCTTTCATTTTTAGTACTGCGTCTTTTTCATACACATGAAAAAAGTCGAAACATATTTTTGCCCAAAAAAAGAGGTCTTAAGCTTTATGAGTTGAAAATTCTATTTTCGAGAGGAGAGAAACAAAGGGTATGTTGGTAACTTCAAATATCAACCAAATCCTACCTAGTACTACTATTTTATTACCCCACATGAAAACTTCCATATACCCCCACTTTTCTTTCTTTGAAAATCCAAACATCTCTCTCTCTCTCTCTAAACATCTCTCTCTCTCTCTCTCTCAAAATCCAAACATCTCTCTCTCTCTCTCTCTCTCTCCTCCTCAGAGCATCACCCCACTTGATGAAAAGAAAACCCAGAGACACACATGACCACCTCTTCGGAAAGTGACTAACCCAGCTCCAGCCCTTCTCTCCAGATACATATATACACACACATCTCTCTCTAAACTACTCAAACCTCTCGAAATCCCACCTCCCATCTTCTCTCTCTCTCTCTCTCATATATTTCTCTCTCTGAATCTAATACATAATCGAAACCCATAAACAAAAGATGCCTGAACCAAAATCATCTCTCCTCTTCCACAGATACAACACAAACACTTGCCCCAAACAACAATCCCAGCAACAACAACAACAACCACATCCACGGCGCAGCCCTCTGACGTGCGCCACCCCGGTCCCGGACACCGTGTCGCGCTACCACGCCCACGCGGTGGGGCCCAACCAGTGCTGCTCCGCCGTGACGCAGCAGATCTCGGCCCCGATCTCCGCCGTCTGGCCCGTCGTCCGCCGCTTCGACAACCCCCAGGCGTACAAGCACTTCGTCAAGAGCTGCCACGTCGTCAACGGCGACGGCAGCGTCGGCACCGTCAGGGAGATCCACGTCATCTCCGGCCTGCCGGCCGCCAACAGCACCGAGCGCCTCGAGATCCTCGACGACGAGCGGCACGTCATCAGCTTCAGCGTCATGGGCGGGGACCACCGGCTGGCGAATTACCGGTCGGTGACGACGCTGCACCCGTCGCCGGACGGGATGGGGACGGTCGTCGTGGAGTCTTACGTCGTCGACACGCCCGCGGGTAACACCAATGAGGAGACGTGCGTGTTCGTTGACACTATCGTAAGGTGTAACCTCCAATCGCTCGCTCAGATCGCCGAGAATTCCGTTAGACGAAACTGAATCTGTTTTTTTAAAATAAGGATAACAAGTAAGCTGGCCCGGACAGCTGAATTATATAAAAAAAAAGAGTTAGTACCGAGGGCGTGCTTGTGTGACTTGTATGTCACCGAATTTTTAGCGTCGTCGTTGCACGATGTTTTTAGCGATTCCTTTGTTTATGTGAGATGATGATAAGTTGAGATTTGGATTGTATTTCGGTCACGTATTCGGTGACAGATCGGTGATACGGTGATATATTGGTACGTGATGTATAGCAGTTCCAGTGATTGATTAATCAAAATGTTGGTTTGAGATGTACTCTATGGTTTCTATTTTGATAACTCCTCTCTCTTTCTCTCCGCGCGGTCTCTTGTAAAATTTCTCTCTTTTAATATTATTATCATTTTTCTATCTATCTCTTTTCATTCGTCACCCAATAAACTTCCCTCCAAACCCAAGTCAAATTAACGATGCAAAATTTTGTAAATGTATTCCTGTTTTTGAATTCGAAAGCAATTTTTAGATTCCATCACGCAATTTTTCTATCGATCTCTCTTCTTTCAAAACTCTTAAAAGTCTTTCTCAAAATCCAGTCCGAACTGACTCCTCAAGTTGATAGGCAGAAATGAACCATTAATTATTTGCTGGTAGGGTAGCCAATGGACATTATGGTAACATTGAATAAGTTTGTTAATGCTTGGGGCCTCATCTCATTATTCTCATGGGGTAATAAATTATCTGAACCAGGACTAGGAGTAGTCCTCGAAAGCTACTTCGCGTTTGCCGAGGTTCATTTACTTTGACAGAAAGCTTTACAGTAAAATGCAATTGGACGATTATTTATGCTTCTCCAGTGTAGGAATCGACTAATGACCATAATTTTCTTAAAATAGTCTACGCTCGCGTTCTCAATCTCCGTTCTTTTGCTCGCGCTCCTAATTCTCGCACTCAAGAATACTAGTTGTTTCGGAGGTTTTCGAAAGATGTTTTTACGCTCGCGCTCTCGCACCCGTCCGTGCTTTACCTTTACTCGTTAGTCAACTCGGCACTACTTCAAAAAATGTGTTCATTATAGAATTGTCAAAAATGGTAAATTATGGAAATGAAACAGCTGATCGGTGCTCCGGTTCGTTGCTTTCTCTTCACATATTTATGAACGCTGCTACAGGTACAGCAATCTGTGCACAGATTTTGTTGTGGGACCCACCTCGGGTCCCACACAAATCATCCAAGCTGTTCATTAAATGTAAAACATTTTTTCAAGGGTTTCCGTAAAAAATAAGCTCAATCCAATACCTATAGGTGCTCCATCCAACCATCTAACTTTTCATTCAGATTTCCGGATAATGAAAAGTTATATGGTTGGATCGAGCACCTATAGGTATCGGATTGAACGTATTTTTTACGGGGACCCTTGAAAAAATGTTTTACATTTAATGAACGGCTTGGATGATTTGTGTGGGACCCGTGGTGGGCCCCATAACAAAATCTGTGCACAATCTGTGCACAGATTTTCTGTACCCTTAGACTTTCTGCATATTTATCTGCATGACTGTCGACCAAAAATACTAAGAGCAGGGACAATTTGCAGGGATCCGTGTAGAGACAATCGCGTTTGGCTCCATTTCGGGTCCCAAAAAAATCTAGAAAAATATCCATAAATTTTTTAATATTATTTTATGGGGCCCTGTAAAAAATCAGCTCCTGCGGATATCGGTAAGTATTACTTTTGGATTCGTAGGGGCAAACTGCTAATTTATGGATATTTTTCTAGATTTTTTTGGGACCCGAAATGAGGCCAAACGCGATTGTTTCCGCACGGATCCCTGCAAATTGTCCTTGCTCGTAGCAGGATTGATTATCGATCAAAAAATAGTCCAACGTAGGAATTTCCAATATGAATGCATTCATGGGATCATGGGGGAGGTTGAAAAATATACTCTACGAGGGAAAAAAAAAAAAAAGTGTGGTAGGGGGGGGAATCCAACAGCTGCACCTCGCCCAAGTTGACGTTGTAAATTGTACTAGTTAATAGCTGTTAATGTTTAATTAGAAAGAAAGAAACCGCAAGTTGCAAACTATGTTTCTCTCTGTCCTTTTCCCCCTCTCTCTCTCTCTCTTGATTACCAAGAAATTGCAAGTTGCAAACTTTGTGTTTTTATGTCCCTTTCCCTCTCTCTCTCTCTCTCTCTCTCTCTCCTAGAAAGAGATTGCAAGTTGCAACTTTGAGTTCTCTCTCTCTCTTCTCTCTCTCTCTGGCTACTTGGCTTAAAAGAAGGAGGAATATGCAAGTTGCATGCCCAGTTGTTTGGTTTAATTGAATATAGAGGCAAAGGACAGTCGTTGGTATGCAAGTTGGGATGCAAGTGGGCAGAAAGGACCAGAGAGAGAGAGGACTATCGAGGCCCTTTTATTTGATTGGATTCCCCAACCTCTGTTCTCTTGTCTACTTATCAATGCTCTCACGCCACCCGTTCCAACCAACCTCCCTACAAATGCGTTAATTTCCGGGGTAAACAAAGGCGGAAAAAAACGTAAACCTTTTTACCGTATCGTTCAAAAAAATAAAAACAAGTTCTGACATTTTATCAAGTTATTTTCAGTAACTTAACTTGTCAAACAACAAAAATTCACTACCGGAAACACATAATAACTTGATTGCAATAAATTCATTCTCAAAATTTATTCACTACTGAAAACGCCCCTAGGTGACGTTACCGGTTAGTTTTATTACTAGTTGCTATATTACTAGTGCCAGAACAATTGGTTATTTGCAGTTAAACAAAAAATTAGGCACGGTTTCGTTCATGTTAGATGATCATGAGTGTCAAACATAATTGAACCTTATGCGTTGTCAAACATTACTCAAAATTCGGTCTTGCTATTGTCAGCCCACTGGGCTGACGATAAACACACTAGAAGACGAGAAAAACACGTATTTATGTGCACTTTTTACGCTCTTTAATACGTATTCACACACTTACTATTGTCAGCCAATTGGACTGATTTTAGAATTTTCCATTCCATATTACTATGAAATTCCAACCTACCCTTCAAATCTCTTTGTTCAAACTATTTTGAGCTGACCTAGAATTTTGTGACATCATCTCTCATGCTTCGAAATACTTTTCTCAATATGTTAGTCGCCGTTAGTGAGTGAGAACGACTCTTCGATCAATCAAATATTTGATCCACCGCCGTATAGCTATATTACCTTCACATTTTAAATTTATACGGTCATACATATATGTATTTAGTAACTGGACTTTGAAGATTGAATTGCAACAGTAGATATCACAATCAGTACAGTAAAATCTTCAAAGTTTCACACACGTTCATCAAAGCCTACGTTGGGTGTAAAATTTTGAGTACTGGATTGATATAAACAGATTTTTACGCCAAAAAATGTACTTTGATTGTACGAGAAAATTTTCAGTGCCGGGTGAGCACGGCCACGTGGTGCCCGTGTGTACATCTCGGCCGTCTAAACGTGTTTTGGACGGCTAAGATTGGTTTGGGTAATTTTTTTAGTGAAAATTTACCAAAACACCCCCCTCAAACCCATACAAATTTGGGCCGTCCAAAAGTGTTTTAAACGGCTGAGATGCGTGCATGGGCACCATGAGGCCGTGCCCACCCGGCACTGAAAAATTTCTCGATTATAACATACTCCATGCAACTCTTATCAGTATATACCATTTCCTTTCAATTAGCGCAATATATTTTGCCAATCATTTTGAGGATTTAGAGCGAAGGGTTAATTAGTTGGAGATGCTCTACGGCATAACCTAAACCATGTTAAATATTGGTGTTGTTCCTCTTAATCCTATGTATTAACATTCCTAACCAATGCAACATATATATTTCTCTTTGCAAATTCAAAGCCCTAAAAGCACCAAGAGAAAAGAGAGAGTAAAATCACTAGAGCCTGGGTGGATCCCGAAACGCTGTTGTGCACTGCCTATGTAGTGCGGTATCGTAGCCGTCCAAAAATGTTTTCAACAATTCTGTTAGTTAATGAGATCGACGGCTACGTGCCGCCCTACAACGCACTACACAGGGGTGCACTACATCACCCCGGATCCAGCCAGGCTGGTCATAAAGCTCATAAAACGTGTACTTACATACATGCATACCTATATAGATACAAAACCATAATGGTCACAAGCCAGCTCAATGTAGCCAAGTTGGTCATCGATATTCACATGCATGATGTTAACCTCTTATAAATGCAGGATCTTCTCGAAATATATGGGTGAACGATAAAAGTAAAAGGGGAGTAGAAAAGGCCGAACATGCACGTACATAGGAAAAAGATCGCATGATATTATTGACAAATGTATATATACTTCCAAATATCACGACAAATGTACACACTTTCAAAGCCGTCGCGCGTACAGATTCCTTTGAAACCCATTTCGGATCTCACAAAGATAATCAGAGCTTTTTCGTTTTGTTTAAATCATTTACTTTACGGTACCTTGTGGACAATTAGTTTAATTGGATATCGATAAGAACGTTTATGAAACATCCAACTTTGTCTCTAAATTCAAGCTTGAATTCTAAAGAAAAGTTTGAGTGTTTTTGTAAACGCTACCACCGATATCCGATTGAGCTGATTTCCATAGAGAGCGGTTAGACCCACTATCTGTACCCATATCGGTTGTGTACGTATAATGTCCTTGATCGTGTTCACATGATTGAAATGAAGCATGTGATTCTTCATGCAAGTTGAAGTTGGGGAAAAATCTATTGAAGTGAGTATCATTAATCATGTGAAAATTCAAAAGTGGGTCAAATGGCACATTTGATTGGTTGGAGAGTGGAAGAGTAGTTCCCAAATGCAGCCTTTTCGACAGAAGCGGAATCAAAATTCTCTTTTATCCGTTTCGCTAAGAGAAATAAGTATTTATTTTTTGACTTAAGGGTGATGTATTATGAGATAATGACATGTCTCGTAAAACATAATATAAGTACTTAAAAAATAAGAATTTTAGCGGAACGAGGCCACTAGTATTAAGATTTGGAAGTTCAAATATAATGTATAGGAGCATCTCCAGGCTCCAGCAGGCAATGAGCAAAATGCCTAAGAAAAATGTCATTCTCTACTTTAGCGAACCTCTAAATATCTTAACTCCCCAACAGCCTCGCCATTTAGACTATTTGAATCACACCAACATTTTTATATATACACACATACATACACACTATATTTTCTTTATAGAATAATATATACACACCAATATTGCGCGCATATGTTTAGATGAAGGAAGACAAACCCATATCAAACAAAACCCAGATCGACCACCTCAGTTCCGGCAACGGCCTCTAGAATTCCTCCCTCTCTCTGACACCCCCGTCGGCCCACTGAAGGTCTACCCACAGCCCTCGCCCTTCCTTGAAAGCAGATCAAACCCCTCTAAGAAACCCACACCATGATTGGCGAAAATGATGAAAGAGAGAGAATAAATCATTGATTGAAGTTGCTACAATAGCTTGCTGGGTGTGGCGAGTTACTGTAGCTATCCCTCAAAGTGCTGAGCTTCATGTGAGGATGGTTATGAGATTGAGGGTTTGGGCTAGGCATTTGAGCGAGAAACCATGCAAATTCAGGCGAGGGTGTTGGAGATGCTCTAAGGAAAAATATAAGGAGGCAAAACTATTAAAATTCCACGAGAAAAAAAATAAAGATCTTCCTTTATAATTACTCCACGGTGCAAGTTTTTTTTTTCGTTTAAAAAAAATTGCTTTATTTTGCATTTCTAATAGGGTTCGGAAGGGTTGGTGGTTTGCCAAGACATTCCTCCATATATAATCGCGATATTATGATACGTACACATAGTACATATATACATGGGCTGCCATTAGCTGCAATAGAGGGATTCCATGGGCCACCCCACCCACCCCAAAGCACAGGCTATAAGACTATGCGAACAAATGCCCAGTGGACAGATGGTTGTGGGAGATCTACTTGGGATCTCGCAAAAATAATTCGACTTGTTTGTTAATTTAAAAAAAAATTCTTTGCTCCTAAAGCACCGTCAAGTTGAAACTACAAAGGTCACGTCTAGCAGAGTGCATCATTTTCCTCCAGCGGTTCAGCCTTACCAAGTCTATGTGAACACAAGGGTGATTTTGCAATTAATTTACGGAGTAGTTGACAATCATGAATATAAAGAGGGGGAGGGATGGTAAGTGTAATTAGCCTTAGCACATGTTCAGACTGTAACGTTTGATTGAAAAGACTTCATACTCCCCCGTTAATCATACATTAATTGTCGAATTAAGTCTTCTTAACAGGTTCATTTGTCAAGTGACTCTATGAAAAGACTCATTAACCTTCAATTTAATAAAAAACGTTTTCACCGACAAACAATTAATCCAACGTACACAACATGCACATGATAGGTGAGTAAATAAAATTGCACTTGAAAACAGTTGAAGAATGAAACAATCAGCAGTTCCCTTAGCACATACAACATTTGGATTGGACGAGTTTTTTTTCTGATTGGACGAGTTTTTTTTCTTCTAGAGAATAGCAAGAAATTCATTATAATCACGAGAATACAAAAGACGCAACCACCGTGCGTAACTATTCCAAATTTCCAACAATAAGATCATAAAACTAACCCGTTGTACCCAAATACAACCTAGTAAAAAGGGTATTTTGGTCATTTGAGGAACACGAAAAAATGCATTTTCTCAATACATACTCATCTCAATAGTGCTTTGATGGGAAAATGCTACAAGGTCTAATGTTAGATGGCAACCAAAAGCCAAATCCTGCATGCTAGAGGAAGGAGAATCAGAAGCAGCAATATTATTAGTTATGTGATTGCTATTCTCATTGGGGGCTTGATCCTTGGTGCTGTTTACATGGCAAAAGAAAGCAGGAATTGGTTGGCCCTTGGGAAGGGAAAGACACTGTCTAGCTGCAATTTGTTTTCAGGGAAATGGGTATATGATGATGAGTCCTACCCTCTGTACAAAGACAACCATTGCTCATTCATGTCCATTTTCAATGGGGTGTCCTGTGAGAGAACTGGGCGAACAGACTCCAAGTACCAGCATTGGAGGTGGCAGCCTCATGACTGTGATCTTCCAAGGTCCTCTCTCTCTCTCTCTCTCTCTCTCAAACACGCACGCACACACACACAGACGTGCAAATAGGAATACGATTACGGGCACAAATGTTTCTGCACATATGTGGACACAAGTATCTTACATGAGATGAGTAGGTCCCTCGGTCACACATAATATGCCTCTCTCAAAATCTTTTGTGCGTAAATTTTTTTTGTATCCATGTTCCGGTTTACTAAAATTTGGCCATTTGATCACTTGAGAGTTTTAAGAGATAAATAGGTTCTCACTTGATCTAATGTTTGAAAATGTATTGGAATAGGGGTGTGGAAAATATTTCAAATAGATGATTTGAGCCAAAGAAATTTTAGTATCTATCTATTTTCCTTGGAGAAGGATTGTCTTCAATTAGGCATCAGTTGAGGGTAGTGTTTGGAAATTTGGGGATGGTATCTTGTTCGTTTTGGGTCTCTACACCCTGTGCACGGTCCCTGAAATAAATTTTCTCCATCTCTCTCTCCACTCGTTATCATCAAAAACCTCGTTCAAAATCCAAACCGAACCCATTCAGGGATTTGAATCCATCACATTGCAGGACACACCGAGCGTATTATTTTCGTACAAGATGCAAGTAGATTGGAGAGTTGTATTCATATAATCCGATCACATATGTCTTTACAGTAAAAAAGTATTCTCAATCTTTTATCTTGTTTATGAAAAATAGATATGATCATGTAGCTATGGTTGTCCGGTCAACTTGATTCTTAATTTGCAAGTATTATTCTGAATAAAGGGCTCAAAAAATAACCTATTCAGCTCATCAAAGTGAGCCAGGCCCATTGAGCCCAATTGAACAGCCGAGCTTAAGACAATCCAAACACTTTTTCCTTCTGGTTTGGTTTATATTTGGTTGTCTTGATCTTAAGTTTTGTGGAAATTTGACTAGGGAAAATTTCAAAATAACCCCCAACCTTTACACCAAAATTCAATTAGACTCCCAACCTTTTAAAAACTTCAATTTTACTCCCAACATTATCTTCTGTTAATCAAAACGCCCCCTTCCATCCGAATGACTAACGAATTTCGTTAAAAGCTCCGTTAAATAGCGTCCCGATCGAATTTTGATGATCCGAGCCGCTCAATGTGTTCAAAATGTGATTTTAAGGTTACCCGCAAGAAATCAACAAAAAAAATGATCGGGAAGGGCTTCATCTCAACAGTTTTTTTATTGAACTATTCAATAAAAAAACTGTTGAGATGAAGCCCTTCCCGATCATTTTTTTTGTTGATTTCTCGCGGGTAACCTTAAAATCACATTTTGAACACATTGAGCGGCTCGGATCATCGAAATTCGATTGGGAAAGGGGAGGTATGATCGGGTACCCTTCAATAAAAAACTGTTCAGATGAAGCCCTTCCCGGTCATTTGTTTTGTTGATTTCTTGCGAGTACCCTTAAAATCACATTTTGAACACATTGAACGGCTCGGATCATCAAAATTTGATTGGGACGATGTTTAACGGAGCCTTTAACGAAATCCGTTAGTCATTCGGACGGAAGGGGCCATTTTGATTAACGGAAGATAACTTTGGGAGTAAAATTGAAGTTTTTAAAAGGTTGGGAGTCTAATTGAATTTTGGTGTAATGGTTGGGGGGTATTTTGAAATTTTCCCATTTGACTATGTTTATTTAGGTTTGATGCCATGGCAATGCTGGATAGACTAAGGGGAAAGAGGCTTGTATTTGTTGGAGATGGAGTGACCAGAAACCAATGGGCTTCAATGGTCTGCTTGCTCGATTCATCGATTCCTCCGGCTCTCAAATCTGTGATTGCAAATGGGTCCACAACCACCCTCAAAATCAATGTAAGTCAACCAATTATTAGCAGGCAAGATGTATCCATAACCGTTCGATGCACATGAACCTCACATCCCGAGCATTATTGTTTCTAAACATCAAGTAATGACTATTAGATCACTACTATTACATGAACTCATCAATTCTCACCAGACTTCGCGGGTAACGTGTCCTATCTTAAATAAGACTTGAGTAAATGAGTATGCCTCCGATATTGTATCCGAAATTGTCTAGCCTTTCACATGAAGGATATGTAGATAGTTCTCCCTCCCAATAAATGAAACTAATGTAAATATCACATGTAGATATTCTAGACACGTACCCATATCTAACGTTAAGGGAATACCTACCGTATATCCTATATTGAAAAGTTTTAGACACACACAACGACACCCGATGCTTTAGCCTAGTCCATATGACATGGTCGATTTCGAATGTTAAATTTTTTGTCAATTATGTGGCGGGTTAATGTCAAATCGAAGGAATACAACGCGACAATCCAGCACTATTGGGCACCATATCTGGTGCAATCAAACTCCGATCATCCGGTCCTCCACAACTTTTCATCGGAGCAGATTGTGGGAGTCCAGGCAATTGAAAGGCATGCTAGGCACTGGACTGATGCAGATATCCTTGTCTTCAATTCCCACATGTGGTGGAGAAGGCCAAAATTCAAGGTTTTGTAAGTAAAACATTTTCGGAAACTGATCGAGTACTACTAACATTTTGATCAAATAAGCAAGGAATTTCTCTTGGGAAAATCACATTTATTTCGTCTTCAATTCGAGGTTATGTTGTATGTAATTAGGTGGGGATCCTTTGAAAGCCCAGACAAGATCTACGAAGAAGTCGAGATGCTACGTGCTCTTGAGATAGCGCTAAAGACATGGTCGGATTGGTTGGAGTTCCACATAAATCGTACAAAGACGAAAATTTATTTTGTTAGCAGGTCGCCTACGCATGAAAGGTACGTAGAAAATGAGTCCAATCCAAGATTTCAATTCCATTTTCCTTTTCGGTGATACAAATGTCGCAGAAGTTGCCATACAGATGAAGCAGCCCTAAACAGGTCAGGATATATCCTAGCGAGTCCTGTCCTGTTGGTGGCCAATGTGGGTTTTTTTTCGGGTACACTTTGATGATCGATCATATCTTCTTAGATCTCTCTTAGAAAGGGACCCCGCTCTAAATCTCGGAAGGGATTTTAAGATGACTAGAAATATAGTCTTTTTGGTATTGTCATTTAAAACTTTGCTAAGTGTGAGCAAATTGGCAGGGGTGAAGAATGGGGAAAGGCTAAAGGCGAAAATTGCTATAGCGAAACAGAGCCAGTATTAAAAGAGGGATATCATGGGAGAGAATCGAACCCCAGACTAGACCAAATGCTCGAAACCACCATTAACAATCTGAAAACAAGGGGATTGAAGATTCAGACGATCGATATAACACAGCTCTCGGAGTATCGAAAAGATGCTCACACATCGATTTACCAGAGGATGTGGAACCGTTTAACCAAAGAACAATTAGCGAATCCGAAAACTTATGCTGATTGCGTGAACTGGTGTGTTCCTGGAGTTCCTGATGTTTGGAACGAGCTACTTTATGCATACATTTTTCATTTTTGATTAGTCAACGTTCTGAATAAATTGCTAAAGCTCTTTCCCTCAACCACCACATGCATTTCCCTTTCATTCTTTTCTTGTCCAATCTTTTTTTTATGGGAAATGATTTTGCCACTCTCTTTTTTGTTAAGGTGCAAAAATACACTTGCAGGGGAGTGGCGTTAACAAAAAAGGGAGTGGCAAAATTAACAGCCTTTTTTTTATTACACGTGAATATGCAGATAGGGTACTTCACATACCCATAGGAGATTGAACACAACAAAGGATCTCACCGCACCTACGTGGGGCTGAAATTTAGTTCTCACTTCTCACTGCTAAATTTGAGCATTAAAGAGTAAGTTTAACCTAACCAAACGACTAGGAAGGCTTAACCCAACTAGTGAGTGGAAAAATTCAAGTATTTACCCAATGAATTAGCCACTCAGCTGTTGGGTTTCTGAAGCCTGATTCGATTTGTGTAGCAGGCCGAGTGAGATGGCTCTTGCCGTCCCGAGTGGAATACCGAGTCATTTCCCAGCGGTCCTCCCTATTCCAGGAGTTTGTCTAAACGCCTCGGCCAGCCGACAGTCAATTCCAGATCTCTAAACGCGTCAGCCAACCGACGATCGAATACCAGTATCTCTGTCACATTTCGTTGACGTATCTCGTTCGTCTCACCGACTCTTGGACAGTCGGTTATCACATTCGGTTTTGAACGAATGTGGGGGCCAAGATTCCAGCTCACCCACGAGGGAGTACTACCGTGGCCGTGATGACGATCATGACGTCAGCCGAACGGTTATCAGGGTAATAATGAGAGCACGTGAAGGTGCCAGCTCACCCTTTAAACGGTTACAAAACCCTAAAGTGACATGAGGGTGACGTGAGCCGATGCGTGTCGAGCGTTGGTACAACACCTTGAAGGCCAAGTTAGGAGTTCCATATAAATATGCCATTATACCTTCCTGAAGGAGGTACGTCCTACACAACCCAAAAAACCTAGCTTCTGATCTTTCACTCTTCACTGCAAGTATTCTGATCCTTGCATCGGAGGGCCATCCCGGAGAGCCTCCAGTGTGGTCTTTAGTCGTGCTTTCTTTTGCAGAATAGGTGAAGGTCAGGAGCTGGACTTGAACCCTAGATCCAAAGGCGTGAACCATCTTGATCAGAGCCCCACAATTTGTTTACGCTTCAATAAGGTTTTTATTTTTATTTTTATGGGGGTAATAGTTTTGTAAACGATGAAGTATATATTCAGGGGGCTGAGAGATCGGTTGTCATTTTCCAATTTTTCTGTTGGAACATCCAACTGCTCTAGCAGTTGCTCTCCAAATTTCCCATGTGGTTGCTCTAGCAGTTGCTTAAACTAGATGAATGTTTATAAAAGGAATCAAAATGACAGATATTCCGGATCCTTAATCCTGGAATTATACGACATCACCATAAGTATTAGAACACGACTTGTCAAAACGCGGTCCAAGTGATAGCAGCCGTCGGATTGAGTTTTTAAGGGTCCAGATTTGTTTTCAATTTATGACCCATAATAAACGATTATGACCGGTAATAAATTTAACAAATCTGAACCATTGATTTTCAAGATGAACGGTTCAGATAGAACCGCACATACATATAATTGACTACTAGAATTATTTAAATCATAGAGAGTTGAACAACAGTTGTCCTACGACCCACTAAACTTTATGCTTAATTTAACAGACATGATCCTTAAATAACTACTACTATAAAAGTCTTATAATCACTCCACAAGGCATAAGCAACCAATCAAAAGAAAACCCCCCCTTTAACTATAAGTCTCACATAATTCAAACAAACCAACTACCCTTTTGGCCTTTTTATATATCTATGATTCAATCAACTGCTCCTCATTGATGATGGGATCTGAGAATTAATCAACAAGGCCACAGGGGGCCGGAAAGCAAATGGCAAAGACTCTGATACTAAGATGCAGTGTTAATTCCCTCATAACCCTCCTCTTCGCGTTCGTATTCGTCGCCGTTTACTGGGCAGGAGAGAGGAGATTACGGGTTTTTGAAGATGAAGATCATGAAACTATGCAAAGAAACTCATCGGCGAAATGCAATCTGTTTTCTGGCAAATGGGTATTTGATAACAAGTCTAACCCTTTGTACAAGGAGAAAGAATGCACTTTCATGTCGGATGAGTTCGCTTGTGAGAAGTATGGGAGGAAGGACTTGAACTATCAGAGTTGGAGGTGGCAGCCTCACCAGTGTGACGTCCCAAGGTCTCTCTCTCTCTCTCTCTCTCACACACACACACACAACACACACACATTCATGTTGTTAGGAGTTTGGTGGTGGGCAACCCAACCACTAAGCAGTTGAGGCGGCCGCCCAAGGCCTCACTTTTTCGAAGGCCTCCAATTTATATGACCGGTCTGGTTGGCATAGAAAAAATACCGTGTCCAAAAGACATATACAACTGCATTTATAAAAAAAAAAAAATTGAAAATACCTCCTCATTAACCAAAAATACTGCATTTTATGGATTTTGAGTGTTTCTTTTCATATCGAAAGGTTCAATGCCACAGCATTGTTGGAGAAGCTCAGGGGGAAGAGGATGGTGTTTGTTGGAGATTCTTTGAATAGGAACCAATGGGTCTCGCTGGTGTGTATGGTGGAGTCAGCTATCCCAGCAGCACTCAAATCCAAGCAATTAAATGGATCCTTTTTCAAATTCAAAGCCATTGTGAGTCTTTTTGTTCCCTATAATCTGCTATTCTCTTTGTAATATAAACCACTGTCAAGTGACCATCAATGAACATTTTCATGCATCAAAATGGCCAAGCATTCGGGCAGCTCTGCTCCAAACAACAACACTTGTATGTCCCCAATTTTGATACAACTGTTTTCATGATCGAGTCTTCGGACCAGCTTACACGTATCTCGACTAATCTTGGACCCCTGAAATTAACAATCGGGCTAACTTCCAATGACTGCAAAATTTCTTCTTCTGGTGGTGGGAGTCGAACCTCCGAGCATGGAGAGTAATCCTTACTTGTGGGATGTTCCAACAACCAAGTTATCAATGCTCTTTATTGATTTCTGTTTGGAAATTCGCCCTTAAGAAAATAGTGAATCGGTTTAAGAATCTCAATGAACAATGCTATTTCTAAGAATGTTCTTAAATCTGGGTACGTATCATGATTCGTGCATCTTTCTATCCGTTTTATGAATGATATCAGAATACGTGTCTTGCATTGCATATTGTCTCTCAAGTAGGTTTTATCATATTGAGGCTTTCTAGTGGCTTAGACAAGGCATGAGAAATAGGGGTGAGCATAAAACCGTCGATCCGCATATCCAGTCCAAACCAATTCAAGCCGCATAGTTTGGTTCCGTTTTTTAGAAGTGTGGTTTGGCTCCAGTTTCAAAAAATTATAAACCATGTTCAATGGTAAAAAAATTATAAACCATGTTCAATGGTTTGGTCTGTGGATTTATGTTAACGGTTCGGGTTCCAATCCGATCAAAACCGTATGTATGTATGTATACGTATGTGTTTATGTATGTAAATATATTGATATATTTTCGATTTAGATACACTAAATTTGTATGTTGCAACTGTATTCCTATTCTATCTAAATCTAACGTAATAAACATAAATTGGCAAATTGCATCTATATCTTTCTTTTCTGGTCTATAATATGCACTCTTAGTTAGCCACTATTTTTTTTTTCTCTTAATGAGTTTTTTCTTCACTATATTCCTTAAATAGGAAAAGAATCAGTTTTTATACTAATAATGACTGATTTAATATGTCTATCGGTACTAATTTAAATAGTTTATGAAGATGGCGAACCGTGGTTCAAACTGGAACCGAACCATTTTTTTTATGGTTTGGATTGGTTTGGTTCTATGCATTCTTTGGATTGGTTTGGTTTTCCAAATTAACAATATGTAGGTGTTGGTTTGGTTCTTGGTTTACTATAAAACCGAACCAATCCGGACCATGCTCACCCCTAACGAGAAGAAAAGCCATTACCTAATATATGCAAAACGCAATTGAATTATGGTTCTTCTATTCAAGCCATAATAGATTGAGGTTGGGTTTTATTCAAATAGTGTGAACGTAGCCATAATTAGATCAAATGCTTTAATTTAAACCGCGTTTTCACTCTGTAAATGGGATTTCTGCGGATAAAAGATACGAAGGGAGATACATATTTCGTATCATAGGTTTTAACAACTACTCCCTCCGTCTTCAAAAGATTGTCCAGTTCACAAAACGAAAACTTCAAAATGATGTATTTTGTACAAAAAATTTGAAGCTTTTTATAGCTAGTTACTAATATCAATGAGTTTTTTTTGATAAAAATGAATTTTTTTTAAGTTCTCGCTTTGCGGACCAGACAATCTTTTGAGACGGAGGGGGTAAGGGTGTACACGGTCCGGATTGGTCCGGTTCTCTAGAAAACCAGTAACCGGACCATTTCAAACGGTTCTAGAAAATTGGGAACCAAGAACCTAACCAATATATGCATGGAACCTAACCAGAACCTAACCGCAAGACCGGTCCGATTTTGCTTCGGTTCCGGTTCTATCCAATAAGCATCCAAACACTTATTCACAAAATATGAACTCATAAAATTAAAAAAATAGGAAGATAATCTGTTGTAATAGGAAAGGAAGGAAGAAAATAAAAGCTTTCCAAACAAATGAGATTTCATCTCTAAATAAATTAAGTTTAGCAAGGAAAAGATTAACCTACCAAATTCAAATACATATTTAATTACACACATAGAGTCCCCTTCTAATAAGGACCACCTCATTTTAATAAAATGAGGACCTCCCTTTCCCGGTTGAATTTCGATGATCCGAGCCGCTCAATGTGTTCAGAACGTGATTTTAAGGGTACTTGCATGAAATCAGCAAAAAAAAAAGACCAGGAAGGGCTTCACCCGAGCAGTTTTTGTTTATTTTTTATCGAACAGTTCAAATAAAAACTGCTCAAATCAAGCCCTTCCCGGTCATTTTTTTGGCCGATTTCTCGCGGGTACCCATAAAATCACGTTCTGAACACATTGAGTGGCTCGGATCATCAAAATTCAATCGGAAAAGGGAAGAAATAGGGTGGTCCGCATTTTAGGTCCTTACCTGAAGATTTCTGCACACACATATATTTCTATATTTATCTTAGTTTTAAACGGTCCGGTTCGGTTCTAACCACGGTTCATTAATTGAGAACCAATAACCGAACCAAAATTAACGGTTATTATTTTATTGGAACCATAACCTGACCCAAAAATCGTAGAACCGGACCAAATAGGACGGTTCGGTCCGGATCGGACCGGTTTTACGGTTCGGACGAATTTCTTGAACACCCCTAGGAGGGAGTGTGATTTAGATCGAAACCAGGTCTAGAAGTGCAGTTGTCCGGCTATGATGCCCAAGTCCGGTTTGGGGACATCCATGCCCCCATTTTTCCTCAACCGGTGGATCTTCCCTTTTTAATCTCAGTCATTATGTTGATTCAATCCGACTCATAGTAAGTGTGGCCACATATTATGGTAAGTTCGGGAATACATTTTGGCAAGTATGGCCATACATTGTGGTAAGCTTGTCAAGTTGGTAAGCTCAACCTCCTCCCTCAATGGAGGCAGGAGTTTGTGCCCCGCGGGGGGCGAGGGTGGGGTTCCCCTGGACCCCCTATGAACTAACCTATAAACTATGACCCAAAGAAAAAAAAAAAGCTAGTTTTTTTTGGTAAGTAAAATTGTAATTTTTTGCGAAAAAATTGTATAACCATCTTGTTTTAATGCCAAGTATATTGTAAAACAACTATATATTGCTTCACCCGCACTTGACATTAAGTACTGAAATAGCTTCACATTGCAGTGCAGTACTTCGTGTGAAGTTTGAGCCTTTTGTGGCTGAGTAAATTTGGCTTCTCGATCTGTCTAATGTTGGTTAATGCAATGAATTAGGAATACAACGCCTCAATCGATTTCTACTGGTCGCCAATGCTCGTGGAATCTAATTCCGATGATCCAGTGACCCACCGGTGGCCAGAACGAGTAGTCCGAATCAGTGAAATCGCAAAGCATGCTAGGCAATGGACCAATGCAGATATACTCGTCTTCAACTCCTATCTGTGGTGGAGACGACGGCCCAAAATGAAGCTCTTGTAAGTACAATCGTTCACCTTCATCCAAAATATTTCTATGAACCAAGCTATTATTTATTTTTTGGTACGATTTGACTAGATGGGGATCGTTTGAGAGTCCGGATGACCAAATTTCCAAAGAAGTTGAGATGTTACGGAGCTACGAGATGGCTATAAAGACGTGGTCAGATTGGTTGGATATTCATGTCGACCGTAACAGGACCCGGTCGTTTTTCATGAGCATGTCGCCGACACATCTTATGTATGAACTTCCAACTTAATTTGAGTTTTAATGCCAAGTATTTGCGAGTTTTTTCTAACGAGTTACTTAAAACTTTTAGTAAACTTCCTACATCGGGTGGTGATAATGCCACGATAGAATATGTTACTGCCACGAATTTGAATTTCAGGTGACATATTTACACCCACTTGAGCCATGGTAGCTCCACCCTTGGATTTGTTTGTGATTTACATAGATGAACACAAAAATAGGAGTGCATTTTCATTAAAGGCGAGGTTAAAATCATTTAGCTTTCTGTATATCATTTGACATTGATAAAATCTTCTTTTTTCGCGGTTCAAAAAAAACCATTGTAGGGGTCAAGAATGGGGGATGTCACAACCTGACAATTGCTACAATGAAACACTGCCAATAACTAAAGAAGGCTACTGGGGAAGTGGATCAGACATGAGAATGATGAAAATAGCAGAGGCAGCCATGGATGAACTGAGAGCAAAAGGTTTGAAGATAGAAATGCTGAATATAACACAACTTTCGGAGTACAGAAAAGAAGCTCACCCGTCCATTCATAAAAAGCAATGGACGCCTCTAACTGAAGATCAATTCTCTAACCCAAGAAGCTATTCTGATTGCATCCATTGGTGCCTTCCCGGTGTGCCTGATGTTTGGAATGAAATCCTTTACGCTTACATTTTGAATCTAAATGTAAAGTACATGATTTTTTAAGATCTTTTCTTATAAATAGGTCACCGGAATTGGTGGAAGTTGTAAAATAGTTTGACTTTTGAGAGTTTTGAAGGCTGGATTTTTAAAATTGGCACAAAGAGAGGCCAAGGAAAAATTGCTTCATCTCAGTTATTGGTACACTGTAACGCTGAAATTAAACAAGTTACAGATTCTGTATATATATGCAATACCATGCTCAATATGAACTTATCTTCTTTGCGACAAGATGATTAATTCACACATAACTGGTGATGCCGGAAAATGGACTGTGCTCCTATGTGCTCTCTCCTCCTCTGAGACCTACAAAACAAAGTCCTTGACAGTGGGATGGTACCAGTCGAGGATCCTCCAGACAATCTAGCCAGAAACCATCAATCAATAGAGTGATGCGCAACTAATATTGCATATCTAACATCCTTGGATAGTGGTGTACCTATATATAGTTTGTGTTGTATCTCTTAAAGATTCTACTGACGGCTAGCTTGATTCTTAGAACCGTTCCTCTCCACTAGTACTGGAAGTCCACTTCGATAAACGGAATCACTTATTTGTGTTGGATCAAATATACAATTGCTAAAGCTTTTTCCCTCAACCACCACATGCAGTTCCCTTCGTTCTTTTCATGTTCAATCTTTCTCTTATTACACGTTAATATGCAGATAGAGTACTTCACATACCCATAAGAGATCGAACATTGCCCTCAAAACCACACACCATTTGCAAAGGATCCCACCGCACCTACATGGGGCTGAAATTTAGTTCTGCGTGCTTTCAGCATCAAAGAGTAAGTTTAGCCTCACCAACCAACCCAACTAGTGAGTGGAAAAATTCAAGTACTGTGTGGCCCGCGATCCTTGGTGTGAGTCCTTCCTCAGTAGGTTCAGTGGAATGCCTAGCCTTCCTGTCCTGTCCTGCACAGGGAACGCACAACTAAGACCTGGCCGGGGTTGCCCGGCAAGACCATCTGGCGAGAGGATGAGAAAGCGCAGAGGGTCAAAGCAAGAGACTAGGGTTTTGAGTATAGGAGTTAGTGTATGTAGAAGTATGTACCTCTTAGGGTTGCCAACCTTTGATATTTATAGAGTCTTCTTGACTTGCTCTCCAAGTACGAGCATGTGCCTTACACGAGCCAAATGATGCCATCATGACATCATTGAATAGATCTGGTAACCGTTTTGTTGTGAGCTGACATCCCCATGTGTGCTCATCATTATCCTTTGGCGTAACCGCTTCAGCACGTGTCAACACAGCTGACCGAGCTCCTCACTTGGCCAAGCTTAATGGGTGATCCGCGGGAAGGATCCAGCGTCCGAGCTGCTTGCCACGATGGTGGCCGAACCCGATAGGTTAACATCCCGAGTTGGCCGTCAAGTGGATGCTGCGTCATCCTCTGCCGAACCTCAGTTACTGGTCGAACCTAAGGTCTTGTACGGCCAATACTTAATCCGACATTGGTCTCAGCCCACTCGTCAGTAGGCTCGGATAGTTAGGCTCGGATAGTTAGTCAATCAGCTCTTGGATTTCTGAAGCCTGATTTGTTGGAACTTGTGGCTCATATGTTGTGTATGAGAGGTACTGAGAAGTTCTCGTAAAAGGCCAGTGCCGAACGGAGCGGAGCGGTACGGTACGGAATTTAGGGTTGAAATAGAAGTAGCGGCTATATATACTCTCTATTGCAAAACCCTATGTACAGTACGTGATCATCAATAAACAGATTCTCTCTCCGCTCCCGTGGACGTACCCGATTTTGGGGAACCACGTATATCTCTGTGTCGATTCTTTACTGTTTATACTCGTATATCGTGTGCGTATGTGTGCATGTCTCGATCCTAACATGATTCGATTGGTTTACACTTAAATAAGTTTTGTTTATGGGGGCTATTAGTTTTGTGAATGCTGATGTATATATTCAGGGGCTGAGAGACGGTTATGGTTTTCCAATTTTTCTGTTGGAACATCCAACTGCTAAAGCTCTTTCCTTCAGTACTCTCCAAATTGAGAATAAATTTTATCCACCGCCGGTATAAAATCTCACTTTTCCATCACTATCCATTCTGGGTCCCACCGAGTGTCTATTGTTGTAATCTGAACCATTCATATTTTAAGACCCGTAATCTAGTATTGCCATGTAAAAATTCAACTTGATCGGAAGTCGATAGATATATCAAAATTTGAATTTTAGTTTATAAAACGGACGATTTGATTCTGTCAATAATAATAAAGATAACTGTCCATTTTGCAAAGCAAAATTCAATTTTTGATACTCCTATCGATATCCGATCAAGTTCATTTTTTGCGTGGATACATTACTATGTAGGGTCTACAAGATGAACGGTTCAGATTAACAATTAACACACGGTAGAATCGAAAAAGGCAGCGGTGAAAAACTCCACTTTTCTACTGCCGATGGAAAGAATTTATTCTCTTCCAAATTTCCCATGTCGCAGTTGCTTAAACTAGATGCATGTTTATAAAAGGAATTGAAATGACAGGTATTCCGGACACTTAATGCTGGAATTGTACGACATCACCATAAGTATTAAACATTAATCATTGTTTATGAGTCCAAATTGACTAATAGAAATTTTTTAAATCATAGAGAGTTGAACTGCAGTTGTCGTATGACCCACTAAACTTGAAACTATGTTATTAAGCTTCACATATTTCTTTGTATGTGAAAAATAATACAGTACTTATTTTTTCAATTAAAGATGTATTGTGAGACAATGACTTAACTTGTCTCGTAAAGCGAAAAATAAGTACAGTACTTAAGAAATAAAAATCTTAGCGGAACAGAGACTCAGAACCTCAGGAGTGGAAAGATTGCAGGGTTTTGTGAAACCTGATTCGGTTCGATCTGTGTCTTATGTTCTTTGCTTATTTGCTTAATTGGTCTTCTTGCGTTGTGTGTTTGTTGGTTTGGCTGATTTCTCAACAAAGATATATATTCCGTTGTAGTTTTCACGAAAACTGAACACTTCCCAAAAAAATCTCAGGTTGACTTCTTTCGAAACTTATTGTTTCAAAAGACTTTCCATTACAAGTACTGGTTTGCAGAAAATATAGGTTAGACATTTCGAAATTCATACGAGCTCAACTTATAAAAGAGGAGTGTATTCACGTTCAAAAAGTGTTTCTGAAAACATTTTGCAAAAAGTCTGGAGCTAAGCCACATACCCACATAATTTGCGTGTACGTGCAAGAGTGCAAGCGCGAGCGCGAAAGGATCTTTAGAATCACATACTAAACTAGTGGCAACTAGAGGATTTTCGAAACGTGAGATCATTCATGAGAATAAATTTTCCTACCAATTATAAGTGAAAAATTAATAAAATGATTTTGATGGATGATGTGACCAATGACAGAACTGTATATGGGGGCCATGGCCCCTGCGTTATTTCGAGGTTTTTTTTTTCGAATTTCAATATTAATATTAGTTTTTTTATTTGTTAAGAACACCTAGATATTGCATTTTGTATTTATTTAGATATTTAAATGCTTTAAGAATGTGTTCATTTTGGGTCCCAAAACCCAATTTCTCTCTCTGCACACGGTCTGCCATAAGTTTTTCTTCAATTATTAATCTCATTTTTCTTTTTATCTCTCTCCACTCATTACCCAAAAAACCTCTCTCAAAATCTAAACCAAACAAGATTTTCGAACATTTTCAAAAAGAATTTTTCAAAAAATTCCCCATAGATTCTCCCTACTTCCAACATTTCTCTCTCCACTTATTAACTATACTATTTTTCAAAAAAAATTTCAAAACACAATTCAAACACAGCATAAAATTTCAAAATTTTGTTGTTTATAGTTTCGGCTCCCGCATTTATGAAATCCTGGTTCCGTCCCTAGACATGTGACTAAGGTCTGGAGGTTGTCCAGCTAATAGATATATCATCTCCTTTGATCTCTTTGTGACTTTGTGTAGTCAAAACTGAATCAATTATTTTTAAAAACAAACACATCAGGGCCTAGAGGTAACCTTGAAAAGACTTGCTGCTTTTTTTTCTGTTTTAGAATGATGAATAGTCTTGCAAACAAAGCCTTAATAATTCCCCTTGGGGACCTTTGTTGGCAACTAACTTGGATTCGGAAATTTCAACCACCCAAACCTAATCTCCCAAAAAATATGGGGCAGTTAGCTAGCTTCTGGTTTTGCAAAGCCAAAAACAGATCAGGCTATCATATCGTTAATCAGCTAAACTATCATTTTCCTAATTTAAAACAAAATCCTGGCCCAATCAAATGGCATAATTAAGAATAAATTAGTTGCTTAAGCTATCAAAATAAGCACCTTTATCACCTTTTTTGTGTCTTTCTTCTTCTTCGTTAGACATGAAGGTCCGTTTGTTTAACCAGATATCTGCATCGAGGATGAAATTAATATATCCAATGTGACAACATATTTAGTATTTGGGTTAAAATTATTTTTGACTGGAATAAACATCTATAGGAATACAAGCCCAGCCACAAAGTGGGGATATATATACCATTACCATACCGTTGGGGTGACATACTATTAATCGGATCACGATTGATCTATCCTATTAAACTATATATTTCTTCACTATTAATTCCGTAAAACAAATGGGTTCTAAAAGGAAAACACCAGAAAGTAATGGAGCTAAGCACCAATCATATTGTCTTACCAATAAGATTCTTAATTACTCCAACTTTATGCTTAATTTAACAGACATTAACCTTTCATAACTACTATTCCATATATAAAAGTTTCATAATCACTCCACAAGGCATAAGCAACCAATCAAAAGAAAACCCCCTCTTTAACGGTAAGTCTCACATAATTCAAATCAACCAACTACCCTTGTGACCTTTGTATATATATATATCTATGATTCAATCCACTGCTCCTCATTGATGATGTGATTTGAGAATTAATCAACAAGGCCACAGGGGGCCGGAAAGCAAATGGCAAAAACTCTGATACTAAGATGCAGTGTTAATTCCCTCATAACCCTCCTCTTCGCGTTCGTATTCGTCGCCGTTTACTTGGCAGGAGAGAGGAAATTATGGGTTTTTGAAGATGAAGATCAGGAAACTATGCAAAGGAACTCATCGGCGAGATGCAATCTGTTTTCTGGAAAATGGGTATTTGATAACAAGTCTTACCCCTTGTATAAGGAGAAAGAATGCACTTTCATGTGGGATGAGTTTGCTTGTGAGACGTTTGGCAGGAAGGACTTGAACTATCAGAGTTGGAGGTGGCAGCCTCACCAGTGTGACCTCCCAAGGTCTCTCTCTCTCTCTCTCTCTCTCTCTCTCTCTCTCTCTCTCTCATATGCAGTGCCGGTCCCGACATTTGGGTTGCTCCAGCCCAACCTCATGTTTTATTGCACACTTACTATTAAATCGTACAAAAAATTAAGTACAAAAAAAAATTCAAAATTACATTGTTTTTTAGCTTGAATAACATAAAAAAAAAAGAGAATCAACATCAAAATGTAAACCTCAATTATAGTGCTTTATGATTAGCATGATCCGATTTAAAGAAAACAACTTCTCCTAGCATTTTTTGAAGCAAATTTCTCAATTGATTCATCGTACTTTACTTATCCAGAAACTTAGGACTCGTTCTGCTAACTTTTGTTTTTTTGGTTGATGGAATATATGTTTGAAAAGCATAAGAAGTTAAAAAAGTCTCAAATGCCCAAAAATACTCTTAGTGGAATCGCGCCTCATTTTCAATTGATCAAATCATCGCCAATCTCTTTAATCTCTCTTGTGAAATGGTAGTTCGAAGATAAAAAAAAATACCGTGTTAGCTTGCTTGATTTATTTTAACTGACTTTTTTTTTCCCATCAAATGTAACATATCACTTATAGATTATTGTTGGGAGGAAAACAAAAGGAGGGAGAATAAAAATTGTGGATTGGAGGAAAACAAAAAAAGACGTAGAACAAAAAAAAATGGAGAAAAAACAAGAAAGAGCACGCCTAGAAGTCGAACCAGGCACTGCTGGTGCTTTAACAGCATCTCAGCGACCACTACACCAAGTAAAGGGAAGGGAAACTTTTTAAAATTTATAATATAACTTTAAATTATTATTTTTTTGGTTGCCCCAACCCGAGGGGTTGTCCAAGACCGAGGGCTTGCGGGGCTTACCCCAGGGCCAGCCCTGCTCATATGCATGTTGTTAGGAGTTTGGTGGTGGGCAGCCAAACCACTAAGCAACTTGAGGCGGCCGCCCAAGGCCTCACTTTTTTGAAGGTCTCCAAAAATACATGCATATGTATTAAAATAAAATAAAAAACCTCAAAAATACAACCTCATTGACCAAAGAGTACCTAAGAGAAAACAGAACAATTTTATGAATATTGGGTTCTGAATGTTTTATTTCATGTTGAAAGGTTCAATGCCACTGCATTGTTGGAGAAGCTCAGGGGGAAGAGGATGGTTTTTGTTGGAGATTCTTTGAATAAGAACCAATGGGTTTCGATGGTGTGTTTGGTGGAGTCAGCTATCCCAGCAGCACTCAAATCCCTGCAATTAAATGGATCCTTTTTCATATTCAAGGCCATTGTGAGTCTAGCTTTTTTCCTATAATCTGCTATTCTCTTTGTAAACCGCTGCCAAGTGACCATCAATGAACATTTTCATGCATCAAAATGGCGAAGCATTCGGGCAGCTCTGTTCCAAACAACAATACTTGTATGTCCCCAATTTTGATACAACTGTTTTCATGATCGAGTCTTTGGACCAGCTTACACGTACCTCGACTAATCTCCGACCCTTGAAATTAACAATCGGGCAAACTTCCAGTGACTCTAAAATTTATTCTTCTGGTGGTGGGAGTCGAACCTCCGAACTTGGAGAGTAATCCTTACTTGTTGTATGTTCCAACAACCAAGTTATCAATGATTCCTGTTTGGAAATTTGCCCTTAAGAAAATAGTGAATCGGTTTAAGAATCTCAATGAACAATGCTATTTCTAAGAATGTTCTTAAATCTAGGTACGTATCATGCATGATTCGTGCATCTTTCTATCCGTTTTATGAATGATATCAGAATACGTGTCATGCATTACATATTGTCTCTCAAGTTGGTTTTATCATATTGAGGCTTTCTAGTGGCTTAGACAAGGCATGAGAAGAAAAGCCATTACCTAATATATGCAGAACACAATTGAATTATGGTTCTTCTGTTCAAGCCATAATGGATTGAGGTTGGGTTTTATTCAAATGGTGTGAACGTAGCCATAATTAGTTCAAATGCTTTAAACCTCGTTTTCACTCCGTAAAAGGGATTTCTGCGGATAAAAGATACGAAGGGAGACACATATTGATTTTCGAAGGAGACAATACGAATCTTAGGATACATATTTTGTATCGTAGGTTTTTACAACTACTCCCTCCGTCTTCAAAAGATTGTCCAGTTTGCAAAATGAAAACTTCAAAATGATGTATTTTGTAAAAAAAAATGAAACTTTTATAGCTAGTTACTAATATCAATGAGTTTTTTTTTATTAAAATGTTTTTTTTTTAAAGTTCTCGCTTTGCTGACCAGATAATCTTTTGAGACGAAGGAAGTATGATTTAGATCGAAACCAGGTCTAGAAGTAGGGTTGTCCAGCTATGATGCCCCAGTCTGGTTTGGGGACATCCATGTCCCCATTTTTCCTCAACCGATGGATCTTCCTTTTTTGATCTCAGTCATTATGTTGATTCAATCCGACTCATAGTAAGTGTGGCCACATATTATGGTAAGTTCAGGTATACATTTTGGCAAGTATGTCCATACATTGTGGCAAGTGTGGCCATATATACATTGTGGTATGTAAAGTTAGTTTTGTGGAGCAAACCAAGCATGTCAAGTTGGTAAGCTCACCCTCCTCCCTCAATGGAGGCAGGAGTTCGCGCCCCGATAGGGGCGAGAGTGGGGTTCAGGGCTATGGACGGCCTCTGGATCCCCTGTGAACTAACCTATAAACTATGACACAAAAAAAAAAATTTGTGGTAAGTAAAATTGTATTTTTTTGCGAAAAAATTGTAAAACTACCTTGTTTTTGTGACTGGTTTTGATCTAATAGCTGAGATTTATCCATTTTTCAATCTAAAGGTTCATACTTATGGGGGCATCCATGCCCCAATACCATTGTGGGGCATGGAAGAAAATTTTCTAAAAGTGACTAATAGTACTGTAATAGTTTTGAATCATTTGATTGGCTCTGTTGGGTCCGTAGTGCCCCCATGAATTTGATTACACAATGCCACTCCCTGCGACTGCTTTAAAAATAGATTTATGGGTGCGATGTCGAATGCCATAATAGACTTAATTGAAACAATCGCTAACACCAATTGATTTTAGAAGAGATGGTGGAAAAACTGTCAGACAGGCTCATTCATATAACGCCACACAGTCAATAGCTCATCTTCAACTTCATCACTTTCAGGGATTTCTAGATTTTGTTAGGTCTCTCTGAATTGAAAATGGTGGGAAAAAACCAGTAATTCAACTGGTCTTTCTTTTGCAAAATGTCAAAGAAAACAAACTCCCAACTGCAAAATATGATAACAGCACCAAACCAACCTATTGCTTCACCTGCACTTGACATTAACTGAAATAGCTTCACATTGCAGTACAGTACTTCGTGTGAAGTTTGAGCCTTTTGTGGCTGAGTAAATTTAGCTCCTCTGTCTAATGTTGGTTAATGAAATGAACTAGGAATACAACGCCTCAATCGATTTCTACTGGTCGCCAATGCTCGTGGAATCCAATTCCGATGATCCAGTGACCCACCGGTGGCCAGAACGAATAGTCCGAATCAGTGAAATCGAAAAGCATGCTAGGCATTGGACCAATGCAGATATACTCGTCTTCAACTCCTATCTGTGGTGGAGACAACGCTCCAAAATGAAGCTCTTGTAAGTACAATCGTTCAACTTCATCCAAAATATTCCTATGAACCAACCAATTATTTATTTATTTTTCGGTACGATTTGACTAGATGGGGATCGTTTGAGAGTCCGGATCAAATCACCAAAGAAGTTGAGATGTTACGGAGCTACGAAATGGCTATAAAGACGTGGTCGGATTGGTTGGATATTCATGTCGACCGTAACAAGACCCGGTCGTTTTTCATGAGCATGTCGCCGACACATCTTAAGTATGAACTTCCAACTTAATTTGAGTTTTAATGCCAAGTATCTGCGAGAGTTTTCTAATGAGTTACTTTTAGTAAACTTCCTACATCGGGTGGTGATAATGCCACGATAGAGTATGTTACTGCCACGATTCTATATTTCAGGTGACATAATTACACGGTACCCCACTTGAGCCATAGTAGCTCCGCCCTTGGATATGTTGGTGATTTACATAGATGAACACAAAAATAGGAGTGCATTTTCATTAAAGGCAAGGTTAAAATCATTTAGCTTTCTGTATATCATTTGACATTGATAAAATCTTCTTTTTTCGCGGTTCAAAAAAAACCATTGTAGGGGTCAAGAATGGGGGATGTCACAACCTGACAATTGCTACAATGAAACACTGCCAATAACTAAAGAAGGCTACTGGGGAAGTGGATCAGACATGAGAATGATGAAAATAGCAGAGGCAGCCATGGATGAACTGAGAGCAAAAGGTTTGAAGATCGAAATGCTGAATATAACACAACTTTCGGAGTACAGAAAAGAATCTCACCCATCCATTCATAAAAAGCAATGGACGCCTCTAACCGAAGATCAATTGTCTAACCCAAGAAGCTATTCTGATTGCGTCCATTGGTGCCTTCCCGGTGTGCCTGATGTTTGGAATGAAATCCTTTACGCTTACATTTTTAATCTCACATGAATCTAAATGTAAAGTACATGATTTTTTAAGATCTTTTCTTATAAATAGGTCACCGGAATTGGTGGAAGTTGTAAATTAGTGTTTGACTTTTGAGAGTTTTGAAGGCTGGATTTTTAAAATTGGCACAAAGAGAGGCCAAGGAAAAAAATTGCTTCATCTCAGTTATTGGTACACTGTAACACTGAAATTAAACAAGTGACAGATTCTGTATATATATGCAATACCATGCTCAATATGAACTTATCTTATTTGCAATAAGATGATTAATTCACACATAACTGGTGATGCCGGAAAATAGACAGTGTTCCTATGTGCTCTCCTCCGAGACCAACAAAACAAGTCCTTGACAGTGGGATGGTGCCAGTCGAGGACCCTCCAACAATCTAGCCAGAAACCATCAATCAATAGAGTGATGTGCAACTAATATTTCAAATCTTACATCCTTGGATGGTGGTGTATCTATATATTGTTTGTGCCATATCTCTTAAAGACTCTACTGACGGCTTGCTTGAATCTTAGAATCGTTCCTTTCCACTAGTGGAAGCCCACTTCGGTAATCGGAATTGCTTATTTGTGTTGGATTACATATACACAATTGCTAAAGCTCTTTCCTTCAACCACCACATGCATTTGCCTTCATTCTTTTGTAGTTCAATCTTTCTCTTATTACACGTGAATATGCAGATAGAGTACTTCACATACCCATAAGTGATCGAACATTGCCCTCAGCACCACACACCATGTGTAGTGGGCCGAAATAACCAAAAGGGCAAAAGGGTCAAAACGATATAAAAACAAAGGCTTACGAATCCAATTGTTTTATACTTCAAACATCGCGTTCGGCTACCGAGGGTACTCAGCTCACCAACTCAGGAAGTTCTGCTTACTTCAGGTGGAAAAATCATCTTTCCATTCGGATGACTTCACGTTCGGTAGATATGATCTCTTCGGGAAAATCATTACGTTTGGCAGAAATAGTTCCCCGAGTATGGTCCGTCTTCGGCATAACTCTGTTCGGCAGTCGAGGCGCTCACCTTCGGCTTACCCAAAAAAGACAAATGGTGTCAGAAACAAAAGTGACGTCCCTATCCAATGTGACGGCTCTGACATTGACTTCGTCATCCACGTGGGACGGTGGAATCGTAAATATCTCTGACATGTGACGTCAGCCGAACAACACGACATCAAACGACACGACACGTGGAGGCGGTTTAACTTGCTTTGCACTTCAAGATTGCCTATAAATAGAGGGGCCGGTACCCCGCCCCCAACCAGGTATCTCTCTGATCTATCCGATACACTCTCCCTCTACATATTTTCCTCTTTTACCTCTCCTCCACCTACTAACTAGGTCGTCGGAGCTTCTATCCGGAGGAATACCCCCCTTCGGTTTGCAGGTACGCAGGAGCGCTTTCTTCATCCTCCCACTCCTCGGAAAAAGACGGAAAAGACTCAAGGTGGAATTAACCCCCCCACACCATGCCACTCAGCTGTTGGGTTTTTGAAGCTTGATTCGATTGGTGCTTCAATAAAAAAAAATTTATGGGGGTAATTAATGGTTTTATAAATGATGATGTATATATTCAGGGGCTGAGTTATCGGTTGTCATTTTCCAATTTTTCTGTTGGAACATCCAAACTGCTAATGCTCTTTCCTTCACTCCAAATTTCCCATGTGGTTGCTCTAGTAGTTGCTTAAACTAGATGCTGGAATTGTACGACACATCACCATAAGTATTAACTATTAATCATTGTTTATGTGTCCAAAGTTAGCATAGAGAGTTGAACAACAGTTGTCATATGACCCACTAAACTTAAAACTATGCTATTAAGAAGCTTCACATAATTCTTTGTCTGTGAAAAGTAATCAGAACCTCAGGAGTGAAAAGATTGCTGGGTTTTTGTGAAACCCGATTCGGTTCGATCATTGTCTTGCGTTCCTTGTTTCTTCTCTTAATTGGTCTTTATGCATTGTGTATTTGTTGGTTTGGCTGATTTCTCAACAAGGATATTCCTTTGTGGTTTTAATGAAAACTGAACACTTCCCAAAAAAAATCTTAGGTTGACTTCTTTCAAAACTTAATTTTTCAAAAGACTTTCCATTAATTACAAGTACTCATTTGCAGGAAAGATATATTAGAGACATGTCAAAAGCCATATGAACTCAACTTATAAAAGAGGAGTGTTTTCACGTTCAAAAAGTGTTTCTGAAAATATTTTGCAAAAATCGAGTCTGGAGCTAAGTCACATAATTTGCGTGTACGTGCGGGAGTGCAAGCCTGAGCGTGAAAGCATCTTAGAACCACATCCTAAACCAGTGGTGACTAGAGGATTTTGAAAACGTGGGGTCATTCATAAGCATAAATTCTCCTACCAATTACTATATATAAGTGAAAAATCAATAGTATGATTTTGATGGATGATGTGATTAAGGTCTCTGGAGGTTGTCTAGCTAGTGTAGAAAATAGGTATATCATCACCATGAAAAGACTTGCTTCTTCTTTTTTTAAATCATGAATAGTCTTGCAAATTATACAAAGCCTTAATAATTCCTCTAGAGGACCTTTGTTGTCAACTAACTTGGATTCGGAAATTTCAACCACCCAAACCTAATCTCCCAAAAAATATGGGGCAGTTAGCTAGCTTCTGGTTTTGCAAAGCCAAAAACAGATCAGACAATCATATCGTTAATCAGCTAAACTATTATTTTCCTAATTTAAAACTAAATCCTGGCCCAATCAAATGGCATAATTAAGAATAAATTAGTTGCTTATATAAGCTATCAAAATAAGCACCTTTATCACCTTTTTTTGTGTCTTTCTTCTTCTTCGTTAGACATGAGGGTCCGTTTGTTTAACCAGATATCTGCATCGAGGATGAAATTAATATATCCAATGTGACAACATATTCAGTATTTGGGTTAAAATTATTTTTGACTGGAATAAACATCTATAGGAATACAAGCCCAGCCACAAAGTGGGGATATATATACCATTACCATACCGTTGGGATGACATACTATTAATCGGATCACGATTGATCTATCCTATTAAACTATATATTTCTTCACTATTAATTCCGTAAAACAAATGGGTTCTAAAAGGAAAACACCAGAAAGTAATGGAGCTAAGCACCAACCATCATATTGTCTTACCAATAAGATTCTTAATTACTCCAACTTTATGCTTAATTTAACAGACATTAACCTTTCATAACTACTATTCCATACATAAAAGTTTCATAATCACTCCACAAGGCATAAGCAACCAATCAAAAGAAAACCCCCTCTTTAACTAAGTCTCACATAATTCAAACAAACCAACTACCCTTGTGGCCTTTTCATATATAAGCAACCAAGCAAAAGAAAACCCCCTCTTTAACTAAGTCTCACATAATTCAAACAAACCAACTACCCTTGTGGCCTTTTCATATATCTATGGTTCAATCAACTGCTCCTCATTGATGATGGGATCTGAGAATTAATCAACAAGGCCACAGGGGGCCGGAAAGCAAATGGCAAAGACTCTGATACTAAGATGCAGTGTTAATTCCCTCATAACCGTCCTCTTCGCGTTCGTATTCGTTGCCGTTTACTTGGCAGGAGAGAGGAGATTATGGTTTTTTGAAGATGAAGATCAGGCAGCTATGCAAAGAAACTCATTGGCGAAGTGCAATCTGTTTTCTGGAAAATGGGTATTTGATAACAAGTCTTACCCCTTGTACAAGGAGAAAGAATGCACTTTCATGTGGGATGAGTTTGCTTGTGAGAAGTTTGGCAGGAAGGACTTGAACTATCAGAGTTGGAGGTGGCAGCCTCACCAGTGTGACCTCCCAAGGTCTCTCTCTCTCTCTCTCTCTCTCTCTCTCTCTCTCTCTCTCTCTCATATGCATGTTGCATGTTAGGAGTTTGGTGGTGGACAGCTCAACCACTAAGCAATTTGAGGAGGCTGCCCAAGGCCTCACTTTTTCGAAGGTCTCCAATTTCTATGATCAGTCTAATTGTCATAGAAAATATACCGTACAAAGACCTATAAAACTACATGCATATGTATAAAAAAAAATTCGAAAATACAACCTCATTGACCAAAGACCTAAGAGAAAACAGAAATTTTTTATGGATTTTTGTTTCTGATCGAGTTTATAATTTCATTTTAAAAGGTTCAATGCCACGGCATTGTTGGAGAAGCTAAGGGGGAAGAGGATGGTGTTTGTTGGAGATTCTTTGAATAGGGACCAATGGGTTTCGATGGTGTGTTTGGTGGAGCCAGCTATCCCAGCAGCACTCAAATCCAAGCCCAAATATGGACACTTCAAATTCAAAGCCATTGTGAGTCCTTTTTTTCCTGTAATCTGCTATTCTCTTTGTAAACCGCTGCCAATCGGACAAACTTCCAATGACTCCAAAAGTTTTTCAATTGTAGTGGGAGTCGAACCTCAGAGCTTGGAGAGTAATCCCCCTTTACTTGGCTGCGTGGTGCCCACGACCAACCCCTTAAAGAGTCTATGTCGCCAAGTCATAGTGAACATATTGTACCACGGCCAACTTACATACTCTTTATTGATTTCTAATGGTTTTAATGTTGCCATAATTAGATCAAACACCTTAAACCGCCTTTGGGTTTTCGCTTCTTAAATAATGTTTGATCTTATTTTTCAATAACTAATCGTAGGATATATACTGCATCAGACTGCATCAGAGTACGCATACATGACAATTAATACGAATCTTATGATACATATTTTCTATTGGAGATTTTTAACAGCTATTCCCTCCGTCCTAAAAATAGTGTCCGGTCCACAAAAACGAGAACTTAAAAATGAAGCATTTTTCCAAAATGTCAAAGAAAGCAAAATCGCAGCTGCAGAACATGATACAGTACCAAACCAACCTATATATTGATTCACCTGCACTTGACATTAACTGAAATAGCTCCGCATTGCAGTACTTTGTGTAAAGTTTGAGCCTTTTGTGGCTCAGTAAATTTGGCTCCTCTGTCTAATGTTGGTTAATGCGATGAATTAGGAATACAATGCCTCAATCGACTTCTACTGGTCGCCAATGCTCGTGGAATCCAATTCCGATGATCCAGTGAGCCACCGGTTACCAGAACGAATAGTCCGAATCAGCGAAATCGAAAAGCATGCCAGGCATTGGACCAATGCAGATATACTTGTCTTCAACTCCTATCTGTGGTGGAGACGGCCCAAACTGAAGCTCTTGTAAGTGTAATTGTTCAACTTCATCAAAAATATTTCTGTCAATCAAGCGATTATTCATTTTTGGTACGATTTGATCACTAGATGGGGATCGTTTGAGAGTCCGGATCAAATCACCAAAGAAGTTGAGATGTTACGGAGCTACGAGATGGCTATAAAGACGTGGTCGGATTGGTTGGATATTCATATCGACCGTAACAGGACCCGGTCCTTTTTCATGAGCATGTCGCCGACACATCTTTGGTATGAACTTCCAACTTCAATTTTCCCACTGAGAAACACTTTCCTGCAAAATAGGTCTTGCCATAAGAAAAGAATTCTTATTTTCCTTTAAGATTTCTGGTTAACGGAACACACACAGAAAAATAAATTTCATTTTCCTTTCCTTCACCTCACTTCACTTTTTCTCAAAACCAATTTTCCAACAATATTCCCGACAACTTAACAGAGCCTTAGCTTTTTGTATATCATTTGACATTGTCTACATTGTAGGGGTCAAGAATGGGGGATGTCACAACCTGACAATTGCTACAATGAAACACTGCCAATAACTAAAGAAGGCTATTGGGGAAGTGGATCAGACATGAGAATGATGAAAATAGTAGAGGCAGCCATGGATGAACTGAGAGCAAAAGGTTTGAAGATCGAAATGCTGAATATAACACAACTCTCGGAGTACAGAAAAGAAGCTCATCCGTCCATTCATAAAAAGCTATGGACGCCTCTAACCGAAGATCAATTGTCTAACCCAAGAAGCTATTCTGATTGCGTCCATTGGTGCCTTCCCGGTGTGCCAGATGTTTGGAATGAAATCCTTTACGCTTACATCTTTAATCTCACATGAATCTAAATGTACAGTACGTGATTTTTTTAAGATCCTTTTTTTTATAACTTGGTCACCGGAATTTGTGGAAGTTGTAAAATAGTTTGACTTTTGAGAGCTTTGAAGGCTGGAATTTTAAAATTGGCACAAAGAGAGACCAAGGAAAAAATTATTGCTTCATCTCAGTTATTGGTACACTCAAATGAATTAAACAAGTGACAGATTTTGTATGTATATGCAATACCATGCTATGAACTTATCTTTTTGCGACAAGATGATTAATCCACACATAACTGGTGATGCCGGAAAATGGACAGTGTTCCTATGTGCTCTCCTCCGAGACCTAGAAAACAAGTCCCTGACATTGGGATGGTGCCAGTTGATCGCGGACCCTCCGACAATATAGCAAGAAACCATCAATAAATAGAGTGAAAATCAACAGAGAAAAGTTCACTAATGTTACTACTACAAATGATCATAGATATATGGAAGCTAGTTCTATATAAATTACGATAAGTTTAGACACAAACTCCTTAACTTACAAGAAAATGCCGTCTACACAAGTGTTGGGAAAACAAATTAAAATGTCATTTCTTCAAATGCCGGAAATAAAACCTGCAGTCGAGTTTGGTTTTGCCTGCATTTGCAAAGCATGCACCAATAAACGGTGTCTACCCCTTGTAGCCTATTTCCTTATATGATGAATCCAACTCTTAGCTAGCCATAAGAGTTTAACTTGGAGAAACTTGAAATGAATCATGGTAGCTTACTAAAGGCTAATACATCTCTAAATCTGCAAGAGCTTAATATAGGCAGGTAACGATCGAGTTGTATATATAGCATCGAAGAATAACTCTCGAGGAACAAAGAATTCAGAAGAGTACCGCGTAATTCGATTACTTCATAGATAGAAGAAGAATTGAAGTGATTAAACTTATTGAGAAACACAACAGCCAATAAAATAAAGATACATTGCAATGTATACGAGTTAATGAAACCTTATATATACAGAAATTTCACTGTTCAAATTAGGCATGTCAATGGATCGGATCCGATCCGAAAAATCCAATCCGAATCCGATAACGTCGATCCGATAATCCGAATCCAATAACCGGATCCGGATCGGATTAAATCCGTTATCAATCCGAACTTTATTTTTTTAAAACTTTTTATAAATTTTTTTTAAAAAACAGAAAAATTTTATTTTGAAAAAAAAAATGTTTAAGAAGTTGTATTTTTATTTTAAAGTTTTTAATTTTTTTTTGGAAAATAATTTTTTTTTGAAAAAAAGTTGTATTTTTAATTTTTTTTTTTTGCTAAAATTTTTTAAGTTAAAAAATTTTCGGATCGGATCCGGATTGTCACTATCGGATCCGAGTCTTATCGGATCCGGATCAGATCCGGTCCGTTGACAGGCCTAGTTCAAATATATGCGAATTTATGAGACAGACCTTATTGCAGTTAGAGTAGGTTTAGCCTTGGGGCACGAAAACCTTCAGTGGTTGTACCCTTAAGGTTTGGGATTCAAATTATGGACCAGCGTTAAAGGGAATTGATCTAAAATGAAGTAAAAAAAACCCATCCACAACTTGTCAAACCTGTTCATATATATGTTGGTTGCGAAATACAAGACAAGGAAAAACAATAACTAAGTCGAACTACTTACCGAAAAAATAAAAACAGTAGAACCGCGATTCTAAGGAAGCATTATCAATGTCCAAGCAGGTTATCTAACAGAATAAACAGATCAAGAAAAAATAATACTGTAACATTTCACTGGATTTTTCCTATAACTTCTTCTCTTAATTTCAATTCATAAATCTCAAATCCAACAAGTAATTAAGAAAGTTTTTTTTTTTTTTTCCGATTCCCCTTTTCATTCTTTTCTTTCTTTCCATAAGTTCTACCGGATGGAACCAGGATTTTATTCTAACAGTGGCAAAATGTATACTAAAAAAATCTAGTGGTGGCAAGACTATATAAGTTGGGCATAATTGTTTTTTTTACATATAATAATTACATTTTCTAAAATTCTTGTCGTGGCGGTCGCCGCCACTAGACCCCCCTGGTCCCATCCTTGCACGCATGCTGAGAGCGGCAAATCATACCTTGAACAACTAGTGGTAGTCAAGAGGAGGTGGGGCGTGCGCCGGTGGGCTTGCCTCAAATTCCACGTTTGGGTCAGAATCTGATTCTTCCTCATCAGTCTCATTTTCATCAGAAGTAGTTTCTGACTCAGAAGTATCTGACTTAGGCCTATAGACGAGGTCAATGTCAATGGAGTTGAGTTTTGTTCACCCTCCACTTAAAAGGGTGAACATGGTTGTTGGTAATCCCTCATTCAAGACGATGTCCCCCGTTCAGAAGTATCTTCTTCTTCTTTTCAGCCCTAGCACCCAGCAGCCTTGTATTTATATAAATTATAGTATGCGCTTAGAACACCTGTGGTCCCACGTTCCGCCCCTTTTTAGTCAGCCCGTTCAGATCGATAGCAGATTGATAACCCGATCAATCCGTTCCATTCGCGAAGTTGTTCAGCCTTTAGTCATTCAATTCACTCTCTCTCAATTACAAATAAAAGACTCTTTCCACTCTAATCCTATACATACTCACTATGCTTAGAAAATATAAAAATTAATTACAACTCAATAAAAAAAGAGATATAATGAAAAATATGTTTTGTCAATGGAATTGTCAATCAAAACAAATGGCGCCGCTTTTTGGAGCTAACAAGAACTTATCTTATTTGTGACAAGATGATTAATTCACACATAATTGGTGATGCCAGAAAATGGACAGTGCTCCTATGCGCACTCCTCCAACTCCGAGACCTACAAAACAAGTCCTTGACATTGGAATGGTGCCAGTCGATCGAGGACCCTCCAACAATCTAGCAAGAAACCATCAATCAATAGGGTGATGTGAAACTAATACTTTTACATATCTTAATTACATCCTTGGATGGTGGTGTATCTAGCTATATATTGTTTGTGCCGTATCTCTTAAAGATTCTATTGACGGCTAGATTGAATCTTAGAACCGTTTCTCTCCAGTAGTGAAAGTCCACCTCGATAATTGAAATCGCTTATTTTTTAAATTTCATTGAGAAGTTCAACCATGCAAATGTTTATTTAATCAGATATGAATCAGACATATTTATCTAAAAATAGATGAGTACATGCAGATTTATTAGGTTCATCTTCTTTTTCAAAATGAATGTGTTCAAAATAAGAAACCTCCTATCAGAGATATGGAAATTTAGGACTACATGAAATCCTATATATATGAATCTTCCATGGAGCAATTCGAAGGGTTTAGTGAGAAAATTATTTGGAGCTGTTATCACATCCTTATAGCTAGGGTTTTCTGGGTGAAGATTAGAGAGGCAACTTACTTCATCTTCCCTTCTTTCTTTATGGTTTTTAATAAGACAAGTTTGACTTTGAGGATTTTTAATTAATCTAATGAATGGCTAGTAACTGAATATAGTTTGTTTTTGGTCTAGATTAAGGATGTTAATTGGTTCTCCTTTATGGCATTAAATTACCCCATTTCATTTTAAAATTTAATGAGACCTTCAACTCAAGCTTGAAAGCTCGAAACTTTACGAGTTTAAGCTCACTCGAGATTGGCTTGCATATTTTACGAGCTAAACCAAGCTTATCACGAACACAGAACTTCAAATGTGAGTCAATCTTGAACAATTAACTTTAAAAAAATTCTCAAGCTCGAGTCAAGCTTAAACTCATGTAACAAGGAGTCGAGCCAAGTCTGAACAGTACTGTGCTTGGCTTATTTGGCTCCATTAGCACCCATAGGCTCAATATATAACCCTTTCGGGTGTTTTAACAATGTATCCAACATTATTGGTATCAAATTGGTTTGTTAAATACTTGAATAAAAACAAGTAATACTTTAACTATTAGTAATAAGGAACCAAAGACTCAAGCCAGCCCGGTCCAGGTCCAGAGCTGAAATGCATATCAAGGATTTTGAGCTGGAGTACTTTTAATAAGGGTAGTAGTTTTTTTTTTTTTTTTTTAATAGGCTATAGTATTGACGTAGTAGTTTGGTGAATAATGATGTACAAAATCAGGGGTTGAGATATCGGCTGTCATTTTCCAATTTTTTTTTATTGGATCACATATACACAAATGCTAAGTTTGCTAGTTAAAGCTCTTCCCCTCAACCACCACATGCATTTCCCTTCATTCTTTTCTTGTTCAATATTTTTCTTATGAGATTAAATTCTTTCCACCGACGGTGGAAAACTTCACTTTTCCACCACTACCTTTTTCGGCCCTACCGTGCGTTTATTGTTAATCTGAACCGTTAATCTTGTATACCCCACAAAGTAGTGTATTCATGCAAAAAATAAATTTGATCGGACATCGATAGGAGTATCAAAACTAGAATTTTGTTTCGTAAAATGGATAGTTTATCTTTATTATTATTGACAGAAATCAGATCGTCCATTTTATAAACCAAAATTCAAATTTTGATATATCTATCGACTTCCGATCAAGCTGATTTTTTGCATGGCAATATTATATTGCAGGTCTTAAAATATGAACGATTCATATCACAACAATAGACACTAGGTGGGACCCATAATATGCGGTGGTGGAAAAGTGAGGTTTTACACCTGCGGTAGATAGAATTTATTCTCTTTTCCTATTACACGTGAATTCACATGCAGATAGAGGACTTCACATACCCATAAGAGATCGAACATTGCCCTCACTGCCGGCTCTGGGCTAAGGCCCAAGAAGCGTGGGCCTTAAGCCCCCCAAAAATTGTTCGAAAAGTAGGGCCCCCATTTAGTTTTAGGACCTAGCATGTATTTTTATAGGGCCTATTTTAAACCCAAGAAGACATTTTACAATTAAGGCCCAATGGCCCAGAAAAATGGAACACGGAACGCGGCTGTTACCAAGTTTTCTGGATCGATTCGATCGACGGGGATCGATGGCAGAATCGACGGGTATCTATGTTTCGAGTTGCTGGAATGTGGTTGTGGAGAAGTGGAGTTTGGTTCCTTGCCGTGTTTCAGGACTTCTTTGGAAACAAACAATGAAGTGGATGGATTGTGGAAGAAGAATAATAAAATGGACTCTATTAAACTTCAAAGTAGAAGAACAAACGATAAAGATTATCGTGTGAACGATTACAAGTTAAAAGCTACTCCTAGAAAAGAAAAGATAAAGGCCTGATTGGCGTTGTTTGTGTGTGTTGAAACTGTTACGATCTTCTGTATAAATAGAGGCCTTCTCATGAATTTGGGTCTTCCCTCCATGATGGCAGTTGATCAGCCCTATTTCAAATTCTAGCAAATAACGTCTCCGAGCAATAAGGCATCCAATTCTTGTAATAACTGCCTCTCTTCTCACGAATAACTTATCCTCTGATCGTGGGATCATGGGTGTATTTCCTTCAAACATCTGTCTTTCAATAGACAAAGGGAAAACAATTCAAATAATAGAGTTACTTAGCCAAATAGGATATGATCGACGGGCCAATAGCCCTTAAAACTTTACCATAATTTTATGAATATTATTTCAGTTGTGCATCTTAATTATACTTTATATTATGAATAGGATAAGTATACTTTATCAAATCCAAATTGTCTCTCATCTTCCAGTCATACCCTTGCCACGTGTCACTCAATCGACGGGGATAAGAAAAATCACAGATATGGAGCAAACAATGCCCCCCTTATTCATTTGGGTGAAGTGCTAACGTAACCCAAGTGAATAATTTAACTAGTTTTAAATCACCCCTCTGTCGATATCGACGGGTGATAACCTTTTACGGTGTAAACATTTGCCCCCCAACTCTCGAAGAGTTTTAGATAAATTTTACACCCATCTTTTCACTTTCCGGATGAACAAAGCCTTCGAGGCTTAATTCCGCTGCCGAAAACCATGTATTGGTTTTGCCTCTGTTGAGCCGTCGATCATTATTTGGATAATATTGCCTCCGTCAATTAGTTTCCTTTTAACTGAATCCTTACCGAAAAGCATCAGGAAACGTGTAAACATAGTCCGTCGATTAAAATATGACAGCTCCATATCAACATTTATTAGCCACTCCATCAAAACTAATTTTCCATTTGCTTCCAAAATGTATGTGTGGCCTTGTGAAATATCGACACAAGAATTTTCCAATCGACGGGAATCAATAACCTGGCATCCATAGCCAAACAAATTGATTTCTGTTACCGTCGATGTCCAAACACATTGGATAAAGTACGTCAGCCTTGGGTAACTGGAAAATCCAGAGCAAAAAGGCATCAACATATTGGTCACTTTACTGCCATTGGTGGTTGTAAGGCCAATTTCCTTCCAAAACCAACACGTATCAATACATTGGTCCTTTTGGTGGCCACAATTTTCAACAAATGGCTTAATTTAGCCAAATGAAGTGAATGGGTACTGGATCCATTTAATTTGTTTAACCTTCTTATTGATTGACAGGAGATTTTTTTTCGGCCTTCTTTGACAAATTTAACTATTCAAACCTTCCATGTAAGGCTTAATGTCTCAACATCCAAAGCCATTTTGTTTTACCAATTTGGCTTTCTAAAGATGAGTTTGCCCCCCATGCAAATTCAATATCAAAAAGAGGGGTATTTCATTTAATAATTTGGCCAAGTATGTTCCGATTTCGTATAAAAATCTGGAACGAAATTAGCCATTGGCCATTGTTTTGGCCAAAATATGTGTAAACGCCATTTTCATTATTGGCTTTTGTTTCTCCTCCACATCCTTAAACAATATGGACGTGTGTATAAATATAAGCCATTATTATTTTGTTTTATTGAAAAACAAACTATTCAAAAGATGAACTTGAAGAATCTTTTGCCTCATTGGAAGGCAAAACCTTCCAGAACCACAGTCATGGCTTTCTATATTTTAATGTTCACGGCTATAAAGCCCACAGGTTGCTTGAATTAATGTTCAACCTTTATAAACGACAGATCTTAGCAAGAGGCAAAGACAAAATTGATTACACTTTGAAGCAAATAGTCACAGTGCCTATGTTAAAATTTTCAATGCACGATTGGAAACAGTTTTGATTCTTTTCTGATGTAAACCAACTAAGAATTAGCCAACGATTGGCTTTTCTTTGCATGAATAAATTGTCAAGCCTTGCGAGGCTTTTATTAATATTTGATCTTGCTTCTTCCAGAGATCATCCATATATGCAAACAGACTCAAGAATTGGCCAATATAGCCATTACCATTTCGATCTGTCGGTTCTTTTCTTTTTCCAGAACGATTCAAGAGTTGGCCAATTAATGGCTGCTACTCCATTTCCGCAAATTATTCAAGCCTTACATGCAAGGCTTTCATTTTCACATCGATCTTTGCCGTTACTTCCGATTTAGTGATGGTGCGGACAAAAACTGTGGCCAATTTGGCCACTTATATTTGCCCAAAATTGTAGACAAGCAATGAACATTATCTACACCTCCTAACCAAAACTGGGCATATTTCAACCAAAACCAATACGGATACCAATACAGATGGCTTCTGAAAAATCCATACCTCTTTCGAATGCCGTTGATCAACAATTGAACAAATAATTCTAGGATCCTTGTGGTTGACGTGTAGTGTGCCATAGGAGGCACATATTGACTTTGATTAGTACCAAATCTAGGCAGTACTTTGAAATCAATGGGAATGTTTTCATTTTGGCCATTACCACATTGACTTCCAATTCCATTACTTCCACTAGTATTTGGCACTGGTTGATAAAAATCCGTTGGCCTTGTTGGGCTAGGCCTAGGTTCAAAAGTAGGATTATCAAATACCTGAAAAGAAGGTATGTCATTCATTGGATTTGTTTGTCCACTGCTTTGTCCATGGTGGACATTCACGTTAACTGACACTTCAACTGTTGGTTGAGTTGTCTGATTTTGCGCCATTGCAGTTTTAAACATAGCCATCAATGTCTTGGCTATCTCACTCTTTGGATTATTCAGTACTCTTGCGAATTGTTGAATCAAATTTGGTGATTCACCTTCCGGGCCATTTAATTGGCCTATTTCTGGAATCCTTTGATTTGGATCTGTCACGTTCCCTTCATTCATATCATTTCCACCATTATTGTTGGCGGCATTGTTATTGTCATTACTACCATCCATTGGTAGTTGATTTCTAGTCTTCGGTGCCATATCTTACTTCCAAATTAGTAAGAGCCCTTCCTCTAGCGCCAAAATTGTTACCAAGTTTTCTGGATCGATTCGATCGACGGGGATCGATGGCAGAATCGACGGGTATCTATGTTTCGAGTTGCTGGAATGTGGTTGTGGAGAAGTGGAGTTTGGTTCCTTGCCGTGTTTCAGGACTTCTTTGGAAACAAACAATGAAGTGGATGGATTGTGGAAGAAGAATAATAAAATGGACTCTATTAAACTTCAAAGTAGAAGAACAAACGATAAAGATTATCGTGTGAACGATTACAAGTTAAAAGCTACTCCTAGAAAAGAAAAGATAAAGGCCTGATTGGCGTTGTTTGTGTGTGTTGAAACTGTTACGATCTTCTGTATAAATAGAGGCCTTCTCATGAATTTGGGTCTTCCCTCCATGATGGCAGTTGATCAGCCCTATTTCAAATTCTAGCAAATAACGTCCCCGAGCAATAAGGCATCCAATTCTTGTAATAACTGCCTCTCTTCTCACGAATAACTTATCCTCTGATCGTGGGATCATGGGTGTATTTCCTTCAAACATCTGTCTTTCAATAGACAAAGGGAAAACAATTCAAATAATAGAGTTACTTAGCCAAATAGGATATGATCGACGGGCCAATAGCCCTTAAAACTTTACCATAATTTTATGAATATTATTTCAGTTGTGCATCTTAATTATACTTTATATTATGAATAGGATAAGTATACTTTATCAAATCCAAATTGTCTCTCATCTTCCAGTCATACCCTTGCCACGTGTCACTCAATCGACGGGGATAAGAAAAATCACAGATATGGAGCAAACAGCGGCGCAGGTAAAAACAAAAAGGAGGAATAAAGGTCACGGGATCGCCAAAGACCTCTAGCCCTCCCTTCAAATTTATTCAGTGTGGTAGCCTGGTAGGTGCATGGATGCATCTTAAACGCGACTCTCTCTTTTTTAACAGCCTTAAACACTACTTCAGTACTTTCCATTACAAACAAATACGTACAATGGAGAAAGAAGAATAAGAAGAACAGCCGAACAGGACATAATTAGTACTTTTGCTACTAAAACCGCAAGAAGAGTAATGCTTAAGTAAAGATAATGATGCTTTTGAAAAATTATGGTATATTGTATTTTTTGTGGGGTTTTCTACCTTGAATACATGTATTTGGTTTTGAAAAGTTTATTTATCGACTTTTTATTTGATTTTCGTTTACAATTATTAAGGGTCTCACTTTCGAAGATTTTTAGGCCTCCAAAATCTCAGAGTCGGCCCTGAGCCCCTCAGCACCTCACACCTTTTGCAAAGGATCCTGCCCCACGTAGCCGCACCTACGTGGGGCTGAAAAGTTCAAGTGTACCCACTAAATTAAAGAGTAAGTTTAACCTCACCAACCGACCCAACTAGTGAGTGGAAAAATTCAAGTACTTACCCACTGAATTAGAGCCACTCAGCTGCTGGGTTTCTGAAGCCTGATTCCATTGGTTTACGCTTCAATAAGTTTTTTTTTTTGATGGGGTTAATAGTTTTGTAAATGATGATGTATAGATTCAGCATTCAGGGGCTGAGAGATCGGTTGTCATTTTCCAATTTTTCTGTTGCATGGAACATCCAACTGCTAAAGCTCTTTCCTTCAGTACCCTCCAAATTTCTCATGTGGTTGCTCTAGCAGTTGCTTAAACTAAAATGCTGAATGACAGATATTGTGGACCCTTAATGCTGGAGTTGTACGATATCACCATAATTATTATTTTAATCATTATTTATGTGCACATAAATTGAATTGGATCTCTAGGCATGTCCTCTCTGATGTCATTTGGCTTTGCTTTAGGGACATGGTTCCGCAGCAAAACAGGTATAGGGGTTATTGTTTCAGTGGTATTTTGTGAGCAGTCACTTTGTGCATATTGCCAAAGGTTAGGTCTGTCTCCAATCCTCTCTCGTCCATATATACCCCCAATGATTAGAGACTACATGGGTTCTGTTGTTGTTGTATTGTTTATGTGTCAAAAGTTAGCATATACATATAATTGACTGCTGAACAACAGCTGACATATGACCCACTAAACTTTATGCTTAATTTAACAGACATGAACCTTTAATAACAAGGCCAATCCACTGCTTCTCATTGGTGATGTGATTTGAGAATTATTAATCAACAAGGCCACAGGGGGCCGGAAAGCAAATGGCAAAGACTCTGATACTAAGATGCAGTGTTAATTCCCTCGTAACCCTCCTCTTCGCGTTCGTATTCGTTGCCATTTGCTTGGCAGGAGAGAGGAGATTGTGGTTTTTTGAAGATGAAGATCAGGCAGCTATGCAAAGAAACTCATCGGCGAAGTGCAATCTGTTTTCTGGAAAATGGGTATTTGATAACAAGTCTTACCCCTTGTACAAGGAGAAAGAATGCACTTTCATGTGGGATGAGTTCGCTTGTGAGAAGTTTGGCAGGAAGGACTTGAACTATCAGACTTGGAGGTGGCAGCCTCACCAGTGTGACCTCCCAAGGTCTCTCTCTCTCTCTCTCTCTCTCTCTCTCTCTCTCTCTCTCTCTCTCATATGCATGTTAGGAGTTTGGTGGTGGGCAGCCCAACCACTAAGCAATTTGAGGCGGCCGCTCTAGGCCTCACTTTTTCGAAGCTAGGTCTCCAATTTCTATGATCAGTCTAATTGTCATAGAAAAAATACCGTAAAAGACCTATAAAACTACATGCATATATAAAAAAAAAATTCGAAAATACAACCTCATTGACCAAAGAGTACCTTAGAGAAAACAGAACAATTTTATATATGGATTTTTGTCTCTGAGTTTTTCAGTTTCATGTTAAAAGGTTCAATGCCACGGCATTGTTGGAGAAGCTAAGGGGGAAGAGGATGGTGTTTGTTGGAGATTCTTTGAATAGGGACCAATGGGTTTCGATGGTGTGTTTGGTGGAGTCAGCTATCCCAGCACCACTCAAATCCAAGCCAAAATATGCATACTTCAAATTCAAAGCCATTGTGAGTCTCTTTTTTTTCCCTATAATTAATCTGCTATTCTCTTTGTAAACCGCTGCCAAGTGACCATCAATGAACATTTTCATGCATCAAAATGGCCCAAGCATTTGGGCAGCTCTTCTCCAAACAAAAAAAAAGTGTATGTCCCCAATTTTCTTACAAATGTTTAATTTCATGATCAAGTTTCAGACCAGCTTACACATACCTTGACTAATCTCGAAGTATCCCTAAAATGAACAATCGGACAAAACTTCCAGTGGCTCCAAAATTTCTTCTTCTGGTGGTGGGGAGTCGAACCTCCGAGCTTGGAGAGTAATCCTTACTTATTGTATGTTCCAACAACCAACCCCCTAGACTCTGTAGATTCATGTCACCAATCTGTAGTAGCAAACATATTGTACCGCGCCATACTTACATGCTCTTTATTGATTTCTATTTGGAAATTCGCCCTTAAGAAAAAAGTGAACGGGTTTACTAGATGAACAATGCTATTTTCAAGAATGTTCTTAAATCGGGATACGTATAGTGCATCTTTTTATTCGTTCTATAAAATACGTGTCGTGCATTGCATATTGTCTCTCAAGTTGGTTCTATGACATTGAGGCTTTCAATAGGCTTAGTCAAAGCAAGAGAAGAAAAGCCATTACTTAATATATGCAAAACAAGAGTGATGAATTATGGATCTTCTGTTCGAGCCATAATGGATTGAGGTTGGGTTTTATTCAAATGGTACGAACATAATCATAATTAGATCAAACGTTTTAAACCGTGTTTTCGCTCCGTAAATGGGATTTCTACAGATAAAAGATACGGAGGGAGATACATATTTCGTATCGTAGATTTTTACAACTACTCCCTCCGTCTTCAAAAGATTGTCCGTTTCGCAAAACAAAAACTTAAAAATGATGTAATTTTGTAAATAATGCTAGTTACTAATACCAATGAGTTCTTTTCATTTACTAAAAAGGATTTAAATTTTTTGATAAAAATGTATTTGTTTTAAAGTTCTTGCTTTGCGGACCATACAATCTTTTGAAACAGATAGAGTATGATTAATGGAAGCAAATGGGGCTCATTCACATAACACCACACAATCAGTAGCTCATCTTCAACTTCATCACTTTCAGGGATTTCTAGATTTTGTTAGATCTCTGAGTCAAAAATGGTGGAAAAAACCAGCATTCAACTTTCTTTTGCAAAATGTCAAAGAAAACAAAACCCCACCTGCAAAATATGATAACAGCACCAAACCAACCTTTCTTTTCTTTTGTTTTTTATGGATGTCCGGACCAGGGACGGAATCAGGATTTTATAAACATGGGGGCCGACCTATGAACAAGATTTTGAAACTTGAAGGTTCGGGAATCTAATAGTTTGTTTGGTTTAGATTTTGAGGGAGATTTTTTTGGATAGTAAGTAGAGAGAGATAGAAAAAGAAATGAGATAAATAATTGAAAGAAAAACTTAAGGGAGGCCGTGCACAGAGAGAAAATTTGGGTTTTGGGACAAAAAACGAACACATTTTTATGTCTAATTAACACCCAATTCAAAATACAATACTTAGATGTTCTCAACAAACAAAAAATAAATAATATTAATATTTAAAAAAACCCCCGAAACCGCGCGGGGGCCTTGGCCCCCATATGACCACACCTCTCTCCGTCTCTGGTCCGGACCAACTTGCGCACACCAAACCAACCTATTGCTTCACCTACACTTCACATTAACTGAAATAGCTTCACAATATTGCAGTACTTTGTGTAGTGTGAGCCTTTTGTGGCCAGTAAATTTGGCTCCTCTGTCTAATGTTGGTTAATTCAATGAATAAGGAATACAATACCTCAATCGATTTCCACTGGTCGCCAATGCTCGTGGAATCCAATTACGATGATCCAGCGAGCCCTCGGTTACCAGAACGAATAGCCCGAGTCAGTGAAATCGTAAAGCATGCTAGGCATTGGACCAATGCAGATATACTCGTCTTCAACTCCTATCTGTGGTGGAGACGGCGCAAAATGAAGCTCTTGTAAGTACAATTGTTCAACTTCATCAAAACCATTTCTATCAATCAACCAATTATTTATTTTTGGTACGATTTTGCTAGATGGGGATCATTTGAGAGTCCAGATCAAATCACCAAAGAAGTTGAGATGCTACGGAGCTACGAGATGGCTATAAAGACGTGGTCAGATTGGTTGGATATTCATGTCGACCGTAACAGGACCCGATTGTTTTTCATGAGCATGTCACCGACACATCGTTGGTATGAACTTCCAACTTAGTTTGGGTTTTAATGCCAAAGTATCTGCGGGAGTTTCTCACGAGTTACTTTTTTTTTTTTAAATCCTGCATTGGGTGTTGATAACGCCACGATACAATATGTTACTGCCACAAATCTAGATTTCAAGTGACATATTTACACCCCACTTGAGCTATTGTAGCTCCGCAATTGGATATGTTTGTGATTTTACATAGATGAACACAAAAATAGCAGTGCAATGAACGCAAAAATAGGAGTGCATTTTCATTCTTTTTTGTATATATCATTTGACAATATTGTCTAGTACTACAATATTGTAGGGGTCAAGAATGGGGGATGTCACAACCTGACAATTGCTACAATGAAACACTGCCAATAACTAAAGAAGGCTATTGGGGAAGTGGATCAGACATGAGAATGATGAAAATAGTAGAGGCAGCCATGGATGAACTGAGAGCAAAAGGTTTGAAGATCGAAATGCTGAATATAACACAACTCTCGGAGTACAGAAAAGAAGCTCATCCGTCCATTCATAAAAAGCTATGGACGCCTCTAACCGAAGATCAATTGTCTAACCCAAGAAGCTATTCTGATTGCGTCCATTGGTGCCTTCCCGGTGTGCCAGATGTTTGGAATGAAATCCTTTACGCTTATATCTTTAATCTCACATGAATCTAAATGCAAAGTACGTGATTGTTTTAAGATCCTTTTTTTTATAACTTGGTCACCGGAATTTGTGGAAGTTGTAAAATAGTTCGACTTTTGAGAACTTTGAAGGCTGGAATTTTAAAATTTGCACATAACTGGTGATGCCAGAAAATGGATAGTGTTCCTAAGTGCTCTCCTCCGAGACCTACAAAACAAGCCCTTGACATTGGGATGGTGCCAATCATCGAGGACCCTCCGACAATCTAGCCAGAAACCATCAATCAATAGAGTGATGTGCAACTAAAATTGCATATCTTACATCCTTGGATGGTGGTGTATCAATATATTGTTCGTGTCGTATCTCTTAAAGATTCTACCAATGACTAGCTTGAATCTTGGAACCGTTCCTTTCCAGTGGTGGAAGTCCACTTCGATAATCGGAATTGTTTATTTTTTAAAATTTCATTGAGGGGTCCAACCATTCAAATCTTTATGTTAATCAGATACGAATAAGACATATGTATCTAAAAATAGATGAGTACAGATTTATTATGTCGGTGAAAATGATTGTGTTCAAAATATGAGGTTTATTGGATAGTAGTAATTAACAACAAATTAATTAGCATGGGTAACTTCATCGAGCTCTACAAATGCATTGTTTCGATTATTAAAGCCGCCCATCAATGTACCCACAAAAGCCAAATTGGACCCGGTTCAAATCTTGGATAAAGGGTTTCACAATGCGTTATTACAGCTGAGGATGTAGTGCGCCTCGGTGGAGTTTATTTATTAATATATTCATGCAAAAAATTTAATTAATTGAATATAAGTAGCCCCTCGGATAAAATTTGTTGCACGAAAACCAATGATCAATTTAATTACTTTATGACAAATTTATCTTGATCAAATGGATCAACAACCAATTAACTGATTTTTTAATATATATATTACTTCTTTAGTCAGAGTTTGTACTTCGCCCCATAGGAAATTCTCCTATGATATTCTTTAATCAGAGTTTGTTAATGACTATGATTTATTAATAACAATTTATGCTGACAGTATCACAACCCCCAAAATTGGAGAATGTTTGTCGGCTGAGTGAATTTGCAAACTAGATCAAGCTTCGGAGCCAAAGAATCTGTCCTTCTTCTTCGGTGAATCTCTCTTTCTCTCTCTCACTAGAATGATTCAGAGATGGCTGAAGAAAAAAACCCAGTTGCCAATCATAGCACTGCTCTTCTTCCTCTTCATACTCTCTTCACTTCTCTGCTACGAACGGAACATTCAAGAAATCCACCAAGACCCATCTCTCAAGCATCCCTCTTTGCTCGAATCCACAGCTCCAAGTAATTTTAGCATCTCAAAGGGGCCTCCAGGTTAATTCTGCTGCACCAAGATCATCAGATTTACTTTTCCTTTTTTTCCTTTTTCTTTGTGCCTCTACGTATACACGCAGCCAGAGTTCACTGTGTGTGTTCTTTTTTTGACGGGGTCAGCGCGCACCTCAACTAATCCCTTCCCGATCTGGTCAAAGGCAAGCGATCCACGGGACTAGGGAATTCACAAGAAATTACTTTCTTGCTGCTTGACCCCAAGAATCAAACATGTTCTGCGTGGGTAGCAAACCCACCAAGTAACCGGACTAAACTTGGGGCTGAGTGCACTTTGTGTTACACTCTGTGTTTAACGAATGTTAGTTTGTCATTTTCTTGTGATAACGTTTACTGGGTATGCATAATTTAGTTAATTTTGTTGCATTTTCGCGTGATATTCTTGTGGGTCTATTTAAGATGTTCTTTTCTTTGATTTGGTTTGATGGGATTGTATGGATCTTTGGTTTGCAGAAGTTTTGGATAGGTTCACCAAGTGTAGATCCACTGTGAAGTACATTGGTCGGAAAGCAAGGTGGGATGTTCAGGTGGAGGAGTTGAACAGCCGGAGGGAAAATGAGGAAAGTTGTGACCTTTTTTCCGGCAAATGGGTTTTTGATAACTCTTCGCATCCGCTCTATAACGAGTCGGATTGTCCATACATGTCTGACCAGTTGGCTTGCCACAAGCATGGACGGGCAGATTTGGGGTACCAGTACTGGAGATGGCAGCCCCACAATTGCAATTTGAAGAGGTACTTAGATTCTATAAGTCCCGAAGATCGATTGGAATGGTTTCAGTTTGTTGTGCTTGTGTTGTGTCTATTTATGCCCACTCTTCTTATTGCTTGTGCTTTAGTAATGTGTATGTTGGGTTTTCAGTTATGAATATTATGCTGAGAATGGTAAAGATATATTGTCAATTGGGATTTTCTTGGTTCGTTCGATTAGCAGTTTGTGGATTGTTGCCTTTGATTTGCAGATGGAATGTGACTGAAATGTGGGAGAAGTTAAGGGGAAAAAGATTGATGTTTGTTGGAGATTCGCTGAATAGAGGCCAGTGGATATCAATGGTGTGTTTGCTGCAGTCTGTAATTCCAGTAGATAAGAGGTCCATGTCTCCCAACGCGCATCTAACCATTTTCAGAGCAGAGGTAAGGCATTTACTTTCCAGTCCACTAAGCAATTAATTGGAGTCTTGAATCAAGTAAGGTTTCCCAATGATTCTATATGGCCGTGTCTCCATTCAGATACATTTCTTAAACTGGCGTAGCTTCATTGGTGTTTAGGTTTTCCAGTTCATAGTTTTCAAATTGAACGTGTTCTGCTGATGTGAAGGAATACAATGCCACTGTTGAATTTCTTTGGGCCCCGCTTCTCGTTGATTCTAATTCTGATGACCCAGTGAATCACCGACTGGATGAACGGATAATGCAGCCAGATTCAGTTCTCAGGCATGCTTCTCAGTGGGAGCATGCTGATATACTTGTGTTCAACACGTACCTGTGGTGGAGGCAGGGGCCAGTAAAGCTGTTGTGAGTATGAGCCTTATGATCTTATCCCAGGATTCATACGGAGGATTATGTTTCAGATGGAGTTAAGGATTGCTTTCTTATTGTGTGTTGATCTCGTTAATTTCGCATTTGCAGATGGAGGAGCGAAGGAGATGGGGTTTGCGAAGAAATAGATGGGCTGGGAGGGATGGAGTTGGCTATGGAGGCTTGGGCTAATTGGGTGGCTTCTAATGTCAACCCCCTCAAGAAGCAGGTCTTCTTTGTAACCATGTCCCCTACACATCTTTGGTAAGCTTCAGCCCCCTTTCCAAAAAATTTCTGTGCTCTCTTATTACCCAGCTAGATATGTTATACATTTTGCTTTGATCATATTGGATCACTAGGGTTGTACGTTTGCACTTATTCTTAGTTGCTTGGCTAGTCACCTTAAGGATTGTTTCGGTTTTCAAGTATGAAGCAATTGCAGCAGCACTGCAGCACTAAACCAAGATGTAGGAGTTTCGTTGCTTCATGTGGTGCTGTATCTGTCAAAGGTCTCCACTGTCATGCTTCTTGGGTTTGCAATATGGAGCAAGAGTGGTTATGTCCAATGCTTTATTTAAGTAAAAAAATTGGAAATTCAAAGCAGCTTGAGAGTTGTTTACTGAGATTGCGGAATCAATCCGACCAGGCGACCACAATCCCCTCCACATCCCACTTATGATTACGCCATTACTTACTCGAGAAGCAAGCTTAGGCTCAAAAGCTAAAGGCATGAGAGCTGTCCAGGGGAAAAGGGCCTCGAAAAAACCCTGTCGCGAGCTGCCATTTGGGTCATAGGGCAGACCAATGAGCCCTATTTTGTCTCCGGCGATTGCCCAACCAAAATCTGGATTTATCTTCCCTTGATCAATGAGTGAGAAAGCATCTCAACCAATATTTGAAAACTACAAGCAAACGGAAACAGCAACTTTGGCTCTATGTGTTAACTTCATACATTTTTTTGAGACTGGGTGGCATCAGCAAATATTTCTCGAAAAGCATCAGTTTTCTGTAGTAAAAATTTCCTGCACAATTTCAGTGGGTTCAAATGATACCACAGCCTTGGCTGTGGCGTAGCACCACTCGAAAATAAATTTGGAAAGACACAAAGGAGAGGGATATGGAAAGAATGAAGTAATGAAAGAGGAAGTCGTTAAGTAGCTAACTGAATATGACTCAAAGAAATAGGAAGGGATGGTTAACCCATTCATGCGTTGGTTGACACGGTAGCCATGCACAACACGCGGGTTCAATCCCCATCGTTCTCCCATCAATAAATGGACCATTTTTTTACTTTTCTTAAGGAAAACCCAGCAAGCTACGGTTTCAAAGCTAGAAAGGAGCTTTTCACTCACGAAAGAAGTCACTACTCGGGCAAGAGCACGGCAGGCTCCCTGGTCTTGGCTGCTTTTGGCGGATTGCTTACTACTGGGTTGGATCAGATGTCAACCTGCGGAGGCACCATTTGTTACTATTGGACAAATTTCTTCTTTAGTTTTCTTCTTGTGGCCCATTGGATGGTCGGTGCAAGGCCAGAAATTGGAACACATTGATTTTGCTCGTTCCCTTTCATAGGTTATACCATAGGCTATACGGTTATACCTAATACCCAACCTTGCCAAAGGGCTCAGGCAAACCCCAAATTCCCTTGAATTGAGAATAGAATTAGATCCTGTTGATGAGTCCCTCTCCCTTAGGGTGGGTTGAGTACCCCGAAAACGCCCTTCGACACAAATCTTTCAAGTCTGAACCGCGAGCTTTAATTCAAGCTGACTCTTGCCAATTACTCATTTTTTACTAGGAGTCTAGGATCATATTCTTATTAGACTATCCATCTCTCAACTTTCCCCAGAGCATTTCCCACTCCCGTTGGTCGAGCCTGTTTACACAGCCTTCCGTAAAACGTAAGCAGTTCGCTAGGCAGAAACGCTATTTTTGCATATTTTATTGTTTTGTTGATTAATGGGTAAATGGTTTCATTTGAAAAGATGAGCTTATTGTGTGTGACATGGGATTTGAAACGGCTCTGTTATGCATATAATGATATCTACCTCTTCTGTTGTTTAACCTGCAGTGATTATGTCATTGAGTAATGACTATATACAGCAGCGAATCATTTCAGCATGTGAAAAACATCTCAGTATCCATTAGTTGTCGGGATCTAGATGTTTACAGAGATTTGTTCTCTGAATGGTAGTATTATGGTCTTGAATCCATCTGGATTCTGGACTATTATTTTACAGTGATCTTCTGCTCCATCCGTTTCTTGCGATATTTGATTGTTCGGTTTCTCCTTTCCAACGTTAACCAAGTCAGATTCATGCCTATCGCTGAGAAACTGAATGGAATGATTGTTATATGTTGCATGCCTTTCTAACTTCTACAAAAAAAAATTGTCTCTGTTCATGAACAAATCTCATCACCTCTTTGCCAATTAGTTGACAAAACGCCCGATAAATTCTGCAGGAGCCGAGAATGGGAGACAAGTGAAGGAAACTGTTATAACGAGAAAACACCTATCAAAGATGAGGGCTACTGGGGAAGTGGTTCCGACTTGCCTACAATGCGAATGGTGGAGAAGGTGCTGAATAGTGTAAGCTCAAAGGTTTCTGTTATCAACATCACTCAGCTCTCAGACTATCGAAAAGATGGACACCCTTCAATTTACCGCAAGTTTTGGGAGACACTGAGCCCGGAACAATTGTCTAACCCTGTTAGTTACTCTGACTGTATACATTGGTGCTTGCCGGGTGTGCCTGATGTGTGGAATGAGTTGTTATTCCAGTTTTTGTAGGTCTTATGTAGACCGGGGGGAGAGGATTTTCGGCTTATTTAGCCCTTGTGCCAAGAAATTTGTTGATAGGTTTTTTCTCATCGTTTGAATGAAATCAGTGTTTTATGAGAATGCAATTTCCAATCTCTTTATGCTAAAGAACTCCTACGATTTGATGTAGCAAAAGAGACCCATGACATTAAATAAACTTATGTGCATAGATTTGGACACATATGTCACATCTATTGGATGCACACCATGGCCCCTCATTATTTTTCCGAATGGGGATGGTGTTGTGCAGTAGTGTGCGCAGCACTGTGCTACGCACCTCCAAGCTGTCGGATCGTGCATCTGACGGCTCGGATCTCATCTCAGCAATGAACGACTCTCGATCTTTGGTTGCCGAGATGAGATCCGAGCCGTCAGATTCACGATCCAACAGCTCGGAGGTGCGCACTGCGCAGCATGGTGCTATGTTCCTCACTACATAGAACCAACCCGAAGTTCCCCATTATTTTTTAGGACTCGTATGCATCGGATGATTCTAGACACGTCAATAACAACTTCAAAAAAGCTTCATAACTACGACTTGAAGCATAGACTCATTATGGGTGTAATCATATACAGTAGTATCTTCAAATCTGAATAGTGTAAACTAATTTTTTTTTTTTTTTTTTTTGTAAAAAGTTGGAATCTGAATCAACATAATTAATTATACATGATCGAATCTCAACTATTGATTTGGAAAAATATACGTAATTACAAGGTCGAGAATATTTCTTCCATGTCAAGTAAAACTGGGAATATAACAAAAGTGCTAATCATTTGAGAATGTCAAAGGTTATAAACACAAGAAAATGCCCTAAGGTTTTTTCTTCGTGAACTTCAAAAAAGAAAAAAAAAAAAAAAAAAACCTAAAGTTGTGGTTGCACTTCTATGTCCTATCATCCTCCTCTTTCATTGTCTGATTGAAATACAAGAGTTACAGAGTCAAGCTAATATCCCATCCCCCGCGGTATCGTCTGCTCAAAAGAGTAGCTTTTTGGCTGAATGTCTCCGACAATTTGCGAACCAATTCGGTCGAAACAAGTGCAGTATTCTTGCTCTCCCGATTCAGCATCCATGGAAACTTTGCGCGATCGTATGTTGATCGAGCTCGGTATCTCCAACGTGGGATGCTACGAAAACAAACAAACGAACGAACAAACAAAAAAATCAAACACTTGTGTTTTGCTTTACTACTTTATTTGAATCTAGAAACTAATTGGAAAAAAAAAAATTTAATGCAAGTTCACCTTCTTGAAGATGGTTCCATCTTCTTCAACATGCCACCCAGCTTCCTCGCAGAGAGCCTTCAGTATGTCGTTGTTATCGGCATGCTTGGGGAGTTTGTAGTTCCCGTGCGTTCGAAGCCCGGTGAAAATCTTCTGGGCCACGGCTCGCCTCCTTCGCTCCCTTTGCTTGTTCTTCTGACGCTCTGTCTCCGACGGGAAACGCAGTTTCGTGACGACGTGACCTTCTTTGGTGGTTTTGTGAACCAGCCAAGGCCCTTTGCTCCCCTTGATGCATCCTCTGGGAGCACTACTCCTCTTCATTTCTGCCATGACCACCCTTTCTTGTTCTCTTGATGCCTCTGGTTTCTAGACTATTTTGTGCTCTCAAACTTCTGTCGTGTCTCTGTTTATGAAGGCATACAATATATAGATAGAGACAAACCCAACATAATAAGGCCAAAAGGACGTTTGACTGGTCTCTCTCTCTCTCTCTCTGTAAATATATATGGAGTACAAGATAGGTATACATATTATTCTTCTTCTCTTTTCAAATCTCTGCAGCCCGACAAAAAAAGATTTACAATGAAAAGCAACTTTTTCTCACAAAGAAGTTCATGGTTATATAGCTTTTCCACAAAAATTCCAGCCTTTTCTGAAAAAGTTTCAACATCTGTGGACGAAATATGCATATATCCACATATTTATATGTGCAGAGACATTCGGTTTTGGCAGGAGATATATAGTACGGACCCATAATCTCTCTGCCATTTCTTGAAATATGGAGTAACAGAGAATCAAATCAACGAAATCAGGAGACAAAGAGGCTCTGAAAGCTTCTGCAGTGAGATCTGTGGTTGATGGAGTAATACGACAGTGATGAAGAACAGGTGGATGGTTGGATTTGGTCCGTGGGAAAAAGACCCCACTGGTAATCCAAAGGGGTTGGCGTGGTCGGCTTGAGACTTACCGGTTTGCTCCCTCGTAAGGTCTCGGGTTCGAAATCTTTCATGCCATCAATCCCTTTGGCGGCTTGGCGCCAATCCTCACATAACTTTATTCTGGCTTTAATTGAACCATGCAAGTGGACGGATTGATTGATCTCCCATGATTAGTCGATGTCTGCGTAAGCTAGCTCGAACACCTAAGCCATAAAATAAAAAATAAAAAAGAGACCCCATTGATATGGTGTGGATGCATCTCTGTATAATTTCTGAGAAATTAAAGCATCTTGTGAGGAATATGGTACAGGCCAAAAGTACTAAACACTTTACAGCCTCACTGTTTTGGAATGGAGGGGAACAATGGTGCAATCTTCTAGGCACCAATATTCAGAGCAAAACTTTTTAAATGGTTCATGAATCCAAATAGTTCATTCATTCATGAACTTCAATCCGAAAATAAGCCATTTTTTTGTGCTAAACTTATCCAGCTCGTTGAACGACCAATACTCCAATCTGACCGTCGTTCAGCTCGTGAAGAACTAGTTGAAGGTCGATTTGTTACATAACATACCAAACTTTGACAACCTACTGTTCGGATTAACAATCTTATACGCTGTAGTTTACTAGTTTTTAATCACGACATCCACTCAATTAAACCAAGCTAATCGAGATCCACTCAACTAAAGCTGGATGACTCTAGCCGAAGGGTACCGCTAAAACATGTCCACCAGCAACTCCACTTATCTGAAAATGAAAATGTTGTCCACGATTCACCCCATGAAGGGAAAATCTCATACACACCCTTCTGTAATTCAACATGCCATTTATGAACAGAGTCAAAATCATGTACAAAATCCTTGATCCTGCATGTCTGTACAACTGCTGAGATTAACTTTGAGGTGAGCTGGGAGGCAAACCTATGGGCCAGACTTAGGTTAATTTAGGTTGTCCCCAGTCCACCCAAAGAAAAATTTAAAAACAAAAGCTGGAAACGAAAAAATGTACGAGGGTGCAATACAGGCAGATTTCGGGGACGAACTTGCTATGTCCATGACACCACCCAAAATACACTTCCACTTGAGAAAAATGCAATGGTACTATTTGGCCATTGAACCTTCCAGCATCAAGTGCTCAGCTTTGCTTCAGAAAAGGAAAAGTCTATAAACACAACATATTTACACAACAATCTGCACAACACGTCGATGTAACAGTTTGGTTGTCGTACAAAAGCATCTTCCTCAATTGTCAATAAAACTGTGTCGTGTGAGCATGTTGTGCCCATTGTGCGCCCATGGTTGTTCTAATAGCATTACTCTTCCGAAAATGGTTCCAGAGCAAGACCTGCCAAGAGTGTCGACTATATTGCAGTTCAAGTCCTAAAATGAGGGGCAGAAACTGTTGACTAGGAACTGCTTTTATACCCATGGATGAATGATGAAGCTACTCTGCATCATATTGGACAACAAAGTTGCCAAGCTAATGCCTTGCGTCCAAATCATCACCTACAAAGGGAAAAATGAAATTCTTAGATTTTATGCAATTGAATATTTGAAACTGCAAAGCTAGTTCTCCGTTTGTTAGCTCGAGATGCCAACATCTACTATGTCTGTCTTCTTACCATAGAATTAGAATTCAAAGTTAACGAAAACTCCTGTCAGGCAAATCTGCTTTTCTGACAGTAAAAAGGATGCACAGTATCAAATGACTATTTGGATTCATTCGATCAAGCATATTGATACTGATATCACACCATAAAAGGATGTGGGAAGAAAAAACATACTACTCCCTCCGTCCCAAAATGTTTGTCTGGTCCGCAAAACAGAGTGTTAAAAATAATACAAATTTTGCAAGAAAAATTCAAAAGTTTTTCAACAACTTACTAGATATCAATGAGTATTTTTAATTTGTGAAAAAAGTTTGAATCTAAAAAAATTACATTATTTTTAAGTTATCGTTTTGCGGACCGAACAAACAATTTGGGACGGAGGGAGTACAAATTATTGCCAATTTATTATGTAAAGCTCAGGGAGAGTTTAAAACAAAGCTTGGCCTTTAAGAACGACTATTGGACAACAAGATATATATGCTGCTGTTGAAGCGAAGATGCAGATAAGAATCCAAAAGGCAAATAAGAAGCTCACATGTCAGCGTGATAAGCTCCTTCGACATTTAACCTTCATCGTTGCCAATAATAGATAAGACCTTCTGTCTAAGCTTCTCAATTGTCTGCATGAAAAGGGAAAAGAATGTCGGTCTTTCAAATTGCAAGCACCCCAAGCCTCTAGAATCAACACCATATTGACTTAACAATTCATACCGAACTAGAGATCTTTGCCCATCTTTCAGCTGAAGCAGCAGCTTTCTTCAAGTGAGAATAATGCACATGATCATAACTTAAAGAATAGGTGGAATTTTCTGTTGTATCTGCCACCCAGAGATGATTGATTTGGTCATTGGCTCTTTTAATGAGGTTATAGAAGCCAACCTGCAAAGGAGGTTAATTTAGCATTCCTTTAATAAGAAAATTTTCATTTGTTAAATGGGTTGGAACTTGGAAGCAGCTAATATCAGATGGGATCTCATCAACAGGAAAATCACAATTGTTCTGCTACATAGTAAAGCAGCTGTAAATAGCAAGCACATAAAGTTCAAGAGCCATTCTCAAGAATGATACGAATCAATATCTAATGAGGAACATAAACCAACTCTGGAAGGTATATAGATGAAAAGTAAGTGACTTCTACAACAAAGCTAATTCTACTTTGTAACCCTTGAATAAGTAATAGAATAAGATTTTTAAGCATCATCTCTGGGTTTGCTATGCCAAAAGTTTGTCTGCTATTAGTGGTTTATGTAACATGCAAAATCATGGATTAGACATCTAGAATGTCAGTACGGTGGAAGAGGAAAAATGAGAAACATAAAATACACTGCACACACTAAAATGAAGTACTCACCACTGATCCAACAAGGTTGTGGTTGATTGGTGCAAATGAATTGCAATCATTGTATGGTAAAGAGAAGCTGATGGCAAGCAAGGAACTTGATGTCTGTTCTAACTGGGACTCTGATATTGATCCATCAGTCACAAACACCCACTGCTTCTTTTGATGAGTATCTGAACATACCTCTCCCACGCTTACAACCAATGCAGCAATATCAAATTCACTGAGTACGCAAATGCAAAACAAACTTTGTGAAGACAAGTAGTTACGGCAAAAGAAACAAAAGTATTTCTATTAGGCAGAGTTGAAAGGCGCACCTAGAGAGAGGAACATCCCCCAAATTTGACAGAACGACTGATTTGCGGGGACTGAAGAACCTACAAAAGCCAGTTATGAACTGGATTCAGTTTCATTGAGCTTCAAACAAACAAAAAGTTAATGATAATCATGTACAGGCTTTACTCGAAATCCTCAGTTGCTGAGACAGATAAAGGCACCCATTTGGTAGTACATCCTTTTGCATGCAAGTAAAGGGTATCAGACTCGGATCTTGATGGGATAAGCCCTGCAACAGCATAAGCTTTCCCCTCAACCAGCTCCAATTTCTGTGACAGCAATGAGTAACTTAGCTATATCGTATTAGGAAAATCAATAACAAAACTATGGAAGGAAAAAAGAAAGGCGAGGCTAAAAAGAAACACATTGCCAAGAGCGTTACGACTCGCCTGCTTCTCGGTTGGGTTCCAGATGGTTATTAAGCCTATCCTTGGGCTAACTCGATTTTCACGAGTTAGCCCCGAGACTCTCACCCTCATAAATGGGGTGACATCTCTTTCGCTTAGACCAGCCTCTTCAAGAGTCTTTTCAATTGATTTCTGGATGTCTGTTTGCCTAATTGCCTGAAACCAGGAATGCTGTGGTTATCAACCTGATTCAAGATACAATCACTCCAATCTGCAATGAAAGCATCTGAGCCTCACCTCTTGTTTTGCTTGATAAGTAGCAAAAGAAGTCAGTTGCTCTGAAGTCATCTCTGCCATTAACATTTCAGGTTCAGCAGAAGTCTCTAATAACTTCAGAATTTTTGCACCTTCTTCACTATCATTGTCATTATTAGTATGGCCTTCTTCGATTCCCCTTTGAAACTCAGACATAATGCCCTCTGCAATGACAGAGCGCCTACAAAAGCAACAGTTGGTCTAATGAAGCAGAACCCAATGATGAATTAGCAAGAACATAAGGAAAACCATCCTGTTTGGACATTTTGTTGCCCAGGAAAATCAAGAGTTATTTTATTCAAAGAATAGATTAGTTTCTTTTTTCAGTACTCTATGCTGCACCAAGCATCAGATATATTTAACTTATCATTTTGAGAGAATTTTCCTCTACTGCTTGTGACAGTAAATAGGAAACAAAGCCCACAAATTACCTCATGTTCACATCATTTCAGGATAAATTGGTAAGCCTAGACGATGGCAAGTAGGGAAAACAAGGAAGTATTAAGCTCTCAAATGCTGGGGCACAATGCATTCCTGATCTTTTTATTGGCATCTCACAATCAACCCTAGAGAGAATTAAAAACAAAGACAGGAGGGGGAAAAAAAGAAGGAAATACAGACAGTGCAACCAATCATACCAGATCCCAGCACGAAAGACAATATACAAGCTCATGTAAGTGACTCTCTAGTGCTCTTCCTGTGACCAACATCACTGTTTCAGCATTCTTAAGTTTCTTCTTCCAAATCCGCTTAAAAGCAGTATCAATAACCTAGAGGTAATATACTATGTCATGGTCACCGCTTTCACTCCAATATCATGGTCAGTGGTCACTGTTCCCGTCAAAATTACCTTTTAAGTAAGTTAATAGCACTACATTAAGAAGAAGAAGAAGCAACAATAATTAAGATCAACTCGAGAGAAAGAAGTGCATTGTGCCAATAACAAGATCAAGTTCTGCAATTACTCGATGTTACAAGGCAAAGAACTGATAGAAGATTTAAATGCGAATAATTTAGTTATCATGACATGGAGGAAGATACGGGATGCATATGGCAATTAAGACAACATCTAACAAAGCTCAAGTTCAAAAAGCTATAAAGAAGAGGGAAGCAAAACTTAACCATTCAGACCTAGTTTTTCTTCATATTTGGTGCAGAATAAAGACATCCAACATGACACAAGGCGCTGTTGTCCATTACCATTGAATTTTTGCACCATCCAAGATGGACTGAGAATCTCATGCTAATCCTAAAAGACCTAGTTTTTCAAGGCGAGGGGAGCAAAACTTAATTACACAAGACCTAGTTCTTTATTTTTTTTAAAACGGCTAGTTCTTCTCTATGAGTGGTGCAGAATAGAGACATCCAATATCACATAAGGTGCAATGTCCGTTACCATTTAACTTTTTGCACGATACAAAAGAAAACACTGGACATATCAGGAGAGAATTCTAATGTTATTCTACAAGATAAAAATCAGAATTCTGTTGAAAGGTATCCTCACATACCCTTTAGGCCACACAAGCTCCACATCAGTTGATTGCAAATGGCATAAAAATTCTCTTTAACAAGTCATGATTTGTGCTAAAGAAAGTACAACTGAACACATGAACCTTAAAATGCACTGAATCAAAAGCAAGAAGGGAAAAGAAATACTCAAGTAGGTGATCATGACCATCATAAAGGCCACAAAAGAATGGTCAGAAGGAAAACAATTTTGCACTTATAGTTTGCTTGATAAGATAGGATAGAATCACCTTTGGTTATGTAAGTGTATCATTTTAGCTTCCAACCTCTCTGATCTAACAATAAATCTCCCGTCACTTAACCTGGATGGGATAAACAAACATGGTTGCTTCACATTAAAAGCATAGGGAAAAAAATGTGGATAAAGGCAAATCAACTTCAGATCACCTTTCCCTGTAGAGAACAGGGTATATCCGTGTGACTCCAACTAATGTACTAGGCACTGGACCTCCCATACCCTTGATGCATCTAAATGCTAATGGAGCACCACCACCCTTGCCTTGAGATAAAGATCAGAAATTCATGTGTGAGCAAGCAAGATTAAACGAAACTGAAAATAGGCTCCTGCAAGATAATAAGCACAAGTTGACAACAAATGCACGTGATGGCTTAAACACTTACATAACCCTAATCGGTCAGCCCAATGAGCTCTATACGTCCCATTTATGTGCAGCAGAAGATTAACTGTGCTTGATGCCTGACATAGACAAGAAAAATAACTAAGTCAAATCCTATAGCTATGATAGAAGTTTCCGCTATTTGACTTGTTTATGAACCTAAACTGGGCAATAACCTGGAGAGGTGAAACAGGCCCCACCCAGCCACACAATTCAGCACCCCAGATCTTCCAATGACAACATAAACTGTTAGCAATAGGAATTCCCAACTGAAGATTATCTAATCAAGAGGAAAAATGGCAAAGATTGAAACCAAACAAGTACCCTAAGTTTCTGCCCCACAAACAGTTTCCCAGTGGCCAGCTTCTTCAATAGTAATGCATCTAATAGAGCATTGATTGAGTACCTATAAGAAAAATGGCACTTAGATACCCCAAAACTTATGTGTATAGCATGTGTCTCCGTACTAGCATTTCTTTACCATCCGTCAGTTAATTCTACTTTTGTTGCTGTACCATCTTCAGCACCATTTGATGCCAAAGGCAGAGTTTCTGCTGGCAGATCGCAGTTGGAATGAATAGATGATATGCACAGTACCAACATTGAAGAGGGTGGTTGATCTCCTTCTAGAATTCTCTTAATAGCAGATCGGTGACCATGATTTACTTCTCTCTCATACCTGTGCAAATGCATCAGAAACTGTTATCATAGATGCATTAGAAACACAAGCCCAACCATAGTACCATACATACTGATTTAGATACCTATATTTTAACTCTTCAAGCACATTAAAAATTGTACATAATTTCCCTAATGATTTGGAAGGATAACATCTCTCATAGCATGCTAGCTTCCAAACGATCCACTTGTAGTGATTCACAACCCACCTACAGATAAATAGAAAATTGATAAGTTATGACTGTGAGTGCTTCTTATCCAGTAATGAATAATACTTCTAACAAACAGCATAATGCTTCAACTGCTGACAAGTCCAAAGTTTGAGGATACAAAATAATACTCTTTAGAAACATATTGCACTGAAGCTCCGAACTGAGCCAACATGTGGTAGAAAGCTTCAGATCCAATGCACTCCACACCAGATCTATCGCGGAACATGTACTTTTCTGCATTTTCAGGATTCATTCTTCTTATATGGCATGGTGATTGCTTCAACTGGACAATAGGTACCATAAAACTGTTATTAGCCCAAAAGTAAAGTCATTCAGAGAAGACAAATAAGCAGCACTTGCAGTATATACATACTGTATTAAGATGGAATGTGGGTACTCCAAAGTATTCCTTGATATACATTCGTGGAACCTGAAAAGGATATCGAGTGGAAACCCGTCTTCTGCAATTGGATTCTTCAGGTGCTAAAGTGGACATACCTAGTTCAACCAAATGCCTTAGACATGTCAACCATGAAAAACAAAAAGAAACAGATGAGTACCCAAAAAAGGTTATCTAAAAGACCTCATAGAGTTACCGCTAGGAGCAGACACTAGGTTATTCAGGGGGGTAATGAATCTTGAATTGCGGGGTCTCTTGAATGTAGAGATAGAACTCCTTGCAATTCTCCTCTTTTCACCAGTAGTAAGTTTACTTTCCATATGAGCCATGCCAATGTTATTTGAAATATCAGCTAGTGGCCGGCCCAATGAACTTCCTCGTGGATTAGTTCTTGAAGTGACGCCATTCACCAAAGAATTGCCCACTTCTACATGAGAAGAAGGCCTACCACTTGGAGGCTTTTGATGACAATTTGTATTATCAGACATCTTACAAGTACTGCCAAAATCCTCTGCATCAAATTTCTTGATCAAGTTAATCCCTAAAGTTACATTCTGGGACACGAGTGATGATTGCATTAGGTTAGACCCTGGTCGCAGAGGGGACACAAAACCCTTTGATACATGTTTGCTGTTTGCTTTTTCTTGATTATGATTAGATAACGGGTAGTTCTCTTTGTTAGAATTGTTCTCGTCCAAACTTCCTTCTTTAAAAAATGAGAAAGATGGACTATTCACATTCCCTTCGTCAAACAATGTTCCTAGTTCCAGGTCACCGAGAAGGCTCTTTGCACGCTGCAATGCATCACCTGAAACTGAGATGGATCTTCCACCGGCAGTATGAAACTTTATTGGAGGGCACTTGGGATCAGAACGTATAAGATCTGGAATAGCTTCTCTTTTTGAATCACTTCCAAATGAACTAGTCTTAAAATTTAGTAGAGTCATTGGAGCTGCAGTAGCATTCTTATGACATGGGGTGGTAACTCCCTGTCTTGTCTCTAGTTGAGATGAGCTTCGCCAACCAAAGGGTTCCTCAGAGGCTGACTGATTATTTGAATGTTTGAGGCCTGGAGGAGTATCGTGATTGTAACTTTCTTCCAACCCCAATAGTGTCTTTGCTCTAACAAGACCAGTGGAAGATATGTTAACCTTTTTCCCTGAACCTGTCTGGAACATTGAATTAGAGAAGCTGCATCCGAAATCATTCCCGTCACAGAATTGGCCTGCAATTGTTAGAGTTTGAGAGCATCTCCATAAGAAAACCTAACCTCAAACAAGAAACTAACAAACAAAGAAAAAGATGGTACAGTGCAGAAATAATAAACTCCTGAAAGTGTAGAGTCCATTACTTTGCTTATAGATTTTTACAGCTTGAGGTGAAGCCTTTGAAATTACCAGGGGACTAAACTAAGCAGTCAGCATCTTCAACTGAGCAACGTTTGTCCCGTAAGAGCATCTCCAATGGCTTCTTAGCTAATTGACTTGCTAAAGCTACATTTTTTGCAATGAATAAATATAAAATGCATTTTTTAAAGCATTGTAGCTCCTGTCCTGTGGTACAAATGTTGTTTCTTCTAAAGTACTCACAACAAGCTAAGTGAAATGCACTATAAGGCCATCAGTAAGGAGTTGCCACAATTTAGCTACATCTAAACTTGTACAAATTTTAGGGACAACGAACAGCAATTCTAAGACATAGCCACAGGTTTAGCTAGTCATTGGAGACGAGAAAATTAAACTTCAGTCTGTTTTTTTTAGTGAAGTTATTCCATTGTAATTAGACCTGATAAGAATGGAATCCCAAAACGTATAACTTTGATCATGCAATAGAATCCCTTATACCTCACCATAACAACCCCTTTTGCCTAATTTTCCATCCAATTTGCTTCACACACGTATTCAAATTCACATACGTTTTTGGGAAACTGAACAATACCGGTGTTAATGTCAAGTACCACCAACAAATGAACAATATAATGATAATATCATCAAAAGGAGAAGAACATCGGCTACCTGTATCGGCCAAGGCATCCCCTTCGTCGCCGAGAATAGATAATGCTTTCGTTATGGAAGATTGCTTCACCGAAACCGATTTTCCCAATCCGCTTCGGAACATCGGAGGGCTCTCGAGATTTCCTTCGCCATTCTCTAATAGCTCAGAACACCCTGTGTTGTTTTTTATTTAGAGAGGGAGAGAGAGACGGAAAGGTTTATCTATGTATGCAGAGAGAGAAGAGTACCTTGAAGCAAGAGATCGGCCATGGAAGGGAGAAGAGGAGTGGAGTTAGGAGGTGAGATCGGAGCGGCTTCTTCTTGTTGTTGCAGTTTGATGTGGAGCCGTTGATCGGAGATCTCCCACCGGAAGTTGCTGTCGGCGTCGGAGAAGATCTGCCACGTCGACATTCTCAGGCGGTGTGTGGATTTTCTGCGCAGATTAGGGCTTCTTCGGGATTTAGCTGGGGAAAAAGGAGCGACATCGACGTGTGTTGTTTTACTGTAAGAAGAAGAAGGCGGGAAGTTCAAAAGAAATGGAGAGAGGAACAAAAGCCTTATGGGCTCAGGGTCCACTAAAACGGCCCATTCTCCGTTTACTGGGCTTGAAGACCGTTTCCATTCCGCTAAGAGAAATAAAATTTATTTTTTGAATTAAGGGTGATTTTTCTCCCATTCGTTAATCCTAGTCTACTCTAGGGGTGGACATCATGTCGTGTTTGTGTCGTGTCATTTCTTGTTTCGTGTCTTTTCGAATTCGTGTCAAAACACCTATTAACATAAACGTATCAAATATTTTGACACTAACCCGACCTGCTTAAAATCGTGTGTGTTCGAGTTGACACTATTAAGACCCTTTTATTTTTTTAAATATTTACATAGAATTATATATTTTTCAGCGTTTTGAACGAACTACTTATTTGATTTAATAACAAAAATTAAAGATATTTTCATTACCATCATAATCATAGGAACGATAAAAACTGGCCAAATCTTGACATTGAAAATTGCCTCAAGTCACAACTAGACATAGGTCTCAAAATTAAATAATTTTCGGCTAAAAAAAAAAAATTTACCACAAATTATAGAATAAGTCTATACAAATTTTAAATTAAAAGACTAGGCCTAAATAATGAAAAATAATAATCATTTCAATAAGCCTAAATAAATTTAATTAATTTTGGACTCTTTAGCATGGAAACTCAAGTGAATAAGTGATTAGGAGATTAGAAATTCAATTGGTTTTGATTTAAAAAATCTCCAATGTGTTCTAATAGTATACATATCTTATTTTTTCATAATTATATCAATATGTTTCTATACACATTAACCAAGTATGATTTTGAAAAATCAAATCTCTTATGTACTAATTAGGAAATTCAAAATAATCAAAACTTATTGTGCCGTGTCATGTTCGAGTCGTGTCATTTTGGGTTAACATGTTGACATGGAAAATTATACAGTTATTTGTGTCCTTATCAAGTTACTCGAGTCAAATCCGTGTTTGACCCATTTAATTGTCGTGTTGGCGGGTCGTGTCATACTCGTGTTCGTGTCAAAAAGTGTTCGACCCAAACCCTATAACTTTGAGTCGTGTCTGGAATTCCCACCCCTACTCTACTCTATCCTAGGAGAGTTGGGAAGGGGGATTGGTGCTTACAGGAATTAAAGGTGATGTATTGTGAAAAAATGATCTGTCTCGTAAAGCGAAGAATACGTAGTCAAAAAATAAGAACCTTAGTGGGATGGGTTCATAAAAAAAAAATGTTTTGAGATTTATACTTATCAGTTTCACTTTTACAGTTTTGATAAACACGTTTAGGCTAAGTTTCTCCTATTGTCTAAACGGATTAAACAGGTTAAACCCATAAAAACATTGATTTCAAGACAGGTCATTCTCGTCACATACATCAACTAAAAGTTCATTTAGCGGGGAAAAAAACTCGTCTGAAGTCTTTAAGGTCTACACATTACAACCCTAAAGCATTTATTACTTCTCGTTTGGCCCTTAAATTTCTTCTAATTTGATGTTTCTAACTGTTGATAATTTGGTAAGTTGGTTGAATTTTTTCCACGAAAAAACACAGCATGGCACAAGAACCTTTATGTCCTTTGGCACTACGAATTCAAAATGTTATGACTTGCCTTGCCTGCAGATGTGCACAAAGAATGAGATCCAATTGTCTCTTGTTCCCATTTAAAATCTGGCTTTCGATCTTTCTCAAAATCAACCAAAAATCATAATACTAGTACTACATTTTAAAATCTCATCCTATCCTATCATTTCTTTTCTTTTCTTTTTTCCCAGCGAAATTAGCATTGTTTGTAATAATTAGTGAGGTTTGAACCCGCTATCAAATGCATGAGAGTACATAGTGTCTACCACTTGGCTAGCACTCCAATCACAAAAGCTCAAACTTTCAATTTTAGATTGTAGTAGCATTTACTAGTGAATTAATCACCAATGCATTTTTATTTAATTCGACCAACATGATATGCACAATTTGAAAGAATAATGCAAAGCAACCAATACATAAAACAAAGAGAACAAAACAACACACGATCACATTCTTCATCCCAAACAGATCTTTGCATCCTGACATATATAAACCCCATGGGTGAGGATGCACAAAATTAGGACATGAACAACAAATATAGTACAAAACATATATGGTGTCTGGCAAGTTCAAATTTGGGCAGGTTTAAGCCACCATCAATCGCAAAGCCACCATCAATCTCAAAAGGCAAAAACCACCAACAATCAAACCACGAGAAGCACCACTGCCAGTAGCAGTTCTGGAGATGAACTGTTGGTTGTTTCACAATTCAAGCTGGGCTATTGTGTCTGGGCACTTTCCTCTTCAAAAATCTACAAGATAAACAACATTACAGTTGTAAGAGGTTCATGAAACTGAGAGAGGTTATGGGATAATGACAATATCTATGCTATCATGTGGAGACATACGTTAATAAAAGTTGGTTAAACTTTTGTATCTAATGCAATAAATTCACATCATGATTCACAATCTTTCAAACTTGTTTTGGACGGTCCGGGCGGGTACCACATGTCAAAGTTTTTGGGTGGCGAGCGGATACCACACACGTGGTACCCCGTCGATCCCAGCCGGACAGTCCGGATTTTAAAGAGAGAAAAAGAGGAGCGAGAGTGGTCGGGTGAGGGGAGAGAGAGGGAATAAATCTGGGCCGTCCAAAACATGTTTGGACGGCTGGGATCGCCGACGGGTACCGCCACGTGGTACCCGCTTGGCACCCAAAAATTTCTCCCCAAGGAGGCATCCGTAAATTAGATCCAAAAGAACAATGTCATGATTTCAATGACTAGGTATGAACGCGTTTTACGCGAGAACGACAAGCCGTGAGAGACACAAAACAACCAAACACAATACAAACTACGTTAGGACCTAGACCGATCCTTAGTCCTCCCCTCCTCCACCTCACATAACCCTCTGCCAGATCAACATCTGTTATCTTCCAAGGAAGTCCAGTCCGGTGATCTTCCACATATACGATAACGAGAGAGAAAGTGAATAGCTCAATTTTAATGATCTTTCAAGGCGATCATCGCATCATAGGTCAATAAAATTAAGAAGCATAGACACGAACGCATGATACAAAAGGAAACTGCTGACACAAAAAGCATAGATACGAACGCATGATACAAAAGGAAACCGCTGACACAAAAAACCCCCGAAAATTGCAAGACACGACATGGGCAGACTCGTGCAAGATACAATTACATGAGTTGGTTAGGTACGCTGATTAAAAAAAAATGGTACGCAAGGTAAGCCCAAGAAGAGAAGTTACAAAAACCATGCTTGTCCCCAAGATGACGAATAACAAGGACACGGATAGTACAAGATGGTAGCACAAAAATGGTTTTATTACATCAACACAAGAATTCTGTAGCGTGAATGGCTATGCAGTTATCAAGGCTGGATACTACCAGAAAACCACAAACAATAATTACACTGGAGCCTAGAGCAAGGAATACAAAAGTGTAGCCATATTACAGATCCTCCCAATTTGGCTCTTTACAGCTATAGAGAAGATTTGGGTTAGGAAATTGACAAGAGAACATTACAGAAAATCATATCAAACCATGCCATGAGGGTTCTAATTAATGGGCAATATATTGGGAAAAAGAGGAATGTCAATCACATCCAGAAAAAGTAACTAATCTAGAGTCTATAGCACAAACCTTCTAAAGACAGGAACCATAGAGTACTTACTACTTAGTACAGGTGCCCCACAGAAGTTGAAGAGATGCTACATTAGTGCATGCAAGAACACTAGAAAAAAACAAATGAAGAGGAACATGGCCAGTCAAATATGCTTTTGTTATCACTTTCAGACAAGTTTCTTTCTGGAGCACAAGAAAAGAGATTTTGTGGACACAGAAAGTAGAAATACCTTAGCCAGAACAAAAAGAAGCAAGCATAAAGAATCTATCAGAACGTCTGGAAGCCCCGCCTCTATCACAAGGCACTCTAATGATTTGTCCCCATTCAATGAAAAGCTGGTATATTGAGGAGACCTAACTCCTAAGATAGAAATGCAAGCTAAGCTACAAACTTCTTACATATCTAATAAGACTAATAAGCCATTAGCACCATGAAGCTGTGACTCTGTGAGTAAGAGAGGAATGGTACCTCACAACTAACATGGCAGCCTGATTCCAACTTAAGGATTTGGAATAGGATAAAATAAAAATACAGCCACGCCGGAATCTATCCAAAACCTCTATTACGCATTAAAATCATCTTCCTGATCACTTATTCTATCAGAAGAAGTCATAGTCTCATAGATCAACACTCATAATATTTATTGGATTCACATTTAAGGGAAAATTTGCTGATAATGAAGTAATCTGCATGATTACTATAAACAGACGAATAAACCAGTACCGGACAGTTTCACATCACAGAAAATTAAGGAAATAGAAGTATCTCAAAGGAGGACAAAACAATTACCTTCAATAACAAAAAGAACACGACCAAGTTACAATCAACTACTCCAAGCCTGCAACTCGGTACCTCAGCTTCATATTGTGATTTTCCTGCCATGTTTTACAAGTTTGTTAGTTAGTTCCATTCAAACCCATAACATCACAAGTTTTATTATCAAATTCCACACCCAAAAACACAACTCCAACATCTTACTGCTACAACAGTAAATTACTCCCAGTGCAAAGACACACAAGGCAGTGTTTGATTTACAGGAATAAATCTCAAATAGAATGATCATCCCCTTGGTTTGCTCATCCCAACTTTGGATTGAGAGAAAGGGTGTTGTAAGAATGAGCTCTCTTTCGACCCATAGGAGTGATTTGGTGAGAAACCCAAATCCTTTCTTTTCTTCTCTTACCAAACCAGTCAATCTAAAGCGGTCATAAACCAGATCGTCATTCACCAATTCAGGCGAATGGCCATTCCATTGGGACCTAAAATCATTCCAGCGAACCAAACACTATCCAATTACCCGAAAAACCATTCCCCAAATTCACAAAAACATGCTCTCAAGAAACAGTACACCCTCACCTGCTCCATAACCCTAGCTGACCCCTTCTCCACAACCCTTGCCAATCCTTCCAACTTGGCAAGCATTTGCTTATACAAATCCTCCAACTCCCCCGTATACTTCCCCGCTTCCGGCCCCACCAACCGGCTCAACCGCCCCGCATCAAACCCCACAGTACGCAAATCCACCTCCTCCCTCTGATCCTTCTCACCCCCCTTCTCACAATTCCGATCCTCGGCCATCGAATTAAATCTCGCAGGATCGCAATCCATCAACGGGAACGGCGAATTAGGGCAGAACGAGCCGTAATGCCCCCGGAAAGCAGGCCCGATGTTGACCACGTCTAGGGTTTTTGCCTCGAAGGACTCGTCCGAGATCCGGAACTGGTACGCCCGGTACTCGTGCGTGTGGATAAGGGGGTTGTGGAACGGTGTCGTGAGGAGGAGGAAGATGCAAGGTGGGAGAGTGTATGTTTGAGTGGAGTTTTGGACTTGGAAGGAGAACTGGATCTTGGAGGAGAGGGAGGAGGTGACGTGGGCTTCGCGCATGGAGGGACGGGAGGGGGTGCGGCGGCGGGCGGAGAACCAGCCGAGGAGGGAGTCGGAGGTGGGGGAGGAGGTGGAGGTGGAGGAGACGAGGTTGCGGAGGGAAGGGAGGTGGAGTAGGCCGGAGGGGGAGTAGAAGGAGGAGGTGGAGGAGGAGCAGAAGAAGGAGGTGACGGTGGCGACGAGAGGTGGGGAGAGGGAGGTGGGGGAGGGGTGGTCGGAGAGAGTGGTGGTGGGGAGGGGGGTGACGTGGCCGAAGAGGAGGCCGTCGACGTCGGAGGGGGAGGAGGAGAAGCGGTGGAGGAGGGAGGAGAGGGTGGGGCCGGAGATTTGGATCTTTTCGAGGGGGAGGTCGTCCATGGGTTCGGAGCGTCCTAGAATAGCCGAACTGGAGTCTGGAGAGAGAGAGAGAGAGAGAGAGAAAGTGTTCTCAAAGACTGAAAACCTTGTTGACGACGGCTTTTACCTCACTTGGGTACGACGCCGTTTCGAAAGTTTCATCTGATGTTAGGCCTTCCGCTGAGCTAAATGAACTGAAGCCTATGTTTTTACGAATTTCTGAGTAAGGCTATGCTATTTGCAACCACAAATTTTCTGAACGTAGTCTGTTTAATCTATGGTAAATAATTCTATTATCATATGCACATGAATTATTTACCATGGGTTAAACAGACTACGTTCAGAAAATTTGTGGTTGCAAATAGCATGACCCTTCTAAATAAGGGGGTGTTTGGGAGCCTACTTTTTAGCTTTTCATTTTCAACTTTTTGCCTTTTTGGCTTTTGGGATTATGATCAGAATGTATTTTGTATTTGGTAGAGTGTTTGGATGATATGTGCAGAATGCATTTTGCAGCTGGAGTAATGTTTAGGAGATATGGAATGAAAATGAATTATGGTTTGATTTTTTACTATGTTGCCCCCGGTTATTAATAATGGTGTATAATGTATATAAATAATGTTTTAATCAATTTTTTTAAAATTTACTTCCGAAATTGCTTATGTACATGAACTGAAAGTGTCCCCCCTTTTTTTTTAATTATATTTTTATTATTTCAATTATTGCTCTTACTTTTCCACCAAAAATGTTTTTATGTTTTAAATTAAATTAATAATGTAGTTTCAACCAACGTAATGGAAAAATCAAACAGTACAACATTACAGAAATAATTAATCTAAACATTACAACATTACAATACAAAATATTACTTAAATCCGAATTAAACCAAACAAGAATCCGACTCCACCAAGAAGCAACTGGCCCCAAAAAGAACCTCAAACATATCCGAAAGTGGAAGGCATGGGAAGAAGGATAAGGATGCCCGCCCTTGCATCGCCAGAATCTTCTAGTTGACCAGAGAATTGGGTCACAAATCCGATGGAGAGACTATCCAGTGGCTTCTTCAGCAGGCCGAGCCGTCGATCGTCGCCGCCACCGGAACCGGGACAATCTCGGCCTCGGCTTTAACAACGGCCGACGGCTCTGTTTCCCACCACGGGACCTCAATTTCAGCTAGCTTGCATCAAAGAATTGAGGAATTAGGTGGACAGGGTAATAGCAGGGCCAATTGGTCAATAGTTGGACCTCATTTGGCCACAGCAGGGGTATGGTCCCCGGCTGCTGTTAGTGGTTTTGGGTTTCAGCCATCGTCTGGTCCATCAACGGGGACTTTAGGAAGTGAGAGACCGAATTATCTGCAAAAAATTGGGGTTTCTGGCTTTGAATTGCCAGTTAGTAATTTAGGTTATATGAGTTTCACATCGATTTTGGGTGGTAGTGGAAGTGGGCAACAGCAGGTGCCTGGGTTGGAGCTTGGGCTATCACAAGAGGGGCATATCAGTCTTTTTGGCATGGCTGGATTCGAAAATGGGAAAATGAGAATTGAAAAAGCTCCTAAAACCAGATTTTCCGTTCCTAAAACCAAATTTTCCGTTTATGTCTAGAAACTTGAAATTGGAAAACCCATTTTACCCAAAACCCATTTTCCCTCTTCCTGCCAAACACCCAAAACTCGAAAATGAGAATTGGAAAATGTAAAACCAGGCCATCCAAACACCCCCTAAGTCATTCACATATATATATCAAGTAGGGTAAAGTACGGATTACCTCATCGTGGTTTCGCCGTTTTGCATATCACCTCCCTGTGTTTAACTAATGATCACTTCACCTCCCTGTGGTTTTGGATTAAAGTGCAACCGTTACTTTTTCCGTCTCAATTAACGGAAAGTAGAGTACACGTGCATTGTTTGAGAGTGGGAAACAAAAAAGTAGTTACTGACATCAAAATCAACTGCAAAAGGACTATATTACCCTTTTCTTTATCTTCTTCCTTAAACCAACATAGAACCATATCAATTTAACCTAACCCATAAAGTTCTCACCCCCAGCCACCAACGTGCTGCAGCTCACCAGTTGTAAGGACCCGTAATTTTAAATTCCACTTATTTTAATTAATTTGAATGTGGACGATCGTATTTCGGATGGAATATCATTTTTCTTAACGTGGTATTACGGATTGACGTGCATCGTTATGTAATGGAAGTTTGGTTGGTCGTTGAAAAATGTGTTTCGTTGACGTGAGGGTGTTTGGGGGTGTTGTGAGTGTGTGTGTGGTGATCGGAGGTTGACTCGTTGAACGTTGGACGAGTTTGCAAAATTTTCAGATTGGTTCCGGAACCCCTGTTTTTGCCAATTCCGGAACACTTATCTGCAGATCAGTTCCGGAACCCCCATTTTTGCCAGTTCCGGAACCCACTTCGAATTTTCTGAAAATTTGGGTCGCGTGTCAGACCACTTTAAGAGCATTACCTTTACTCTTTTTACACTCCATAACCACGAAATCAACCCTAGAGCTCTCTCTCTCTCTCTCATCTCTTTCCCCTTTTTACTTCTCTCTTCGATTTCATCTCCTTCAAGTGAGATTTCGAAAAAAAATTCAAGAATTAAAGTTGCTCTATGAAGCAAGAGCTTTATATCTATCCAAGAAAATTCACTATCGGATCACTTTGAAACTCCTTACCTTTCGGCTTGCTTGATTGGGCGACCAAGCACTTGAGAAATCGTGAGGTCAAGCTTGGAGGAAAATATTCTTGGTGGAAACCGTGTGTTCCAAGTCGGAGGAGGAATTTCCTTGATGGGTTCGAATTTGAGGTCTAGGGCTTGGAGGAACTCTTGGGTTTTGCTCTTGATCTTCGAGGTAGGGATTTCTAACTTACTTTATGTGTTTATGAGTAGTTTTGGTGCCTAGATCTTGTTGTTGATCATTGTTTTGGGTTTGGGTAAAATCTGTCATGGTTGTGTTCTTCGCGCTGCAATTCCAGATTGGTTCCGGAACCCCCCTTTTGCCTAGTTCCGGAACTCTTTGTCCATTGGTGAAGTTTTAAGTTTCTCGGGTTGAGTTCCGGAACCCTTATTTTTGCCAGTTCCGGAACCCAGTCAGTTCCGGAACCCCCCTTTTTGTCAGTTCCGGAACTCAAGACAGTTTTTCGTAAAATTCTCTTTTTCCATATTCAAAGGCCGTGGTTCCTTCTATGGGGTTGGTTTATACTTATTTAAGAGTTTATGAACATTATTGGACATTGGACACGTGGTGTATTATCTTGGGTTTTGAAGGAACAAATTATCGTTGAAATAATATTTAAAGACTTGTCAAGAGCCGTTGAGAATCGAAGTAGGACACTTGTACCTTAATTGTGAAGTAATGACAATTATAGGGGATGTGACGTGAAATGGTTACTCGATATATTAAAACAATGGGGATAGTTTAAATATTCAAAATCCAAAATTATGTTAATACCGTTATTCTGGGGTGGAGTTCTCATAGTACATCTTTGACACCCGATGAATGGTTACGTTTATTTGAGGGTAAGTTTAGGAATGAATTATGAACGCACATAGCATAATGAATGATGTTTGATAGGAATTGGAATGTGAGTCCGTTTCTAGCTATTTGCATGATATTGAGCTCGTGAGGAATTAATTGACGCTCGTAGTATAATCACTAGATTGATGATGTGGTTAATGATGAAATGAGGCCACGAGTTGTAATATGGATATTTCACTTAGAATCAGATTATTTGACATATTTCCTTGGATTTGAGTTCGGAAAGGATTAATTGATTTACCGGGGTATGTTATTGATTGATGTGAAACAAATGGTTGATCTACTACGTTAAAGATGTGGAATCTTGGTGTCTCTCTTATTGAAATTGTGAAGGGAGTTTCTTTACGTGTGTTTGATTCATGAATCTAGTTGATTGTCGGGTTTTGTTATGTATTGAGATCATAGAATATGCCTGAAGATGAATTGGTTGAAAGGATGAGATTATTTCCGCGTAAGTGAATCTATGTATTGGTGTGAGAGATATACTTTACTATGTGTGGGGATTAGAGAAATGGTGGATAAAGAGATTGCTCGCTTAGTGAGAATATGTGACACTAATTGAATGATTTATCGAGAATGAAAGCCACGGATCCACCATAAGGTGAGATGCCGGAATGAAAGCCACGGATCCACTATAAGGTGAGATGCCGGAATGAAAGCCACGGATCCACCATAAGGTGAGATGCCGGAATGAAAGCCACGGATCCACCGAAAGGTGTGATGCCGGAATGAACATAGGACGCACGGGGTCCTTAATACCCGGAAATGAAATTGGAACATGTGACACAGTGAAAATGGGGAATCTTGTAATTGTTTAGTATCATGATAAAAGGGGAATGTGTGGGTTTGATGATGAGGCTGATTGATTATTGAGATTAACTGGATGTAATTGAGAAATTGGGAAGTGAAGTTTAGAAAGAAAAGAGCACTCATGTGAGGAACTATGAACTTTTAACTTGAGCTTGTGCCTGGAATGGTTTGAAGTGTCGATACTTGCTTTCTTCTTTTCTTATAGACTTCCAAATATGGTGACTTGATGTATTGAGATTGGTGTGGTAATCTGTTTGGCATGAAGACATGTTTGATACTTTGTGGTAATCCATGGTGGGAGGTTTAAAGTGGTCTTGACACCTTAGATTTATCAAGGAAAACAAATGAAAGGAATTTTGAGGGAATGAGAACTTGAGACTAGAATTAAAGGCACGTGTGAATGCAAATGGGTTGAATCATGACGTGTTGGTCATGAAAGGAGAACTTGATAGAGGGGATACGATGGATGTTAACATGAGTTTTAATTTAAAGGTTGTTTTGGGAACGAGTGTGAGTCATTTAATGTTGTAATGTGGTATTATTCAATATATACTCCTTCCCCTTATGTGAAAAGTATAATTTGGACAAAGGGTTGGCCAGAGAGTTAAACCTGTAATGCTTCTAAGTGGTAAAAAAATATAGTAACATGAACTGAGTCTATGTTGTTGAAAGGAAGGATAGCTATGTAGGTTATATCCTTAGTTAAAATGTTTTGCTCATATTAAAATATATTCTTGGCACTTATCACCCCATTAGCACATAAAGTTTGTAGAGATTTTCCTACTGGGCTAGTGTAGCTCAACCTATCATTTTCAGGTACACTGCAAGGACACAGTTTGAAGGGTGTGAAGTGCATGCAGACATCACAAGCTAAAGTTAATTTCTGAAGTACTTGTCTTTCTCCGTAAATCAAATTGCATTGTATATTTGCTCTATTTTGGAATACTGAATTAGTTTGACAGACTTGTGAGATTTGGGGACTGTATTGTAATTTGTGGTATCGTATGTACTATTGTGAGGATTTGTATTTAAAATGGTATAGTAAATTATGTTGAAAATCGAGGGCGTGACACCAGTGCTCCATCAATTTCGACAACCCATCTTTCTACTTTTTGATAACCAACTCTCTCTCTCTCTCACACACACACAAACAAGCAAACCTCCCAGAGATCTCATCGCTGGATACGACAGGGGAGACTAAGGTCCTACTGACGGCAAAAGTATTGGACGCTGGCGATGATGGCAAAGGTACTGGGTCCACCAACAATGATGCTCTCTCTCTTGTTCATTATATGACAAATTGGATTGATTTCTTAGATGGGTTTCTAGAGATTTATGAGGTTTTCACTCGAAGTTGATGTTGATTGAATCCATTGAATGAGAAATTGGATTCATTGGGTTTCTCTCAGTCAATTACTATTTGGAGCAATTTGAAATAATAAATGGTCCCTCTTCCACCTCAGCATTCCACTTAGATGTACTGGGGTACTATAGTCATTTAACATTTTCTGTTAACAGAGTTAGAGTTGCACTTTAATCCAAAACCACAGGGAGGTGAAGTGATCATTAGTTAAACACAGGGAGGTGATCTGCAAAACGGCGAAATCACAGAGAGGTAATTCATACTTTGCCCCATCAAGTAAAATACTATTTAACGGAAATAAATTAACTATTGCCATTAGTATGTAGTCTAACTCAAGTTCAAGTGAAAAGTCTTTCTCTCTCTACAAACTATTATGTACTTCTAACTCTCTACTCTTTCATCTTTTAGGTGGTGTTTTCGATAGTGAATAATTTGTGAGAAAATTTTTATAGCAATCAAGTTGTTAGGTATTTTCGATAGTGAATAAGTTGTTGAGAAATATCAAGTTGTTTTTTATAGTGAATATGTTGCAGATGGGTTTGTGAGAGTAGAGTTACTGTAACAAAAAAAAAATATTGGCAAATTTTTAGTTACCGTGAACGAGATAGTAAAATGCCAAAACTTGTTGATTTGTGTGAGCGACATGCTAAAAATGGCTACATTTTCCCCTTAAATTACTGCTGAAAACATGGTACAGTACTTAGGTGCAAGCAAGAGTGGGAATAGCATTTAGGCTCTGTTTGTTTCAACGTAAAATATTTTACCTATTTTCTGGTGTTTGGTTGTACAAATTATAAGTAAAACATTTTCCTGGTAAAATCTTTTCCTTCAATCGGGGGAAAATGACTTACCCCGGAAATTTCCGTAAGTCATTTTCCAGGACTCTGTCCCGATTGTCCATTCCACAAACCAGCCCTCTATCACCAAAAGCTCCCATTAGATTACCACTTGAATGGAGTATCTACTTCTCAAATCTCCCAATTAGATTCTCTCTCTCTCTCTCTCTCTCTCTCTCTCTCTACATACATACAATTTACGTGGAGGCAATGGGTTCTTCTCAGTAATTGGGTTAGGACTTAGGAACATGTGGGTTAATGTGGTTACAAGGTAGAGAGAGAGAGATTATCAGAGTATTAACATCTATTTTGTGTAGTAATGGGAACAAAAACTAGATTGATAATGATTGTTCAATGTGTTTTTTTTCAAGGAATACTTAACAATTAGTCCTATCAACCAAACATCGGAAAATAAAAACGAAAACTTTTCTTTTTGCCAAAAATATTTTACATAAAAAATATTTTACATCAGAAAATATTTTACGTCGAAACATACTGAGCCTTAAGCCCGCACTCTAATAAGACTGTGCTCAGAGGGTGGCACTGCATAGGGGGAGAGAGTGAGAAGTGCGTGGTGGAGAGAGCCTCAGAATGAAAAGCATTACCGGATCTTTTGGTATCTAGTTTTTTGCGTTGACTCTTTGATTGGCAATCATCTTCAACAACCATAGACTGTAAGCCTCGCCATGAGTGAGGCGGTGTCTAATCTACGTTTGATGGCTAGACAAATCTGTAGACATCTGAGGAGAGGATTTGGTCCTTCTCCTCGAGACCCAAATGTCAAATATTTTGAAGGATTTGGAGTGACTGTTGACTGCCCTTTTTTGTTCAGAACTCCACGGGAGAGCCAAATATTTAGTTGAAAAGAAAGAGTTGAGCGTAGGCGAGGCCTTGTCTGGATACACTCGCGCCATAAGGGAGGCGGTGAAGGAGATGCATGCGATGGCTTGTCATATCCCAGAAAAAGATTTAAAGGATGCAAAAAAGGTACCAAATTCTCAAAGGCATGATTAAAGACCACGACTTGTGCCATTTGGTTACTAAGGTATAATTCTTGTAGTTATTTGGTTCTTTATCTAATTGTCACGACTTGTGCCATTTGGTTACTAAATTATAATTCTTGTAGTTATTTGGTTCTTTATCCAATAGTTTTTTTCCATCGTAACCCTTTTGGAAGTCTACCCCGATGACTCAAGATTGTTCGATGTTCACAGTGTCTCTACGCTTTTTATCTTGAGAGATCACGACCACAATTCTTCTAGAAGAAGTTGTGTTTCTGGTAACTATTTGAGATCAAGTGTATTGGGATGTAAACATAAGTATTTGAGATGTAAAAATAAGTATTTGGGATGCTAAAATATCCTTGAATGGGCTACTATATAGGTTAAGAAGGGAAATTTCAAAATAGCACCTGACATTTAACACAAATCACTCATAGACACCTGATCTTTTAATATTATCAAAAAAACACCTGACCTATTTAAAAACCCATCAATTTTCCACCTGCCGTTAACTTTCCATCCAAAAACAGACGGAAATGCTAAAATGGCCTACACCTAGCCATTTGGAGGGAAACCAATATGCATTTTTGGGGAAAAAACACATTATTCTACTGATTTCTCCCGCCAAAACCCACATGTGGGGCCATAGAGTTCCAATAACAACTATTTTTACTTTTTCTATAACTTTTAGTTTATTTTTCTTTTTTTCGCGTTTGTTAGTTTTACGCCAACTTTTTGTGACTTATTGATTCGTCTCGATAAGACGAATTGGAAAAGTATTTTTTTTTTTTTTTTTACTTTTACCCAAATATTTTAGAAAATAACCACTTTTAAGTCCAAAAAATGACTATTTTCCAAAATATTTGGGCAAATATATAATTTTTTTTTTACTTTTTTGATTCTTCTTGACCAGACGAATCAAAAAACAAAAAAAGTGAGGTGCAAAACTAAGAAACATGAATTTTTTTTAAGGGAAATGATATTGGCACTCCAAAAATTGATGGAGGCACTCCAAAAAATAAAGGAAAGTGGCTTTGGAATTACACTGATTTTGGAGTGCCTGCATCAATTTTAAGAGTGTCAATATCATTTTCCAAATTTAAATACGAACAAAACTAAAAGTTATAGAAAAAGTTAAGTGGAATGGGGATGTCCCAAAATCCCCAAACATCTCCTTCATTTGCCTCATACCATCTTAAACTCTGTCGAAAAAAATGGCACATAAATTTGATCTCCAAAATATGCAATAACCAGTTCAACAAAAACAAACAGTTACAATAACCGAGATAAAGTCTTATAAGCATTACTCCCATAACAAACCATTGGAACTCCATGGCCCCTCAGGTGGGTTTTGACGGGAGAAATCAGTAGAGTAATGTGTTTTTCCCCCAAAATATATATTGGTTTCCCTCTAAATGGCCAGATGTAGACCATTTCAGGATTTCCGTCTGTTTTTGGATGGAAAGTTAACGGCGGGTGAAAAATTGATGGATTTTTAAATAGGTCAGGTATTTTTTTGATAATATTAAAAGGTCAGGTGCCTATGCATGATTTGTGTGAAAGGTCAGGTGCTATTTTGAAATTTTCCCGGTTAAGAATTTTAAGATGTAAACATAAGTATTTTTGCATCCCAAAATTATTAAAAATTACCCCCTCCGTTCCTTTTTAAGTGTCCCACTTCGTAACTCCAGCTTATTAAGAAAACATCATCATTACATTTTTCACATCAACGTTTACCTCAACTTTCCCTCTATAGAGACATCATCATTATACTTTTACTCACAAACTTTTCAAAATGGAATCTACTTTTAGGGACAAAATGGAAAATGTATCAACTTTTACCCACTAACTTTTCAAAATGGACACTCATTAAGGGACAACCCAAAATGAAATACTAGACTTTAAAAAGGGGACAGATGGAGTAGTATTTAAATATTCATCCTCAGCGGTGGTGGTGGTGGCGGCGACAGTGGCGACTGTGGTGGTGGTGGGGCGATGGTGTGATGGTGGTGGCGGTAGCAGATGTGGTGGTGTGATGGTGGTGGTGGGGCGGCAGTGGTGGTGGTCGGAGGGAAGGGTTGGTGGAGAGAGAGAATATGATTAAAATCCTGGGAAGGTCATTTTTGTGTTGTACATATTTAAAGTAAATGGATCTAAGGCTTTACAAAATATTACTAATGGACTAGAGGGGTTATAAATTTAAGAAGTGGACTTGATGGATTACATACGTGTGCTATAGTGGACCGTACACAAATTTTTTATAAATGGTTTGCTGCATAGTGCAACGATTTCATGGTGTGATTGACAAAAATATCAATAACGAGAAAGACAATCAAAGCTGTTTATTCATTACTGGATAAATCAAGATAACAGAAGTAGAACAACATCAATGATAAACTCATTTCAGTGTGGATTTACGATAACGAATGAACAAAATAATTCAATATGAATGCTTACTTTGCCTAATCAAAAATACGATAGACGCATATCGGTGTACGAACAAATTCTTACAGATCATGAATTCAAAACCTTCTGCAAGTGTAGACTCCACATTTACCGTAACCAACTCACGTGCATCGAACACTTCTAAACACTTATGTGACCTACCGAATCCGTAACATCCATGTGCGTCCAATGCATTACTCTTTCCTAATACATATAAAACAAAAAGATAGCTACATTTCTCGAAGAAACACGATATAATGTACCAGATCTAGACGTATGGATAGCCTCGAATTACTCCAAACCCGTTCATTATAACTTTTTTTCTTCACGAAAATGCATAAAGTCGATTGAAACGACTGCGAGGTTAGCCAAACCATCATTGCTATGATGTGATCTCCTCAGACGCGTGTTGCCACCACGGTGGCGGCAGAAGCCGCGGTATTTGCGACGGAAGCGGTGAGGAAGGAAAGGAATCCGGGTGCCGCCGTTTCCTGCTCGTCTAAAAAGAGGTCCTCTGGAACCCTAAATGCACCGTGAGCGCAAACAATGGCGATTCCAACCATGAAAGCGGAGATCAGAACAGATCCAACGCTGGTGAGGAAGATCACTACAATGCTGGATACAATCAACATACCTACAAGGACGCATAATTTTAAGTTAAAACTTAAAAAAAAAACAGATCTATCAAAAAGATTGATATTGAATATAAAATATATTGACATTTGAAACTTTTAACCAATTAAAGATCCGATTATGTAAAACGAGAGACTAATAAATGAAAGTATTCAGTATGAATAAATCTCGATTAGTTTTATGAAAAAAGAAATTTAAAATCACCTAAAACTCATACAAGATATAACAAATTAAAAAGTCAACTCCCAAGAAAGACTAAAAAAATCGGGAGCATCTGCCCTCGGTCCGTCCATGCATACCTAGCGTTTCTCGTTCGGAAAACGTGCGGCCGAAGATGACGAGCGGGGGATCGGAGGGGCGGAAGAGGTAGAGGAAGAGCCAGGCGGCGAGGAGGGCGAGGAGGAGGAGGAGGGCGAAGGGATTGGTGAGGAGAGAGACGGCGAGGACGGCGGCGAGGCAGGAGAGGTAGTTGACGCGGAAGTAGGCGTAGTTCTTGCGGATGCGGAGGGTGGATTCGGAGAGGGATTCGGGCTTGGAGAAGGCGGAGCGGTCGACGAGCTCCGTCCAGGGGCGGCGGTGGGAGAGGCCGGTGCGGATCGTGTCGGTTATGTGGGAGATGAAGGCGCGGAAGGCTGGGGTGGCGATTGGTGGCTGGGATTCGATTGTGGTTGTTTGGGTGGTTGTGAGTGGGAGGACGGCGGGTGAGGAGGAAGCCATTGGACGGTTTGGGGGAGCAATTTGGCGGGGAGAGAGAGAGAAGGAGAGTGGGAGAGGAGATCTAGAGAGAGAGGGAGAGGTAAAGGAGTTACGAAAGAGAGAGGCGTTTCGCGCGTTAGTTGGTTTGAGAGAGATGGAGGGAGAGAAATTTTGTCGGTGGATCCAGTAATCACGAAGCCAATTATATGCAGCCACGTCGGAAGAATGAGTTAAAGGGTTGCTTTGGAGTTTTGGGCACGCTTTTGTCAGCACATGGAGTGCTTGTGGGTGAGATTTCATTAGCATAGATCAACCATGAAATCAACAGCTATTGAAAGGTAAAATTGAGTTTTCCCACCTATATGATGAAAATGACTACCTTCGAATACAACTGTGTTCGGAGACGTCCGGTGCATGTGAGATCTCGTGCATCGAACGGTTTTGGACACAGTTGTATCCAGAATTGTGTTTGCTCAATGAAAATTGAGCGAGAAATAGATCAAGCCCTTACCAACATTCGGTTGAGCTGATTTTTTATAAAGATTCTCAAAACAACATCTTCAATATATTGAGTGGCTCCAATCATTTGTGTGAGATCCTGAGATCGGTCTCCACAGGTGTACCCATATTTCTATTGATTTTACCAAAGGAGAATTCCCCTAAAGGAAAAGTCAACTTTGAGTTGGGTGAATATATCCCATATATTATACTACATCCATCCCCAATTTTGTACTACTCCTAATAAACAAACTTGGGTACAGCTTACACTCAGACAAGATGCTCGAAGGCAACAAAACTATAGCGTTAACACTTCTTTGACTACGGAATGACAGGTTGGAAATTTGGAACACAACCCAAAAAGTGCAGACAATTTCCCAGAAGGGGAGGCCCCACATCAACTGGATTTCAACACATCCACGGGTTGATTGATAATCATATGTGGATGGCAAAGACCTTCTGCACAAATCTACCAGAGAGGAAAAACGGAAAAGCTACGCCCACCGCATGGGGTGGGCACCGCACGGCGCCGGGAATCAACGGCATCCGATGTGTGTAGGTGCTCGATCCGGCGTAGCTTTGTGAACGGCTTGGATCATCTTTTTTTGGAAGTTCGGATCGAGCACCTACACACGTCGGATGCCGTTGATTCCCGCAAAGGCCCACTCGGTTTTTTTTTATAGAATTTTTGGACGGCTCGGATCGGCTGTCCGGTGGCTGGAGTGGGCCCGGCGCCGTGCGGTGCCCACCCCATGCGGTGGGCGTAGCTTTGCTCGAGGAAAAAGAAAAAGAATCAGCTGCACAGATTTCCGATATCATGAGTACGATCCAGTTCTCCCCTTCGCTATGACAAGGAGCATGGGCATGACGTGTTTCTAAATAACCAAATTACCAGTGTGGCACACTCGACACTTGCACACGGATGCGATTATGTGACTGACATATGTAGCTGAACATTCGCCTAGCAAGCTAGCATACTTTCCAATTCGAATTTACCAGGAACTATGCATGGAACTCCTAGATGCATCAAATGCCACAAGTGAACACTCTACTTCAGAGAAAAAAACAAGAGATATACCAACAAATCGACTTTGTGGGCGTATCACGTGTCCTTGAGATGAAAATTAAATTTAAATGACACCTGACACTATAAAAAGATGCCCACACTCAAAACTTGTACCACATCCATGTAACATAGGTCATGAAAGACAACGGGAAAAGGAAATTGATTTTAGCACTCCAAAAATTGATGGAGGGACTCCAAAACGACGTCATTTTGTGTATCAACACCGTTCAATTTTGGAGCCCGTCCATCAATTTTTGGAGTGACAAAATCACAATCCGCGGGAAAATTATAAAAATTTGTCGAAAAAGACCAAGATTTGGAATGCAGAGAATTTTTCCGATTCAAAGGAATGCAGAGATTGCTAAGGCTAAATATGACTATCCTTCATGCGGACCAAGCACTCATTCCAAAGCCAAACTAGTCACAACAGACCATGAACCTTCACACCGAACTGATCCTCTGCAAAGCTAAATGGCAACTGAAGTGTGTATTTGAGAGGATAAAAGGGGAAGACAATTTTTAGGGAATGATTTCCCTTGATGAGCAACAATATCTCTTCAAACCAATCAAACCAGACCTGAAGCATGAACCATAGTATATAAAATCACGACCATTGCATTTCACCAGTATAGCTGGACATCACTACATAGCTTAAGCCCGAAGGCGTGTTTTCTCAACAAGAGGGGAAAAAAGAAGAGAAGATTCCCTCAACATTTTCACCCTAAGTGCAAGAAAGTTCATGAAAAAAGGATGCGCATAAAGAAGGCATTTAGTTTGATTCTGAGTCATCATAACATAAAACCAGAAGGTATACTGTCCTTCCCAATAATTCCAAGTTACAATAGAAATATTGTCTTGATTCCACACATAGCATCCTGTTCAAGATAGAATCAAGGTAATACACCAAGAGTGCTACGGTACTTAGAAGGTGGTCCCATTCCATCCGAAGTTAGAGCCCTGTGAAAGTGGAAAAAAACAAAAAGAGAATAAGGAATCAGCACCGTAAAAAACTGAGGGAAATTGCAAGAAAAAAACTGTGGACATCGTCTAACATAGAGGGCATAACATAATTTATTTCAAAGGATACAGAAAAGCATAGATGCTGAAATCTTAAGAAGTAGAGATACCAACAAAAGCATTATCCATTGTTCTGAACCATAAGGGCTTATTTACATTATCTAGGACTGGTGTAAAGCATGTAGACACTGTGCATATTCTTGACTTTGATGGGCCTAAACAAGCAGGAAGAATGCAATGAGAACACACAAGTGCATGGCAAATTGGCAATGATTCTCAGGGATAAGTTAGAAGGTCATGAATGATGTAGCTTGCCTTGGTGTCATAGAATTTCAGGAAGAATCGTGACTTGGGAACAGACAACTTGGTTTCAAGTATTGCTGAAATTGCACCACTAAGCTTCTTGTTCACATCTGGAGTAAGGCCCCCAATGGAAACCAACTCACCATAAGCTGCTGGCTCCTCAGTCCCACCAAAAGCCATGGGTACTGAACCCTTCAACACAATCATGACATACTGTAAACAAATAAAAACAGAGTTGTTAATGGCTTAGACAAAATATTCTATTCAAAACTAATAAAAACAGAGTTGTTTATGGCTTAGACAAAATATTCCATTCAAAACTATCAGTAGTGCATAGCCCTTTAGCTCACTTAAAGAAATACCACGGCAAAATTTGATGCATCAACTGGATTAAATCAAACATCACAAAATTAAGCTTTTTGCAAAGCAACAATTCATAACCTGATCTGAGCGACACCATAACAGCTAAGTTCAACCTAAAAAATGAAGTTTCTATATGGTAGTATAAAATGTTCACTTCACTAAGTTTACATGACACCACAGCCTTGGCTGTTGGGTCGCCTCTGAGTCTTTGATGCAACACCAACAACTAGTAAGTGATTGTCATCATGACCCAATGATCATCTTAAGAAGACTTATACATCCAGTTAACATTCTGGCCTGCAACTGTCTCTGTCTTGGGTGTCATACTTATAACAAAAGAACATGCGCTGAAATCTGCTTGGAATACATGTACAAAGTATAAACATGGATATCTAAGAGCATCTCCACCACTACTCAAATCTTGACACCATCTTAAGTTGGAGCACAAAATCCTCCCCCACTCTTTTACTCAAACTCGAACCAAAACGGGTTCTACTAATTTCTTTCACCCAAACAAAGGGAGACTCTTTTCTTTACTCAGATTTTTGAAGGCCCGTCATGACTTCTACTCTACCGCTGCAAAAGCTTTTACTCGAATACACGTGATCCGGGTTAACCCATCAAACTAATTCATATCAATTCTTTTACTCGAATACACATGATCTAGGTTAACCCATCAAACTAATTCATATCAATTAAAGCTTCTATCCAGTTGTCTACTCAACTTAATAAAGTAAAAGGCTGGAGATTAACAACACGGAATACTGTGATTGAGCTTCGAAGACTGACACCTAAAATCAGTTAATTATCCCATAATAGAACCTTTTTCATAGAAATGAAATAGCTGGAAACAGGATAGAACCCACGGAAATGGGTATCTGACAACAAAAACAAAAGGATCTATTATCACACTTGTAAAGAGCAAGAACAGGAAATGACGTGAACAACAAATGCAAATTGAGTTATATCCAGAAGAGAGAGAGAGAGTACGGCTTCGGGTTTGCCGATGAGTTTGGCGACGGTGGTGGTGGCTTCCTTGAGGATGGAGGAGGTGTCGACGCCCTCCAGGCTCGCGTTGGTAGAGAGGTTCAGGCAAGGCATCGTCTCCTCCTGCTTGAGATATCAAAACCCTAATTTTTGCTCCGTCTCTCTCTCTGTCTCTCGCTCTCGAAACGCTCAACTCAACTACTCCCTCTGCCTCTAGCAGTCTCCGCTTTATCTACCCGCAGGAAGCTGCTATTTCCACACAGTTTTTGCCTCAGGGCACTTGCTTTTAGATGCCAAATATACTCGCGTTAGGGAATAGCGAGTTCATGATACATTATTAGGAATTAAAAATATGGATTTACAGAAGCTTTACTACTTTTGATCGGAATCGTTCACATTGGAGATCTCGTTAAGAACATAGAACATAAACCACGATGAAAATCATGCTAACAGGATACTGAGGATAGGGATACGTATTTCATCGAGAAGCTCTTACGTTTATAATTATGGCCCATAATTTATGGGTTAAGTCACATTGAATAAAATACAAGCTCGTGTTATAAATTTAATTCAACCGCGCGAGATCTATTTAAGGGTAAATTTCACTAGCAACCCAATCATATTGCATACCCCTTTATTCTCTAAAATCATTTCCTTTTTTATTTTATTTTTTTGAAATAGTGACACACATATATCCCCATTTTCAACTAAACAATTTTCAAAATACAACTTTGTCCTCATTTTTTCCCTGTTTTTTTAAATTAAACTAGCACACTCATTTTCTCTTTTTGCAGATATTTTGAAACGTAACAAACACAAACAAAACCAGAACCCATCTCTCCCCATACATAATTGCTATCTTACCATCCTTCATACTCACTAAAACAAATAAAAAAATGAGATACCAATTCAAACTCATCAATCACAGTTGCTGTAAAATCAAGGCAAACATCAATTGAAATAATTACGCCAATTATGAAACTTTACAATTACTCCTATATAGTATCAAACCCAGTTTGTGTTTAATCAAATGATAACCACTAATGAACTTGCAAACTAGCTCAAGAGGTTGAATGATTGTTCCAATATCATTAAGTCTTAGGTTAAGCTCTTCCAACCCCAAGTAACACACCAAATTACCAACACTTCTTGCTTTAAATATATATATATATATATATATATATATATATATATATATATATATATATATACTGACAGCATAACCAAATAAATCCATTTGCATTTAGATACATAGGTGGTATATGGTGTTTTGGAGAAGTGGATAGATTGATCTAATTGTCTTTTTATTTGTACTAGTGTTTGTCCGTCCCTACAGCACTACGCACCCCGGTTGGAAATTTTTGTGTCTATGGCACTTGTTAGCTAATGGCTCAAACACTAAATCAATTCATTAGTTTGTAAAATGTGATCCTCTTCTTAGTGGGCATGAAAGAGAATTACCCGTGCTTACAGCATTCCCCCAACTAAACTTTTAAGTTAGCTACAAAGAACTATCAATTTGCTTATGGAATCCTAGTAAATACCACTACTATGGATCCCCCACCACATACATTAAACCCATTTGCAGAAATGAAAGAACGTATTAGAACCCAGAAATCAAAAACCTCAATGTTACTTCAATCACTTATAGTTATCAAATGCCATAAACTAACCATATAAAGAGTAAAAAAATAAGTTCGGACCGCGAGAAAAAAACAGGCTATCGAAAAAAGCTAGGGCTTTGGTTGAAATACCTCAGTATAAGCGATCACCAGAGGCATAGTGTTTGCTCGTGCCTACGACACTACCCACCCCGATTAAAATTGGCTCAATATGCTGAAAATTATGTACCCATGGAGTTACTATTCTGAAGTTTAATTTTCTATCAAGACTTGCATCAATTTCTACCCATGTAGGCACGGGCAACCCGATGATAACAGAAAAAGGAAGGGAGAAAAAGAAAAAGAAGGGTCTGAAAACATATGGACCTGGGCGCAGACTACACTACTAAACTATCATTCAAAACAGAATGTCAAGAGGAGTCAAAATAACAAAACTCGATTATGTGTAACATTTAACAACACACTCACCCACATACACCAAAAAAATCACCCAAATTTCTTGAACACTTGGAACAGGCACAAATTCCACCCGGAATAACAGCTAGATTGAAATTTAAACACTACTTGCACCCTGTAAAGAAACAGATACCAAAATCCCAAAGGAATGTTTCACACGGCTTTCAAAAAATGGTTTCTTTGTTAGACCCATTACCTTTGCTTTCACGGAGCTTTCTTGGCCCAGCTTTCACGCAGCTTTCTTCAACCAGTTTCGCCGGAATAAATTAAAAATCCCAAAGGAATGTTTCTTGGCCTAGCTTCCGACGGAATTTGTAGACCTCGGTGGGGATTCGAAAGATGACAGGAGAGAGAGAGGGAACCCAAACGACAGGCGCTGGAATTATTATTTTTTAATTATCCCAACGACTGAAGCTAGGTAAAAAGAAGATATGGCAATTTTGTGAAATATTTGAAAGATTGTGGGCACTTTCTTAAGAGAGTTGGATAACATACATCAACTATTGGATCTAATAAATCTGAACCGTTACAATTTATAACAACTTGTTCCCACACCCTTCTGTTTTATACTTCATCAGTTCCATATTAATAGTCCATCATGAAAAGTCATGCCATTTTTCAAGTTAAAAAATCAACTACTTTTGTGTATAATTTTTTAAATTTGTTCGCACCAAATTAAAGTACTAATCGAGACCTTTAATACGGTGCAAAAAAAATTGAAAAATTATACATGGAAATAGTTGATTTTTTAATTTAAAAAATGACAAAAGAGAGAAAGTGGGATTTTGAATATGAAACGAAGGGAGTAATAGAGATTTTTTGATTTTCAAAATACCAACTTTTCCTTAATTAATTTTCTCCTCTCTATATTTTTAGGAGAAATTACATTGACCCCCTTTAACTACTATCCGCCCATACATTGTTCCCTTTAACTACAAATTCAGCACTTAACTCCCTTTAACTACCATTCGCTGAAATCACCCGGATGGCATTAAAAGAAGTCTTGAAGTTACCTTATTACCCCTTTTCTTTTGTAGTATATAATACACACACATACACATATGTATAAACTTTTAGATCTAACTCCATAGCCACCAAACCCACCCTCTCCACGTCGTCACTCACCAGTTTGAACATAATCCACCATCTAATTGCTATAATCATGAGTATAACTCTACTCGGGCATTTCTTCGAATACCTTTCGTGCAAACTCAGAAAAAGAAAAAAAAGGAAGGATTTCGCGATGGTTTTAATGGAGACGGCAGAGAGAGGGAGGGGGGATTGAATCGAATTGATCAGAGAGAGAGAGATTGCAAACTGTAGATGTAGTTCAAGAACGAGAGAGGATATAGCTGCTTCTTCTTTTTTGATCGTAGAGAGGATATAGCTTTACAAAGGTTTTTTCACATAAAAGGGGAAATGGGGACAAAGTAGTCCAATATTTGAGTTCCTGTCATTTGGCACCACTTCCAAATCCTTAACAGATTGCAAACGGTAGGCCTCATGTGTGCAACGAATGCTAGTTAAAGGGAGTTAAGTGTTAAATTTTGTAATTAAAGGAGGTAATGTGTAGCCGGTGGTAGTTAAAGGGGAATTATTAATGTAAAACCAGAACACTCCAGTTGCTTCAAACAAGCGTCAATGGAGGAACAAATCCGCGCCAAATGCTTCCGCCTCCTCCACTCCTCCTCCACAGCCGCCTCCGCCTCCGCCCCTCCCCAAGCCCTAACCCTATCCCTCTCCCTCATCCTCAACCCCTCCACCTCCGACTCCACCCTCTCCTCCCTCCTCCAAACCCTCACTGTCTCTCTCCACCACCCCCACCTCCCTTCCCTCTCTCTCCTCCCCACTCTCTCTCTCCTCTCCACCCTCGCCTCCCACCACCCCCACCTCTCCCGCCCCATCTTCCACTCCATCCACTCCCTCTTTCTCACCTCCCCCCGCGCCCTCGCCGCCTCCCTCTCCGTCTTCGCCTCCCTCGCCGAGTCCGACCAAACCCTAGTCCCCGAACTCAGCGAGTTCAGCGAAACCCTGTTTCTCACCCTGTGCTTTAAACCGAGTGTTTCTGTGAGGCACTGGGCGTTGATGAATGCGGAGAGGTTGAGAATTCGGCCGCATTTGTTGGTAACGGTGTTATTAGGGTTCACGAGGGATCCGTATCCTTATCTGAGGGCAGTTGCTTTGGATGGACTGGTTGGATTGTGTAAATCCATTGTTGTTGAGGACCGTGAGCTGGTCGAGACTTGCTGTTGCCGTGCGGTCGAGCTTTTTAGTGATATGGAGGATTGTGTGAGATGTGCTGCAGTTCGCGCGGTATGGTACTGGCTGTTTAGCTTGTGTTTTGGTGTTGTTTCTTTAACTAGGATTCGTTGGCATTGTTAGATTGAAGTTTCCAAAATTTTTTTTTTATTTTTTATGGCTAATTCTGTTTGCAATAAACCCATTGAGTTGTATGCAACGTTTGAACTTTAAAGCTGATAAAATGATGACAACATCACCTAGTAGTGCGGAAGAAATTTACTGATGCAATGTCCGTCATGTGCGGGCTGTGACTCTGCAGATCAAATATTGACCTTGACTGTAATTATATTTAGGGAAATGATATTGGCACTCCAAAAATTGATGCAGGCACTCCAAAATTAGTGTAACTCCAAAGCCACTTTTCTTTGTTTTTTGGAGTGCCTGCATCAATTTTTGGAGTGCCAATATCATTTCCCTTATATTTACTACAGATGAACTACTCCTTTGGGTTCCTTGTGAAGTGGAGTCCAGTCTTTGTACCCAATACCTCTTTTTATTCAATCTGCAATAAACTTGATGATTATACGTAAATGTTTGTTTGAAAGTTGTAACTCAGCTTAGAATTACTTCTCAGTTGAGCCATGAAGTTTATCATTTAAGCTGTAAATACAGTGCTCTCTGAGTGGCATTCAGTTCACGGAGACATTCATTATGGTGAATTAGTCAGCATTTTATTAGTTTTCTGTACCCTGCTGGAACTACACTTGTTGGTGGTCCCTCTTGATTACTGGAGAAACCTTAAGTTTTGGGTGATGGTTTTTTAGTTTTGTTAAACACGGGACATATGAGCAAAAGGATCACTGATGGGCTTCAATCGCATTTGTGAAAACAGGTGGCTCAGTGGGGACAGTTGCTTGTGGCATTGAACCATGACAGTAACAGGAAAAATTTGTCAGATGCTTTGTTTCTCCAGGTATTGTTTGAACTTTTTTTTTACTTGCAAACATACTTGACGTATGATTGTGGAATGCCGTGAAATCAATCCAAGAAAATTTAAAGGACGTTACTGCAGATTAAAGAGGTTTTTGTGGTTAAAGGTGTGTATATTTTCTGATATAGGACAGTGGTATATATTTAGTACGGCAAATAAGGTGCATATTTTGTTCCATGCCAGTATGACATTGGGACATAAGGCTCGGTTTGGTTTGGTTTGGTTATACCCTGTATGGGAAAACTACTCTAGCATCTAGGCTAGACGGGTTTGCAAATCTGGTTGTCCATGTCCTGTAATATGAATTAGCAAGGGGATCGCCAATATTATTCCTACATCAAGCATATCGTAGGACGTCCCCCTTGTCGTTCTTGTGCGATGTAGCATCATTAATGAATTTGTGTACGTTATGGCATAGGGTTACCGTCATATTTCTTGCATGTATTTGCAGGTTTGTTCCATGGTAAGAGACATGAGTTTGAAGGTCAGAGTTGAAGCTTTTGATGCCCTTGGGGAGATAAGTATGGTGTCTGAGGAGATTCTGTTACAAACCTTATCAAAGAAGCTCCTTTCTGTCAGCCTTCAGGGGAGCAAACTTACATTGCAGCGGCATGGTTTGAAGGAAAAGACCTATTCTGGGCTGTGCTCTACAAAACCATTTGAAATACCAGCATCAAATTCTGCTGGAGTTTTTGTGCATGGGCTGGAGGATGAATTCAGTGAGGTGAGTTTCATAATTTTTCTCATTGGTTTGACATTGGATATAATATACCTTTGAGAGGGTGGTTCTGGTCTCTGAGCTTCATCCATTGATTTGTCGAAGGATAAAAATTATATTCCGAGGGGCATTCTAAGTGGACCTGTGCATAGCGTTTTTATTTGATTAATTGCCTGTTTCTTTTAGCCTTTCAGAGAGTGCGGTGTAGGTTTTTCTGAACTTTTAGATTGAGGCTTTGTCTATTAACATGTAGGTACGAAGGACAGCATGTCACTCCTTGCATACCCTCAGCATACTTTCGGCTGATTTCTCCGGTGAAGCCTTAAATTTATTGGTGGACGTTCTGAATGATGATTCCATGGTTGTCCGCTTACAGGCTTTGGAAACATTGCGTTGTATGGCACTATTTGACCGCCTAAAGGTGCAAGAAGCACACATGCATATGGTAGGTATCTGATCCTTGTTAATACCAGCAAACTGGAAATGAAAATCACAGATGCTGAAATTGTTTAATGGGTCAACTCTACATGTGTTTTAGTGCAACATATCTCCCACTATCCGACACAGTCAAGCCATTCGAATATCTCAACGAAAAGATCTCTCAGTTTTTGGGCCAAACCCTCCAAGAATATGTAGCTCTGCATGACTGGATCCCATTTGGACACTCTCTGATAATGTAATTACCATTGGAGCTGGTTTAAACAAGTTCGTTCAGTTGTCTGAATACTTCGAACTAGGAGCATCTTGTAGCTTTATACACGTAGTTTCCATCTGGCACTTGCGGTCATAATGATAATTGAGCCTGTCTCCTCTCTTTTAATTTCACCTGTCTCAAGTACTCTGATCGTTCCTTTTGTTTGTCCATATTCCTATTAGGGAGGTCTCAAAATGTGTGCCCACTTTGAAAAGTCAAAAGATAACTTCTCACCTTCGAAACATGGGCCTTACAAATGGATATATGTTATAAAGCTTTTAAAACTGCGGATAAAAGGGAATATTGGAAATTAATACTTTTTGATTCTTTTAGTGCATTAGATGCATAGCCCTTCGTAAAGTTTGATCATCCAAAAGGGACTGACATTGTAGGACGGAGGGTGTATATGCTTATCGTTTGGCTACTGATCTTGACAATTACATTTACTGTTTTTTTGGTTTTGACAGTTTCTCAGCACTCTAGTGGATGATGGTGCCGTGGTAAGATCTGCAGCAAGGAAAGTACTTCAAATAATAAAGCTGGAGGATGTGTCTATATTTAAGTTATGTGTTGATGGCCTTCTGGAAAATTTGGAAATGTATCCACAGGTCTTTTACCTCGACTTGCTTTTGTTATACAGAATCATGGGATGCTTTCTTGGTGTACTTATGGAGTCTTTTCTTGGAAAATTTCTTACTCATGTATATGCTTTTCAATAAAAATTCAGTTCATTTTGTTATTAAGGTGGAGTACAGTTGGTCAATTTATTTCTGATTGTTTTGTTTTGTATTAATTTCTTGTGTCTGGTTCTTTTCTTTGAACATGTCAGGATGAAGCTGATGTATTTTCTGTTCTACTTAGTATTGGTCAACATCATGGGAATTTCGCAGCTGATGTAATTGTGGGGGTTTCTGATGAGGTTAGTGGCACTATAGGCTTAGCTGGACCTATCAGTTTTTTTCCTTGTTGAAAACTGATTCTAGTGTTTTTGTTATCTTGTTTTTCATTTCTGAAAATGAACATGGGCTCTTCAGTTTGCTAGTTGTTTATGCAATGTACTTCAATTTATCAGTGGTTGCGTTCTTATTATATCATTCACGTAACATGCAAAATACTGATCCAATAATTAACAGAAGGGGGTTATGTTTGGACAGTTTTGGTGTTGGTTTCTTGGAGGTTGGTCTAATAGCAATAGGTGCTTGATGTTAGAGCTTGTATTACCCTCCTCAATTACAGGAGCATAGAACTTTGTTAAAATTTCTGTCGCAGCTTCATCACTTGCTGTTAAGTTTTATCCAGCAAATAAAATCTGTAATGCAGAACAAATGGCTGGGAACCATGTTTCTGCAAACTGAGGTCAGGGGTCAAGGCTCTTTCAAAGGGGTTAGCCGATTGATTTCCTGGATATACCCCCCCTCCCCTCGTCCAAGAAGGTCAAGGCTGTTGAGGTCGATGTAAAGTGACTTTCTAGGAGTTAGCTTTTTTGTTTGATGTCTTTGTTACTTGATTAATCATTGTCAACTAAGAAGCAAGTACACTTCTACAAAGGGAGCTGTTCCCGTGTTGTACACATATTGAACATCGATGGATGCAATAGTAACTTATCATCGAGGATTCGAGGTACACTAAAGCAACTCAAATAGTTGATCATAAAGCTAAGTTTTTACCTGGATCCATGATGGTATGGCAACTCCCTAGAAGGAGTAGAAGGGAATATTGGAATAAAGATCTTGATCTTCTAAGTCCTGTGTTTGTATAAGAACTTTTTTTTTTTTTTCTTATCGGCAAAAGTAACATTTTATTAGGGAAAGGGAAAAAGGAAATCTAACAAAAAGTTGGAAAATACAGCCATTGGGACTAAGCCCAAACACCTAAAGGCCTAAAATGCCCAAATATACAATAAACAGCTCAAACAAACCCCTGAAGGCCTAAAAAGCCCTGATCTTACAATAGAAAGCACACACAAAAGAGCCCAGCCCAGCCCATCCCATGAAAGCCTAAAACCTACATTGCCCATCAGAGATATTCAGCCGCCACCGATAGCCACCGCCCGCCACCAATATCAGACAGCCATAGCCTACCACCACCGGATCGCCACCTCCAAACACCACCACGCCACCACCGACAAACCTATGGAGATATGAACCGATGACAAAACCCCCCACTGCCGCGGATGCACACCGTAGCCGTTAGGCAATAACCGTGGCGTCCAACAACGCAAAACACGGCGGGAGCCACGATGATCTGCCTCCCCCAACCGCATTACCACCATGCCATTAGGCAAAATCTGGTTACCCAACAGAAAACCAGACGGAAGAAAACAGGGATAGGCGAAAACAGATTGTGAAACCAGAATGGAAAATGGACCGGTGAAGAGGAGGAATATCACTGAGACGCAGAATAGGGGGCCGAAAAACAAAAGGAGGAGAGGGAGAGAGACAAAGGAAACCGAAGACCTTACCGACATTGACCCTGTCGCCGTCCAGATTCCCCAAAAGCGATCGCCGAGAAACCGCCGATTCGGCCCCCATAAACGATCTGGAGAAGACCCATCCGACGAGATCCATAAACACCGGCAACACCACCAGCACCGCCGCCTTCCACCATCTCGTTACCCGCCGATCGTTTTGTGAATAAGGAAGAAAGAGAGTAGATCAGAATGGAAGGGTGGAACCCGCCGATCATTTTGTGTATAAGAACTTCTTGTTAAAGCTTGTCTCACATTGTTTAATTATAACCTCCAAAACTAATATATGACCCTAGGCGGCCTCTCCACTCATTGCCAATTGGTTTTGTGTTGGATGCTTTAATACTTCTAACCACTTCTCTCTTGAGGCGATGGGAGCTATCATCCAGATACATATTATGTTGTCAATCATCCAAGCTTTTGACTTGAGAAAATGTGGTTTGGGAATGTACATTTGTTGTACTTTGACCTTTATTCACAGCCGAGAAAAAAAAAAGACCTTTATTCATATGTATTCATAACTTGGGAGAATGTGTCTCTAAATTTGTGTTGAGAACTTGAGATATAAAATTAATCTTTCAAGGTGAATTTCGATATACCATCTATCTTCTACATTCATAATGGTGATTTGTCAGCATACTTAAGTCTTCCTTGCATGTATATGTTGGTGCGTTGATATACAATTCGTCACCATCTAATTCATGTATTTTGAACCCCCTTTGCTGGACTAATCTCTTACAATCATGCATAGTTCACGTTTGGTTTATAAATGTCACCTGTCCACTTCTATGATGTGTAGTTTTAAATGACATCCCATACTTTTGGGAACTTAAGTGACACTTCAAGGACACTTCTTAGACCCTTCCAAATGTAACATATGTGCTGTCTCTCTCATCAGTAAAAATGTTCCGCGTCCTTGGAAAAACAAATTATTAACAATAGAAATGTTCTGAAAGATTTGCAAAATAAGCTTATACATCAAGTGTATGACCATCGTAAAATTAAATATCTTTGGTCAACTTCTGGCATTTCGAAAAATAGCTTGTAAGATTACAAGAAAATGTGTAAGAAACCTCTCTATAGAATATGCAGAACATATTTGATCTTGTGCAGGTCTTATCGTCCAAAATTGCAATATTAAGGAGAAAAAGGCATAACAATGATTAGGTTTCTTCATCTCCCCTTGAAGCTCCACCATGCCTATTGGAAACCTGAACATAGTAGTATGCTCATCTCTCCTTGCCGTGTATCAACACGAGTATAATGTATTGCTGGCTTGACCGAGCATATATGGCTTTCGATAAAGTTAAATAACAAGAGGGAATTCATGTCATTGTCCCCAACTGATAGGACACAAACTTTAATTTGGTTTGTTGAGGGGAGTCGCTAGGTGAATATGTCTATTGGCATTATGTCAAGTCCTAACTCTTAAATAGTTGCATTGCGGAAAGTTAGCAGTCTGTATATAGAATCTTGAATGCGATACCAAATAACTTCTTTTTTTTTAATGTCTTTATGCCAATCTTTTTTGTTGCTTGCCTGTCTTTTACAAGTTGATGGTAGCCGCCCACAAGTTTAAGTCCTGTTATAAGTATGAATCTGCGTATATTTATTGTCCCTATTTGTATTAGGTTATCTTGCTGGTGCTTACCTGATCAACTGACATGGTTTTCCGGTCTACTTTTGCATATGTTTCAGATCGAGCCATGTTGTGATGGCAAGTTGGTCTTTGATGGTGGGAGAGTAGCTGCACTGCTGGTGCTGGCCATCTCAGCTCCACTCTCGCATGAAAAGCATACGTTCAGTATTCCACCTAGAATATTTTCTTATGCTGTCACACTGCTAGGGAGGATTTCTAATGCTTTAAGTGATGTTATGGACCAGGATACTCTGTTGGCTTATTTGTCTCATTGCAGTAGCTCCACGATTATTTCTTCTGGGGAGTTTGACTACAAAAGTAAAGAGTTGTTCCTACCTGTTGAAGATGGTTTGACTAGTAATCCCATCTATGAGAAATCTTGTTCTGCTGACATGCAATTGCAGAAATTAAATGGTGGGGCCTCTGAAAGTCATTGTCTGAAAATGGGGGAAACCAGGAAGGTAGTGAAGGCACTTCTTAATTATCAGGTGGAGGATAATGGCGAAGTAATCAAGTCTGCGGAGTTTATACTTGAGAAGGTCAAAGATATTTGGCAGTTGATACAAGTCGGATACACAGGTGAAGTACTGCAGACCTTGAGGTAGGAATAGAGTTTTTGTTTGGTTGATTGACGTTGAAGACTAATTATTTGTGCACCTAATTTTCTCGAATAGTCCTTGAAATGTCCTCAGTCTCGAAGTCTTTTTTGCTTGCTTATTTACCTGATTAAGTGTTCAGGTAATTGATTTGGACCTAAGTCTCATAATCCATGAGTGTGAGTGGGGGTGCGGGATCGCTAAAGCATTAATATTTACAAGAACTGTAGGGCGGAGCGTCTTCTCTACGTAAATAAATTTATGTATTTCATGCATATTTTTTTGAACGTTGAAGCAATCTGTCATAAAATTTCATGCCCACAACACAAATATAAAAATGAGAAATATACAATCTGTCTACCAATCAGAAAAAATGTAAAAGAATAGAATGAATAAAAGAAGTATACAAATCATCCTAATACAACTATTGCAACCCACGGATTAAAAAAAAACTATTGCAACCCCCAACAACTTTTGGCTTAGGATTGGCCCGTGCTGCTCTTGTTGCTGCTGCTACCAACCGGCACTGCCCTTGCTGTCCATATGCTGATAGGCACTCATTTTGGTTGTAAATTGTAATGTCTGATCTATTTGACTTATTTTGATACTTTGTATTTTCTGTTTTTTAGGTTGGCTCCTTGCCAACTTTCTTCCCCCTGGGTGGGGGTGGCATATCGCATATGATTGTCCCCCTCTTAGGTGCCAACCTCGTTGGGATGTAAGTGTGCGGTTGTAATGCCCTTTCGTCCCCCTTCGTTTTAATCTTTGTAACACTGTTTCATTGGTTAATAAAATCTTCTTGGAAAAATAATAAAACACCTTTTGTCCTCTGATAGAAAATAAATAAATTCAACCTTCGTCCTTTTATGATTTGGACTCATTTGGTTGCAGAAACAAATGTTGATTGTCCACAAAAGACTATTTTGCTTGTGCACAGTGGTATACAGAGTATTGGCAGGGCAGGTTTGATAGTGCAGTATAAAGTTTCGCTTTCAAAGCATGGTTTAACAATCCACATTTGTCAAATCATAACACAATTCAGGAAATGACAGAAGAGAGTGTGCGAATTAAGTCTGAATTCGCACTGAAGTTTTGGATGTGCGCACTGGTCCGTGATTCCTCAGCCTTAGGTCACGGATTCTGTGACTAAGGTTTGGACTCCTGATAATCAATTTGAAGAACCTCATGGACACTCATCTCTGTATCAAAATGTAGTTATGTTTCTGTTAAATCTGTAAGGTGCTTGTGGAAAATAAAATTAAAGTCTCTGTTCTCTTTCATAACCATCACATACATGGGCTTGTGGATTTTTGTTGTACGGGTTTTCTGTTTTTGCTTCTCTGCCTATTTCTTGAATTATTCCTTTGTTACTTTTTCCCCCCTTCTTATGCTGGTATATTCATTTTCTGCCATGGACCTGCTTTGGTCAGATATGTGCACTTTGTGCCCAAGCTTTGTGTTGTCACGTATATTATTGCCAAATTTGGTAACTCTTTCTGTGTTACTAATCTATATTTTTTGGGCTCATGCAGGAGTTGGAAGGAAGAGTTGGCAAAATTCCCTACTAGCTCATCTGCCGGTGCATTTGCTTTTTCATTGCAACATTTAAGGATTGCGAAGCTGCTGGCAAAGTTGTGGCCGCACTTTATCTCCCCAAGAAAGCTCTCTTGTGGAATGGGAGAGTTGGGTCTTTTATTGGGGAAACTGGACAGAACCATTAAAGAAATGAAGTATAGGTTCATGGGGGTGAGTAAACAAGACGAGTTGCATGTCTTGGAGCTCATACTTCTAAACTGTGTACTGAGGTTGTCCAGTATCGAAGCATTTAGTGATGGTTCTACTTTGAAGAAGCTCCATTCTACATTGTCACAAATAGAATCCCTCTATTCTGAGCTATCCATGGAGCCTTCCAAATTCGTGAGTGAACTCAAGAAATCATTGCATGAAATTGGTTTCTCAGCTGATGGGCCTTTCTACGGTCCACTTCTGTTTCGAAAGTCGGTTGAAATTTTCTCCTTGAAGCAATTTGTCTTCAGTGTAAAACTCAAGCACATAAAAGCAGAGTTGGATGTTTCTGGTAATGACTATGACAAACCTTTTCCCTTTATTCCGGGGCTTCCCGTTGGTATACGATTAGGGATCACTTTGTACAACATCTCAAGGGAGAATAGGTTGTGGTTGCGACTTGCTGTGGACGATGATTTATCTGAGTTTGTTTACCTGGATTTTGACCGATTTGGGGGCAACAGTCAAATCAGGAAATTCAGATTTGATGCACCTTTTTACAAGACCCCGAAAGCAAATTCTTTCACGGTGAAGGTTTGCCTTGGATTGGAGTGCTTGTCTGAGAATGTTCATTCGTTCAAAAGTTGTGGGGGTCCAAAACAGGAGTTAGTTTATCTCTGCAAACAGAAGGAAGTGTTTCTTTCTACTGTTGTGAAAGAGTGAGTGGCAACTCTGTTGCTTGGGTAAACAGTGTCATGATGGACGCCAGCTCCACAACAGCAACCGGCTCCCACCACCCAAAACAACTGTCACCACTATCCTAGCCCAAGCGTTTGAGTGGGAGTCATTGTGCAGCCAAGCCCTACTACAACCCGTGCCCAGCCCAGGCATATGCGCTTCTCGGATGGACTCCACCTCTGGTTGGCCTCTTCAAACTCAATGTTGATGGGAGTGGTAGCGCTACAGATTCAGAGCAGAGGCAAGTGCTGGTGACTTGGTCAGGGTTTGGAAAGGGAATTGGATCACTGGGTTCGTGCAAACTGTGCTCTGTGTTGGGCCTCTCAGCTGAGCTTTGGGCTATTTATCATGGACTTGAACTCCTTAGGGAAACACATCCTCAGCAGAAATCGAATCAGATGCCACAAATGCTATCAACCTAATCAGTTCAACTAAAAGCAATCGCCAACTTCACGATCTCCACTGTTTGCAGGTCCCTTATCCAGGACCTGGGCAATCCTCCAGTTAACCATGTCATGCGCTAATGCAACAAGTGCGCCGATCCCAAGATGCGAAAGTGCACCGTTTTCCTTTTTTAGTTTATCTGTGAATTTCCTTATTGTATTATATTCCAAATGTTGGTGGGCCCGATGGGTGTTTCTTATCCCAAACTATGTACTCTTGATTTTATTCATGCGAAGTTTCCGTTTAACCAAAAAAAAAGTGTCACGCGGAAAAGATGAACCATCTTGTTTTTATCATGTTAAAAAACTCAGGGCCTGGTTGTCAACCTATTGAGCAAATGACAAGAAGCTGAGTTCTTGATATTCCCTATCACGTAATTTCTTTATGCTTGTTGTAATTTCTTATGTTGGGTTTGTATTTGTATTTCTCATGTGAACTCTTGTAAGAACTCTTTTTTATCTATCTATGAAATTCTACTTTTTGCCAAAAAAATAAAATACAAAATCTTCTCCATAACTTCCTGCTTCTTAGGTTTTAATGACAATAATATCATGTGCAAATGAGATAGCATAATATATTGTCATGCCCACGTATTGAATACCCATTTTTCAAATTATAAGTAGTTTGAAAATAGGACGCCGTCTCTTTAAACTAATGTCAAACCAACTTCCTCCTTAAACCTATAGAGCATAGGGCATGACAACAAGAAGTTATAAATTAGTATAAAATGACTAATCTTTCTACAAAAATATTCACATCTAATGACGAATGCAGAGATTGTTAAGGCTAATTATGACTATTCTCCCATGTCAACACCTTTACTAAAACCTTGTTCACGCAGCCCACTAGACTGATTAGTCTATAATTCTGCAGCCTAATTGGATTCACGTGGAACCAGAATTTAACCCTTATGCAATCTTACCATTTGCGAAAAACCCACAAAAGAATTGAAGAAACAACCCTTTTCATAAATTTCCAACCTTTCTTGATGGCTAGCATGTTAAATTTCCTATCAGCTTCCTCCCCAACTTTAACTGAAAAAATCATTAAGTAGTACAGGTCTTCTTCTACAACTCTCAGTAAATCTTCTGATATTTTTCAAGTATTGATCTCACGAGGTAAAACATCGCATCTCGCAGTAGGACTGCAAACGATCCAGCTCGCAGTTTGACTCGACTCGGCTAGTAGTCCGGCTAAGGTCAAAGCTCAACACTCAAAAACTCGGCTCGGCTCGCAAAAGCAAAAAGTATAAAAACACCATATGATGAAATTCAGACGTAAAACTAATTTTGTATGTGTTTTTTAAGATATATGCAAGTGTTTATGTTTATGTATTAGCACACTTTCATAATTATGCTAATTTATTAAATAAAAAAAAATTGAGCGGGGGCATGCATTTGAGCGGGGGCACTTTGGTCCGTCCCCGGCTCTGGTTCTTTGTATAGACTTGGCTCGTTTAAAGACTCTCGTTAAATAAATTATCCAGGCCCGCTTGTTGAGGGCTTGGCATGTTTACAAATGCGTGGAGCTCGAGCGTAAATTTTAGGCTCATTTACTAAACGAGCCGGAGAAGCCAAGCCAAGCTTAGTTGAGTTGGTTTGCTCGTGTGTCTCCCCAGTGGTGGCCATTGTTCGAGCCCCATAGGGAGCAGGTTTGGGGTTCAGGGCTATGGATAGCTTCTGAACCCCCTTGACTAACATACAAACACTTCGCTAACCCCCTGTTAATGTATAAGCTACGGCAAAAAAAAAATGGACGAGCTGAGCTCAAACACTACAAAACTCGACTGGCCTCATTTGCACCCTTATCTCGAAGTCACGAGGTTTGGTAGACCAAGACGACCACGCCATTTTGTGAAAATGAAGTTTAACCCAGCGCGTCTTCAAGGTGAGGTTGGGGGACGACGAGTTTGATGGGTATGATTCACTGTGACAGATCATGTTTATACCTCGGGTCCTGAGAATGCGATTTTAAGAAGAATAAAAACATGCAACGCGGGCTTAAGAAACGCGAGTTCGGTAGAACAGACTTCGCATCTTCGAACTGAGAAGAAGGCTTTTCCACTTTTTTGGCAATTTTCAACCTTGTTTTGGAATTAATTTGATGATCCGATTCGTTCTTATTGTATAACTTGTCGATTACAATGTTTATATAAAGTATGAATTCGATCGAGTACCAAATGACTATTAATCGGAGAAGAATGATCCCGAAAAAAAATGAAAAAAAGTTAGCAGGTTACACTTGATAACAACCCTTGTGAAGGAAGAAGGCTTCTCTTTTGTTTTTTGAAAATTTTGACCTTATTTAGGAATCATTTTTATGATCCGATTTATCCACATTGTAGAACTTGTCAATTAAAATGATTTTGTTAGATTTCAAGTCAATCGGATACTTTTTGGTATCTAATCGGAGAAGATATATGTCGAAAAAAATTGGGAAAAAGTGAGCAGGGAACACTTGATTACAACTTCAAAAGACTTTACGAGGTTTATAACATAACATCGTCGCCGTCCAAGTCTACCTTCACCGTCGCCGTTTCGACCCCTGAGTGAGGTGTGTGCGCGACTCGGGCGATCGGAGCTGGTGAACTCATCCTCGCGGCCACACCCATCGTCTCTTTCTCTCTCTACAACAACTGGTGTTTGCTATTTGTGCCTCAGAAGTCTCAGAAACAGAACCACTTCTGCAGCTAAGAATGTGAGGAACAATCTAAGGTACAATGGGTTGGGTGGTTGTTGCATCTAATTCAATTTCTATTGGCGCACATTCTAATAGCTTTTTGGGCCTCAATTATTGTATTTTGTTGAGCTATTCTATCTTCATAATTGACAAATTTAAGTGGATTTTGTTCAATTTGACTCGTGCTATCCATCCAGTACAGATAATGCTAAAGAAAAAACGAGTTGCATATTGAAAAATATGAAAAATTTAGTACATTTTCTGAATCCACAGGGTTCGCCTGACCCCATCAGGAAATACTGGAGCCGCCCATGGGCTTACGGTATTAGAAATTGATGTAAGGTATATGTAACCCACGTGTTTGACATTTGGCTTCTAAAGGAAGTCCTTTTTTGGCCTATGGTTTTTGTGAAGTCTTTTGATTTAATATTGTTACTTAGAAAAAGATTTTCATAAAATCTCAACTTCAGGAGCTCTCGTTTGCCAGTGCATTGAAAGATACGTTGGACAGATGTGGAAAGCACAAGATGTCTCTTATATACTTGAACTCCATTTCTGAATTCATAGCTTTCGCAGTTGGTTGTGCATGGTGAGGCTTCTACTAGAACCTCGTATTCGAAATGTGAAGTTAGACCAATCTTTATGTCTTATAAATCTACCAGACTCGGTTTTGGTGTTGGTTTCTTGGAGGTTGGTCTAATAGCAATAGGTGCTTGATGTTAGAGCTTGTATTACCTTCCTCAATCACAGGAGCATAGAACTTTGTTAAAATTTCTGTCGCAGCTTCATCACTTGCTGTTAAGTTTTATCCAGCAAATAAAAATCTGTAATGCAGAACAAATGGCTGGGAACCATGTTTCTGCAAACTTAGGTCAGGGTTCAAGGCTCTTTCAAAGGGGTTAGCCCATTGATTTCCTGGATATACACCCCCCACCCCCGCCCCGGTCCAGGAAGGTCAAGGCTGTTGAGGTCGATGTAAAGTGACTTTCTAGGAGTTAGTTTTTTTGTTTGATGTCTTTGTTACTTGATTAATCATCGTCAACTAAGAAGCAAGTACACTTCTACAAAGAGAGCTGTTCGTGTCGTACACATATCGGACATCGATGGACGCAATAGTAACTTATCATCGAGGATTCGAGGTACACTAAAGCAACTCAAATAGTTGAGCTCAAACACTACAAAACTCGACTGGCCTCATTTGCACCCTTATCTCGAAGTCACGAGGTTTGGTAGACCAAGACGACGACGCCATTTTGTGAAAATGAAGTTTAACCCAGCGCGTCTTCAAGGCGAGGTTGGGGGACGGCGAGTTTGATGGATATGATTCACTGTGACAGAACTTTCATCATGTTCATACCTCGCGTCCTGAGAATGCGATTTTATGAAGAATAAAAACACATAACGCGTGCTTACGCAACGCGAGTTCGGTAGAACAGACTTCGCATCTTCGAACTGAGAAGAAGGTTTCTCCCCTTTTTTGGTAATTTTCAACCTTGTTTTGGAATTAATTTGATGATCCGATTCGTTCTTATTGTATAATTTGTCAATTATAATGTTTATATAAAGTATGAATTCGATCGATTATCAAATAATTGTTAATCGGAGAAGAATGATCCCGAAAAAAATTGAAAAAAAGTAAGCAGGGTACACTTGATAACAACCCTTGTGAGGGAAGATGGCTTCTTTTTTGTTTTTTGAAAATTTTGACCTTATTTCGGAATCATTTTTATGATCCGATTTATCCACATTGTAGAACTTGTCAATTAAAATGATTTTGTTAGATTTCAAGTCAATCGGATACTTTTTGGTATCTAATCGGAGAAGATATATGTCGAAAAAAATTGGGAAAAAGTGAGCAGCGAACACTTGATTACAACTTCAAAAGACTTTATGAGGTTTATAACATAACATCGTCGCCGTCCAAGTCTACCTTCACCGTCGCCGTTTCGACCACTGAGTGAGGTGTGTGCGCGACTCGGGCGATCGGAGCTGGTGAACTCATCCTCGCGGCCACACCCATCGTCTCTTTCACTATCTACAACAACTGGTGTTTGCTATTTGTGCTTCAGAAGTCTCAGAAACAGAACCACTTCTGCAGCCAAGAATGTGAGGAACAATCTAAGGTACAATGGGTTGGGTGGTTGTTGCATCTAATTCAATTTCTATTGGCGCACATTCTAATAGCTTTTTGGGTTTGATTTTATTGGACCTCAATTATTGTATTTTGTTGAGCTATTCTATCTTCATAATTGACAAATTTAAGTGGATTTTATTCAATTTGACTCGTGCTATCCATCCAGTACAGATAATGCTAAAGAAAAAACGAGTTACATATTGAAAAATATGAAAAATTTAGTACATTTTCTGAACCCACAGGGTTCGCCTGACCCCATCAGGAAATAGTGGAGCCGCCCATGGGCTTACGGTATTAGAAATTGATGTAAGGTATATGTGTCCCACGTGTTTGACATTTGGCTTCTAAAGGAAGTCCTTTTTTGGCCTATGGTTTTTGTGAAGTCTTTTGATTTAATATTGTTACTTAGAAAAAGATTTTCATAAAATCTCAACTTCAGGAGCTCTCGTTTGCCAGTGCATTGAAAGATACGTTGGACAGATGTGGAAAGCACAAGATGTCTCTTATATACTTGAACTCCATTTCTGAATTCATAGCTTTCGCAGTTGGTTGTGCATGGTGAGGCTTCTACTAGAACCTCGTATTCGAAATGTGAAGTTAGACCAATCTTTATGTCTTATAAATCTACCAGACTCGTTTTAGACTTAGCTCTGTATGGCACTATTTGACCGCCTAAAGGTGCAAGAAGCACACATGCAAATGGTAGGTATCTGATCCTTGTTAATACCAGCAAACTGGAAATGAAAATCACAGATGCTGAAATTGTTTAATGGGTCAACTCTACATGTGTTTTAGTGCAACATATCTCCCACTATCCGACACAGTCAAGCCATTCGAATATCTCAACGAAAATATCTCTCAGTTTATGGGCCAAACCCTCCAAGAATATGTAGCTCTGCATGACTGGATCCCATTTGGACACTCTCTGATAACGTAATTACCATTGGAGCTGCTTTAAACAAGTTCGTTCAGTGGTCTGAATACTTCAAACTAGGAGCATCTTGTAGCTTTATACACGTAGTTTCCATCTGGCACATGCGGTCATAATGATAATTGAGCCTGTCTCCTCTCTTTTAATTTCACCTGTCTCAAGTACTCTGATCGTTCCTTTTGTTTGTCCATATTCCTATTAGGGAGGTCTCAAAATGTGTGCCCACTTTGAAAAGTCAAAAGAAAACTTCTCATCATCGAAACATGGGCCTTACAAATGGATATATGTTATAAAGCTTTTAAAACTGCGGATAAAAGGGAATATTGGAAATTAATACTTTTTGATTCTTTTAGTGCATTAGATGCATAGCCCTTCGTAAAGTTTGATCATCCAAAAGGGACTGACATTGTAGGACGGAGGGTGTATATGCTTATCGTTTGGCTACTGATCTTGTCAATTACATTTACCATTTTTTTGGTTTTGACTGTTTCTCAGCACTCTAGTGGATGATGGTGCCGTGGTAAGATCTGCAGCAAGGAAAGTACTTCGAATAATAAAGCTGGAGGATGTGTCTATATTTAAGTTATGTGTTGATGGCCTTCTGGAAAATTTGGAAATGTATCCACAGGTCTTTTACCTCGACTTGCTTTTGTTATACAGAATCATGGGATGCTTTCTTGGTGTACTTATTGGAGTCCTTACTCATGTATATGCTTTTCAATAAAAATTCAGTTCATTTTGTTATTAAGGTGGAGTACAGTTGATCAATTTATTTCTGATTGTTTTGTTTTGTATTAATTTCTTGTGTCAGGTTCTTTTCTTTGAACATGTTAGGATGAAGCTGATGTATTTTCTGTTCTACTTAGTATTGGTCAACATCATGGGGATTTCGCATCTGATTTAATTGTGGGGGTTTCTGATGAGGTTAGTGGCACTATAGGCTTAGCTGGACCTATCAGTTTTTTTCCTTGTTGAAAACTGATTCTAGTGTTTTTGTTATTTCTTGTTTTTCATTTCTGAAAATGAACATGGGCTCTTCAGTTTGCTAGTTGTTTACGTCAATGTACTTCAATTCATTCATGTAACATGCAAAATACTGATCCAATAATTAACAGAAGGGGGTTATGTTTGGACGGTTTTGGTGTTGGTTTCTTGGAGGTTGGTCTAATAGCAATAGGTGCTTGATGTTAGAGCTTGTATTACCTTCCTCAATCACAGGAGCATAGAACTTTGTTAAAATTTCTGTCGCAGCTTCATCACTTGCTGTTAAGTTTTATCCAGCAAATAAAAATCTGTAATGCAGAACAAATGGCTGGGAACCATGTTTCTACAAACTTAGGTCAGGGTTCAAGGCTCTTTCAAAGGGGTTAGCCCATTGATTTCCTGGATATACACCCCCCACCCCCGCCCCGGTCCAGGAAGGTCAAGGCTGTTGAGGTCGATGTAAAGTGACTTTCTAGGAGTTAGCTTTTTTGTTTGATGTCTTTGTTACTTGATTAATCATCGTCAACTAAGAAGCAAGTACACTTCTACAAAGAGAGCTGTTCGTGTCGTACACATATCGGACATCGATGGACGCAATAGTAACTTATCATCGAGGATTCGAGGTACACTAAAGCAACTCAAATAGTTGATCATAAAGCTAAGTTTTTACCTGGATCCATGATGGTATGGAAACTCCCTAGAAGGGAATATTGGAATAAAGATCTTGATCTTCAAGTCGTGTGTTTGTATAAGAACTTTTTTTTTTTATCGGCAAAAGTAACATTTTATTAGGGAAAGGGGAAAAGGAAATCCAACAAAAAGTTGGAAAATATAGCCATTGGGACAAAGCCCAAACACCTAAAGGCCTAAGATGCCCAAATATACAATAAACAGCTCAAACAAACCCCTGAAGGCCTAAAAAGCCCAGATCTTACAATAGAAAGCACAAACAAAAGAGCCCAGCTCACCAAAGTGGGCCAAGCCCAGCCCAGCCCATGAAAGCCCAAAACCTACATTGCATCAGAGATATTCAGCCGCCACCGCCCGCCACCAATATCAGACACCCACAGCGTACCACCACCGGATCGCCACCTCCAAACACCACCACGCCACCACCGACAAACCTATGGAGATACGAACCGATGACAAAACCCCCCACTGCCGCGGATGCACACTGTATCCGTTAGGCAATAACCGTGGTGTCCAACAACGCAAAATACGGTGGGAGCCACGCCGATCTGCCTACCCCAACCGCATTACCACCATGCCGTTAGGCAAAATATGGTTACCCAACAGAAAACCAGACGGAAGAAAACAGGGATAGGTGAAAACAGATCGTGAAACCAGAACGGAGAATGGACCGGTGAAGAGGAGGAATATCACTGAGAAGCAGAATAGGGGGCCCAAAAACAAAAGGAGGGGAGGGAAAGAGACAAAGGAAACCGAAGACCTTACCGACGTTGACTCCGTCGCCGTCCGGATTCCCCAAAAGCGATCGTCGAGAAACTGCCAATTCGGCCCCCATAAACGATCTGGAGAAGACCCATCCGACGAGATCCATAAACACCGGCAACACCACCAGCACCGCCGCCTTCCACCATCTCGTTACCCGCTGATCGTTTTGTGAATAAGGAAGAAAGAGAGTAGATCAGAATGGAAGGATGGAACCCGCCGATCGTTTTGTGTATAAGAACTTCTTGCTAAAGCTTGTCTCACATTGTTTAATTATAACCTCCAAAACTAATATATGAGCCTAGGCGGCCTCTCCACTCATTGCCAATTGGTTTTGTGTTGGATGCTTTAATACTTCTAACCACTTCTCTCTTGAGGCGATGGGAGCTATCATCCAGATACATATTATGTTGTCAATCATCCAAGTTTTTGACTTGAGAGAATGTGGTTTGGGAATGTACATTTGTTGTACTTTGACTTTTATTCATAGCCAAGAAAACAAAAGACCTTTATTCATATGTATTCATAACTTGGGAGAATGTGTCTCTAAATTTGTGTTGAGAACTTGAGATATAAAATTAATCTTTCAAGGTGAATTTCGATATACCATCTATCTTCTACATTCATAATGGTGATTTGTCAGCATACTTAAGTCTTCCTTGCATTTATATGTTGGTGCATTGATATACAATTCGTCACCATCTAATTCATGTATTTTGAACCCCCTTTGCTGGACTAATCTCTTACAATCATGCATAGTTCACGTTTGGTTTATAAATGTCACCTGTCCACTTCTTTGATGTGTAGTTTTAAATGACATCCCATACTTTTGGGAACTTAAGTGACACTTCAAGGACCCTTCCAAATTGTAACATATGTGCTGTTTCTCTCATCAGTAAAATTTTTCCACATCCTTGGAAAAACAAATTATTAACAATAGAAATGTTCTGAAAGATTTGCAAAATAAGTGCATACATCAAGTGTATGACCATCGTAAAATTAAATATCTTTGGTCAACTTCTGGCATTTCGAAAAATAGCTTGTAAGATTACAATCTCTATAGAATATGCAGAACATATTTGACCTTGTGCAGGTCTTATCGTCCAAAATTGCAATATTAAGGAGAAAAAGGCATAACAATGATTAGGTTTCTTCATCTCCCCTTGAAGTTTCACCATGTCTATTGGAAACCTAAACATAATAGTATGCTCATCTCTCTCCTTGCCGTGTATCAACACGAGTATAATGTATTGCTGGCTTGATCGAGCATATATGGCTTTCGATAAAGTTAAATAACAAGAGGGAATTCATGTCATTGTCCCCAACTGATAGGACACAAACTTTAATTTGGTTTGTTGAGGGGAGTCGCTAGGTGAATATGTCTATTGGCATTATGCCAAGTCCTAACTCTTAAATAGTTGCATTGCGGAAAGTTGGCAGTCTGTATATAGAATCTTGAATGCGATACCAAATAACTTTTTTTTTAATGTCTTTATGCCAATCTTTTTTGTTGCTTGCCTGTCTTTTACAAGTTGATAGTAGCCTCCCACAAGTTTAAGTCCTGTTATAAGTATGAATCTGCGTATATTTATTGTCCCTATTTGTATTAGGTTATCTTGCTGGTGCTTACCTGATCAACTGACATGGTTTTCCGTTCTACTTTTGCATATGTTTCAGATTGAGCCATGTTGTGATGGCAAGTTGGTCTTTGATGGTGGGAGAGTAGCTGCACTGCTGGTGCTGGCCATCTCAGCTCCACTGTCGCATGAAAAGCATACGTTTAGTATTCCACCTAGAATATTTTCTTATGCTGTCACACTGCTAGGGAGGATTTCTAATGCTTTAAGTGATGTTATGGACCAGGATACTCTGTTGGCTTATTTGTCTCATTGCAGTTGCTCCACGATTATTTCTTCTGGGGAGTTTGACTACGAAAGGATAGAGTTGTTCCTACCTGTTGAAGATGGTTCGACTAATAACCCATCTATGAGAAATCTTGTTCTGCCGACATGCAATTGCAGAAATTAAATGGTGGGGCCTCTGGAGTCATTGTCAGAAAATGGGGGAAACCAGGAAGGTAGTGAAGGCACTTCTTAATTATCAGGTGGAGGATCATGGCGAAGTAATCAAGTCTGTGGAGTTTATACTTGAGAAGGTCAAAGATATTTGGCAGTTGATACGAGTCGGATACACAGGTGAAGTACTGCGGACATTGAGGTAGGAATAGAGTTTTTGTTTGGTTGATTGACGTTGAAGACTAATTATTTGTGCACCTAATTTTCTCGAATAATCCTTGAAATGTCCTCAGTCTCAAAGTCTTTTTTGCTTGCTTACTTACTCAATTAGGTGTTAAGGTAATTGATTTGGACCTAAGTCTCATAATCCATGAGTGTGAGCGGGGGTGTGGGATCGCTGAAGCATCAAAAATTACAAGAACTGAAGGGCGGAGCGTCTTCTCTACGTAAATAAATTTATGTATTTCATGCATATTTTTTTGAACGTTGAAGCAATCTGTCATAAAATTTCATGCCCACAACACAAATATAAAAATGAGAAATATACAATCTGTCTACCAATCTGGAAAAATGTAAAAGAATAGAATGAATAAGAGAAGTATACAAATCAGCCTAATACAACTATTGCAACCCACGGATAAAAAAAAAACTATTGCCACCCCCAACAACTTTTGGCTTAGGATTGGCCCGTGCTGCTCTTGTTGCTGCTGCTACCAACCGGCACCGCCCTAGCTGTCCATATGCTGATAGGCACTCATTTTGGTTGTAAATTGTAATGTCTGATCTATTTGGCTCATTTAGATACTTTGTATTTTCTGTTTTTTAGGTTGGCTCCTTGTCAACTTTCTTTCCCCTGGGTGGGGGTGGCATATGATTGTCCCCCTCTTAGGTGCCAACCTCGTTGGGGATGTAAGTGTGCGGTTGTGATGCCCTTTCGTCTCCCTTCCTTTTAATCTTTGTAACACTGTTTCATTGGTTAATAAAATCTTCTTGGAAAAATAATAAAACACCTTTTGTCCTCTGATAGAAAAAAAATAAATTCAACCTTCGTCCTTTTATGATTTGGACTCATTTGGTTGCAGAAACAAATGTTGATTGTCCACAAAAGACTATTTTGCTTGTGCACAGTGGTATACAGAGTATTGGCAGGGCAGGTTTGATAGTGCAGTATAAAGTTTCGCTTTCAAAGCATGGTTTAACAATCCAAATTTGTCAAATCAGGAAATGACAGAAGAGAGTGCGCGAATTAAGTCTGAATTCGCACTGGTCCGTGATTTGTCAGGCTTAGGTCACGGATTCTGTGACTAAGGTTTGGACTACTGATAATCAATTTGAAGAACCTCATGGACACTCATCTCTGTATCAAAATGTGGTAATGTTTCTGTTAAATCTGTAAGGTGCTTGTGGAAAATAAAATTGAAGTCTCTGTTCTCTTTCATAACCATCACATACATGGGCTTGTGGATTTTTGTTGTACGGGTTTTCTGTTTTTGCTTCTCTGCCTATTTCTTTAATTATTCCTTTGTTACTTTCCCCCCCTTCTTATGCTGGTATATTCATTTTCTGCCATGGACCTGCTTTTGTCAGATATGTGCACTTTGTGCCCAAGCTTTGTGTTGTCACGTATATTATTGCCAAATTTGGTAACTGTTTCTGTGTTACTAATCTATATTTTTTGGGCTCATGCAGGAGTTGGAAGGAAGAGTTGGCAAAATTCCTTACTAGATCATCTGCCGGTGCATTTGCTTTTTCATTACAACATTTAAGGATTGCGAAGCTGCTGACAAAGTTATGGCCGCACTTTATCTCCCCAAGAAAGCTCTCTTGTGGAATGGGAGAGTTGGGTCTTTTATTGGGGAAACTGGACAGAACCATTAAAGAAATGAAGTATAGGTTTATGGGGGTGAGTAAACAAGACGAGTTGCATGTCTTGGAGCTCATACTTCTAAACTGTGTACTGAGGTTGTCCAGTATCGAAGCATTTAGTGATGGTTCTACTTTGAAGAAGCTGCATTCTACATTGTCACAAATAGAATCCCTCTATTCTGAGCTATCCATGGAGCCTTCCAAATTCGTGAGTGAACTCAAGAAATCATTGCATGAAATTGGTTTCTCAGCTGATGGGCCTTTCTACAGTCCACTTCTGTTTCGAAAGTCGGTTGAAATTTTCTCCTTGAAGCAATTTGTCTTCAGTGTAAAACTCAAGCACATAAAAGCAGAGTTGGATGTTTCTGGTAATGACTATGACAAACTTTTTCCCTTTATTCCGGGGCTTCCCATTGGTATACGATTAGGGATCACTTTGTACAACATCTCAAGGGAGAATAGGTTGTGGTTGCGACTTGCTGTGGACGATGATTTATCTGAGTTTGTTTACCTGGATTTTGACCGATTTGGGGGCAACAGTCAAATCAGGAAATTCAGATTTGATGCACCTTTTTACAAGACCCCGAAAGTAAATTCTTTCACAGTGAAGGTTTGCCTTGGATTGGAGTGCTTGTCTGAGAATGTTCATTCGTTCAAAAGTTGTGGGGGTCCAAAACAGGAGTTAGTTTATCTCTGCAAACAGAAGGAAGTGTTTCTTTCTACTGTTGTGAAAGAGTGAGTGGCAACTCTGTTGCTTGGGTAAACAGTGTCATGATGGACGCCAGCTCCACAACAGCAACCGGCTCCCGCCACCCAAAACAACTGTCACCACTATCCTAGCCAAAGCGTTTGAGTGGGAGTCATTGTGCAGCCAAGCCCTACTACAACCCGTGCCCAGCCCAGGCATATGCGCTTCTCGGATGGACTCCACCTCCGGTTGGCCTCTTCAAACTCAATGTTGATGGGAGTGGTAGCGCTACAGATTCAGAGGCAAGCGCTGGTGACTTAGTCAGGGTTTGGAAAGGGAATTGGATCACTGGGTTCGTGCAAACTGTGCTCTGTGTTGGGCTATTTATCATGGACTCGAACTCCTCAGGGAAACACATCCTGAGCAGAAATCGAATCAGATGCCGCAAATGCTATCAACTAAAAGCAATCGCCAACTTCACGATCTCTTCACTGTTTGCAGGTTCCTTATCCAGGACCTGGGCAATCCTCCGGTTAAGCATGTCATGCGCGAATGCAACAAGTGCGCCGATCAACTAGCCCAAGATGCGAAAGTGCACCGTTTTCCTTTTTTAGTTTATCTGTGAATTTCCAAATTGTATTATATTCCAAATGTTGGAGGGCCCGATGGGTGTTTCTTATCCCAAACTATGTACTCTTGATTTTATTCTTGCGAAGTTTCCGTTTAACCCAAAAAAAAGTGTCACGAGGAAAAGATGAACCATCTGGTGTTCATCATGATAAAAAACTCGGGGCCTGGTTGTCAACCTATTGAGCAAATGACAAGAAGCTGAGTTCTTGATATTCCCTATCACGTAATTTCTTTATGCTTGTTGTAATTTCTTATGTTGGGTTTGTATTTGTATTTCTCATGTGAACTCTTGTAAGAACTCTTTTTTATCTATCTATGAAATTCTACTTTTTGCCAAAAAAATAAAATACAAAATCTTCTCCATAACTTCCTGCTTCTTAGGTTTTAATGACAATAATATCATGTGCAAATGAGATAGCATAATATATTGTCATGCCCACGTATTGAATACCCAAATTTCAAATTATAAGCAGTTTGAAAATAGGACGCCCACGTATTGAATACCCAATTTTCAAATTATAAGCAGTTTGAAAATAGGACGCCGTCTCTTTAAACCAATGTCAAACCAACTTCCTCCTTAAACCTATAGAACATAGGGCATGATAACAGGAAGTTATAAATAAGTATAAAATGACTAATCTTTCTACAAAAATATTCACATCTAATGACGAATGCAGAGATTGTTAAGGCTAATTATGACTATTCTCCCATGTCAACACCTTTACTAAAACCTTGTTCACACAGCCCACTAGACTGATTAGTCTATAATTCTGCAGCCTAATTGGATTCACACACTGTGGAACCAGAATTTAGCCCTTATGCAATCTTACCATTTGCGAAAAACCCACAAAAGAATTGAAGAAACAACCCTTTTCATAAATTTCCAACCTTTCTTGATGGCTAGCATGTTAAATTTCCTATCATCTTCCTCCCCAACTTTAACTGAAAAAATCATTAAGTAGTACAGGTCTTCTTCTACAACTCTCAGTATATCTTCTGATATTTTTCAAATATTGATCTCACGAGGTAAAACATCGCATCTCGCAGTAGGACTGCAAACGATCCAGCTCGCAGTTTGACTCGACTCGGCTAGTAGTCCGGCCAAGGTCAAAGCTCAACACTCAAAAACTCGGCTCGGCTCGCAAAAGCAAAAAGTATAAAAACACCATATGAAGAAATTCAGACATAAAACTAATTTTGTATGTGTTTTTTAAGATATATGCAAGTGTTTATGTTTATATATTAGCACACTTTCATAATTATGCTAATTTATAAAATAAAATAAAAATTGAGCGGGGTCATGCATTTGAGCGGGGGCACGTGCCCCCGCTTTGGTCCGTCCCTGGCTCTGGTTCTTTGTATAGACTTGGCTCGTTTAAAGACTCTCGTTAAATAAATTATCCAGGCCCGCTTGTTGAGGGCTTGGCATGTTTACAAATGCGCGGAGCTCGAGTGTAAATTTTAGGCTCATTTACTAAACGAGCCGGAGAAGCCAAGCCAAGCTTAGTTGAGTTGGTTTGCTCGCGTGTCTCCCCAGTGGTGGCCATTGTTCGAGCCCCATAGGGAGCAGGTTTGGGGTTCAGGGCTATGGATAGCTTCTGAACCCCTTGACTAACATACAAACACTTCGCTAACCCCTGTTAATGTATAAGCTACAGCAAAAAAAAAATGTAAACGAGCTGAGCTCAAACACTACAAAACTCGGCTGGCCTCATTTGCACCCTTATCTCGAAGCCACGAGGTTTGGTAGACCAAGACGACGACGCCATTTAGTGAAAATGAAGTTTAACCCAGCGCGTCTTCAAGGCGAGGTTGGGGGACGACGAGTTTGATGGGTATGATTCACTGTGACAGAACTTTCATCATGTTCATACCTCGCGTCCTGAGAATGCGATTTTAAGAAGAATAAAAACATGTAACGCGGGCTTAAGAAACGCGAGTTCGGTAGAACAGACTTCGCATCTTCGAAATGAGAAGAAGGCTTCTCCCCTTTTTTGGCAATTTTCAACCTTGTTTTGGAATTAATTTGATGATCCGATTCGTTCTTATTGTATAACTTGTTGATTACAATGTTTATATGAAGTATGAATTTGATCGAGTACCAAATGATTATTAATCGGAGAAGAATGATCCCGAAAAAAAATGAAAAAAAGTTAGCAGGGTACACTTGATAACAACCCTTGTGAAGGAAGAAGGCTTCTTTTTTGTTTTTTGAAAATTTTGACCTTATTTCGGAATCATTTTTATGATCCGATTTATCCACATTGTAGAACTTGTCAATTAAAATGATTTTGTTAGATTTCAAGTCAATCGGATACTTTTTGGTATCTAATCGGAGAAGATATATGTCGAAAAAAATTGGGAAAAAGTGAGCAGGGAACACTTGATTACAACTTCAAAAGACTTTACGAGGTTTATAACATAACATCGTCGCCGTCCAAGTCTACCTTCACCGTCGCCGTTTCGACCCCTGAGTGAGGTGTGTGCGCGACTCGGGCGATCGGAGCTGGTGAACTCATCCTCGCGGCCACACCCATCGTCTCTTTCTCTCTCTACAACAACTGGTGTTTGCTATTTGTGCCTCAGAAGTCTCAGAAACAGAACCACTTCTGCAGCTAAGAATGTGAGGAACAATCTAAGGTACAATGGGTTGGGTGGTTGTTGCATCTAATTCAATTTCTATTGGCGCACATTCGTATAGCTTTTTGGGTTTGATTTTATTGGGCCTCAATTATTGTATTTTGTTGAGCTATTCTATCTTAATAATTGACAAATTTAAGTGGATTTTATTCAATTTGACTCGTGCTATCCATCCAGTACAGATAATGCTAAAGAAAATGGCTACTATTAATATTTCTGATGAGGTCCATGTGGACAGTATGGAACAAGACGATGATAACCTGGAGGAAGATGTCCTAGGATGGTGTTTCCAAACTGCATAAAACACGTTGTTATATCAGTATAATGCAGGAAGTTGAGAAGATGTCTACGATGTTATCAAGTCAAGGAGTTCTGATTGAACAAGGTCCAGACACGAAGCAGATAGCAGATTGTTTTGCATTACGTGAGGCAATAGGGATAGACACTTATAGACTCCGTAAGTTTATCATTGGCAAGTATCCAAACGTCCACATGGAAGTTCTTGGTCCAGCTCCTTATGCTCGAGCAGTTAAAAAGATTGGGAACGAAATGGATCTTGCCCTTGTTGACCTGAAGGAGGTGTTATCTCTGGCTGATATTGGTTGTGTCTCATGGAAAGGGATAGGCAAGCCACTTCTGGAAAAAATTCTGTAAAAGACATTTGATGCGTGTGACCGACTTCTTGCTTTACATTCGGACTGTGAAAAAGTTCATGCTTTTGTGGGCAGTATAATAGAGTATTTTGAGCCTAATCTTTGTGCTATTTTTGGAAGTGAAGTTGCTTCAAAGCTAATTGTGGGGACTGCTGGTGGTCTCTCAGCATTAGCTAATATCCCAGCTGATGATTTTAGTCTCGTGGGTGCCAAGAAAATTATGGATTTGCAACGTTGTTTCGCTGAAATGCCCCCTTGCCTTCCGATATGTGGCTAGAAATTCTACAGTGGCAGCGCGGGTAGACTAGACAAGAGGAGATCCAACAGATAAGACTAGGAGATGTATTCGAGATGAGAGAATTAGGGTGAGTGAACAGTGGCAAAAGAAGTCCTACTTGGCTTTAAAGCAGGGATCTGAACTTGATCCACTTCCTATTTTCAAGCCGAAGGAAGGAAAGATAGGTGAGATTGCTGAGGCAAAGCTCTATGGAGTAAGGATGCTGCTAGTTTTTCGGACGGGATTGCTATGGGGAAGTGGGGGAAAATACAGGGAAAGAAGCCACGGAAGATGAAAGCCCTTGTGATTAATATGGTGGAGTGAGACGAGAGGAGGGCCAGGCTGGAGGCCAATAAGAAACGGAGAGCCGTTTTTGAAGTGAACTAGTTTGGTTTGCTTGCTATCAAGAAGTGAAATTGGTCAGTGGTTATTGTTTTTAGTTGCTAAATGGTCAATAAGATACTAGATGTTATGAGTGTACTATTCAATGCTTGGAAATTTCAATTTGGGTGACTGTCGTAATGCAATTGAACCTGACAACTTTTTTACTTTTTCTTTTGTTTTTCCGTTATGATGCTTTGGACTCTCACATAGTTGTATTGCAGAACATAAGCAGTCTGTACATAGAATCTTGAATGTGATATCAAATGACACTGTTTCTTTTTTATGTCTCTATGCCAATCTTTTTTGCTGCTTGTCTGTCTTTTACAAGTTGATAGTAGCCTCCCTCAAGTTTAAGTCCTGTTATATGTATGATTCTGGGTATATTTATTGTCCCTGTTTGTATTAGGTTATCTTGCTGGATCAACTGACATGGTTTTGCGGTCTAATTTTGTATATGTTTTAGATGGAGCCATGTTGTGATGGCAAGTTGGTCTTTGATGCTGGGAGAGTAGCTGCACTACTCGTGCTGGGCATCTCAGCTCCACTCTCAAATGAAAAGCATACGTTCAGTATTCCACCTAGAATATTTCATTACGCTGTCGAACTGCTAGGGAGGATTTCTCATGCTTTAAGTGATGTCATGGACTCGGATACTCTCTTGGCTTATTGGTATCATTGCAGTAGCTCCAGAGTTATGTCTTCTGGGGAGTTTGACTTCAAAAGGAAAGAGTCATTCCTACCTGTTGAGGATGGTTCGACTAATAATGCCATCTATGAGAAATCTTGTTCTGCTGACATGCAAGCAATTAAATGGGGGAAACAAGGAAGGTAGTTAAGGCACTTGTTAATTATCAGGTGGAGGATCATAGCGAAGTAATGTAGTCTCTGGAGCTTATACTTGAGAATGTTAAAGATATCTGGCAGTTGATACAAGTCGGATGGTTCTACTTTGAAGAAGCTCCATTCTAAATTGTCACAAATAGAATCTCTCTATTCTGAGCTATCCATTGAGCCTTCCAAATTCGTGAGTGAACTCAAGAAATCATCGCATGAAATTGCTTTCTCAGCTGATGGGCCTTTCTACGGTCCACTTCTGTTTCAGTAGTCAGTTGAATTTTTCTCTTTGAAGCAATTTGTCTTCTGTGTAAAACTCAAGCACATAAAAGCAGAGTTGGATGTTTCTGGTAATGACCATGACAACCCTTTTCCCTTTATTCCGGTGCTCCCGTTGGTATACGACTAGGGATCACTTTGTACAACATCTCAAAGGTAGAATAGGTTGTGGTTGCGACTTGCTGTGGACAAGGCATTATCTGAGTTTGTTTACCTGGATTTTGACCGATTTGGAGGCAACAATCAAATCAGGAAATTCAGATTTGCTGCACCTTTTTACAAAACCCTAAAGGCAAATTCTTTCACAGTGAACGTTTGCCTCGGATTGGAGTGCTTGTCTGAGAATGTTTATTTCTGCAAAAGTTGTGGGGGGTCCAAAACATGAGTTAGTTTTTCTCTGCAAACAGAAGTTCTACTGTTGTGAAAGAGTGAGTGGCAACTCTGTTGCTTGGGTACACAGTGTCCTGATGGACGAAAGCCCCACAGCAACCAGCTCCCGCCACCCGAAACAACCATCACCACTATCCTAGGCCAAGCCTTTGAGTGGGAGTTCATTTTGCAGCCAGCCCCCTACTGCATTCTACCCAGCCGAGGCATGCCCTTCTTCTCGGATGGACGCTACCTCTGATTGGCCTCTTTAAACTCAATGTTGATGGGAGTGGTAGCACTACAGATTCAGAGGCAAGCACTGGTGGCTTAGTTAGGGATTGGAAAGGAAATTGGATCACCGGGTTTTGCGCAAACTGGGTTCTGTCTCGGGCCTCTCAGCTGAGCTTTGAGCTATTTATTATGGACTCAAACTCCTCAAGAAAACATATCCTTGGCAGAAATCGAATCAGATGCCGCAAATGCTATCAACCTAATCAATTCAACTACAAGCAATCACCAACTTCACAATCTCATCACTTTTTGCAGGTCCCTTCTCTAGGAGCTGGGCAATCCTCCGGTTAAGCATGTCATGCACGAACGCAACAAGTGCACTGATCAACTAGCCCAAGATGCGAAAGTGCACCGTTTTCCTTTTTTAGTTTATCTTTCAATTTCCGTATTGTATTATAGTCCCAAACTATGTAGTCCAAATTTTATTTATGCAAGTTTCCATTTAACCCAAAAAAGAAGAAGAAGTGTCACAATGAAAATATGAACCATCTGGTTTTCATGTTAAAAAACTCTGGGCCTGGTGGCCAACCTTTTCAGCAAATGACAAGAAGCTGAGTTCTTGATTATACATTCCCCAGTAACTGCTACATTCTGATAAAACACTTGTTTTCATGTTAAAAAACTCTGGCCTGGTGGCCAACCTTTTCAGCAAATGACAAGAAGCTGAGTTCTACATTCCCCAGTACCTGCTACATTCTGATAAAACACTTCCATACCTTAAAAAAATGGACAACATATCAGTCTAAATTTCCAGATAGTAGCAATTTCATCTTCTCCTCTTAAACTTGTATGTACACATATTGAATACCAAACTTCTTACCTGGTGCGTTGTAACTAATATGGCCGATAAACTTCTTACCTGGTGCATTGTAATTTTTTACCAAAGATATGAAGGACTAGCTGACCCGTGCAACTTTCCGGCCACCTTGTGTAGTAAGTGAAAAGCAACAATATCTCTTCAAACCAATCAAAATAGCAGGTTATAAGTTGGCAAGAGAAGGCAATTCCCAGATGTGAAGCATGAACCCAGAGTATATAACATCACGGCCATTTTATTTCACAAAGTATACTGGCCATCACTACATAGCTTAGCCTTGGCCCCAAAGCGCCTTATTCAAAGAGGAAACAAGAAAAAAAAAAAAAAAGGATTTCCCCAACATTTTCCCACTTAATGCAATAAAATCATCCATGAAAGAAGACGCACATAAAGAAGGCAAGTAGTTTGATAAAATCTCGAACATGACAACATAAAAGGCATACTGTCCTTCCCAATACTACCATATAGATCCAGATTCCAAGTTACAACATAAATATCGTCTTGATTCCATGCATAGCATCCAGTTCAAGAAGGTTTCAAGGTAACGCATCAGAGGTAATAAGGTAGAAGGTGGACCCATTCCATCCAAAGTTAGAGCCCTGTGAAAGGGGAAAAAGAAGGAATCAGTAACATAAAACATTGGAGGAGATTGCAAGAAAAAACTCCGGACATTGTTTGACATTTAGGGCATAAAAAATGGGATTTCTAAGGGTACAGAAAAAGCATAGATGCTGAAATCTTAAGTAGAGATACAAACAAAAGCATCATCCATAGTTCTGAACAATAAGGGCTTATTACATTGATCCATGGTTTTGCATCTGGAGATCAATCACACCCTCAAATGCTAGAACTCTATAAGCCTATGCATATGTAGAAATTAAATTGTTTTGTTTCCTTTTGAAAGTGCCTCGAGGACTTAACCAAAAAAAAAAAAAAGTGCCTCGAGGCCCAATTTTTTTGTTCAAGATTTCTCTCATAGACAAATAAATATGGGTTAGAACAATAACCCATGACCTCTGGAGTTTTTGTTTATTTATTTATCTTTTTGATCCAGAATAATGTAGTTCACAGTTAAAACATTTTTGCACTTTTGAGCATGTTGGCATGAAATTCAGGGGTTCATTACATCAAAAGAGAAAAAAGTGAATGCTCCCGAGGAGCAATTCAAATGCGCCTGAGGCGCATTATGAAATGAGAGAAATAAGGATGTATCATGGGCACGTTCAATTGCGCTTGAGGCACATTTCTTTTTTACATGAAGAGAGAAAATGAGGATGCGCCCGGGTGCAACTTAAATGCGCCTAGGGCGCACTCGAAATGCGCCTGAGGTGCATGTGATGCAACAAATATGTTTGATTTTTTTTTTTTACTGAGTTTTTCTAGTCCGAATAGGCAGGAGACTAAAAAAGGCAATCCCTTAAACATTATAATTAAGGATTGTTAAAGAATAAGGGAGGCACAAGAAGGCGGTATGAAGTGATTCCATGAGTTCCACCCATGAAGATTTCATTGACATATGTTTTGATTTTTAGGTATACATGATTCAAAAAGGTATACATGATTCAAAAGTAATCTGTGGTTCTTGGTTTGGGCCACCGGTTGGTTGATGTTCTTATTATTGTAAACTGGGTCAGAAACATGAGAGTTCACGTTGAAGAAACATAACCTTGATGTGCTTTCAGTACTGTTATTGGCTTTTGTTGCAATTCCAATGATAAATTCTTAGAAATCTGCAAGCAAACAAGAACTGGTATATGTGAATGTATACGTCAAGGAATATAATGCAATTAGATGTGCATTTCTGAATCCTTGCAGTGGATGGAGGTGGCATTAGAGCGAAAAGATGCGGACGATTGGATTTTATAGAGGGGAAGGAGCTGCCAATCTCGTTCTTGCTCACTCCGGATCCCATACTGTATTTGTGTGTTCATTTATGCTTCACCCTTTTGATCATTTCGTTGTGCCTCTTCATTTCATTTTTTATTATACAATAATTCAACTGAGCATTTTTCCAAACTCCAAAAGCATAGCATACAATTATGTTCTTCCTTCCAAGAATTCGGATTTTCCTTTTGAAGAGTTGTTTGGATTTGCAAATGCATCCTTGTAATCTGTAAAATGAACTTAAATTCTAGAATGAAATGGAGATTAAAACGAGTTAGTTGACACTTAACATGTGAGTCAATAGGAGAGGCCATAGTAACATGCTTCGTTACGAAGACGGTGCAATGTACCTACATTCATTACTTATGATGTTTGCTTCGATTTTGGGTAAACAATTTGATTTCGTTGGATTATTTTTACGCCTTCATGGGACTAAATCTTGTTGGACTATCTTTAAATGAATATGTATTGCATAATTGCAAAGCTGCATATAGACTTATTGTTTTTTATTTTTTGGGTAAGTAATGTAGACTTATTGTTGGTTAACAATACACTACTATTCTTAGGATTTGGAGATGCCTATGCTTGGCAGCGGTACTGCTCAGCGGCCGATCCGACCGTTCATCTCGGCGATCGACTGCTCGAATATTGATCAAGCAATGAACGGTTTAGATTTATTTGCACTCAGATTCAGTCCGAGTGATCTGTACCGAAATGAACGGTCGGATGCCGCTCGGCACCAGGGTGCTTGGCGGCTTCCTTTGGCACCATTTGTGATCCATTGACTCCATTCAAGCAAGAAATTGGAAGGGCCCAAAGATTGAGATGTATGCTTGGACAATCACTTGGACACGTCTCTCTATTAAAATGTTAAATGATCATAGACATTTTTATTTTCCTGCCAAACGGAATTCTTTTTTCTCTATTCATTTTTTTTTTTTGCATTTGTTAGTTTGCATCAAATTTTTGTAAACAATTGATTCGTCTCGACGAGATGAGTCGGAGAAGTGGAAAATTATGACCAAAACTCAATTATTTTTGGAAAAATCCAAAAAAAGGCCAAACAATATTCAAACTTTTCGGACTTTTTCTTGGCTTTTTTAAAATAATGTTTGAGTTTGGGTCATAATTTTATGGTTCTTTGATTTCTCTCGTCGAAACGATCCAATAATCCATAAAAAAAATTTGACGCAAAACTAACTAACGCAAAAGAAAATTGAATAAAAAAAAATTAGGGAAACATTAATCTTGTAAAAGTATAAAATCGCTAAAAGAGAGCCAGGAAAATATTTTGGGCCAACTAAAAGATTCTTAACAGTCTTTTTTTTTTGTTGAGATTTTTTTAATGGGTTTCGACTTAAAATGAGGTGGGCTAGCTAGTAAGCTCAATTCAATCCACCATAACGCCCTATAGATCTTGGAAACTAGGATCACAAAAATCGCAAGTAAACAGAAATAGTGCTTAACGAACAAGAAAAGAAAGAACACAAGACATACGTGGAAAAACTCAACTCGAAGAAAAACCACGGGAGCCACACCAGTCCACTGTGAAATCAAATCAAGAGTACGTTTTTTCTCTCGCCTCTATGTTTTTCTCTAAAAACACGTTAACCTAATTACATACAAACTGCAATGTAAATAGGTCGGGTACTAAGTGGAAATTACACCCCAAATCCTTGAAATGTCGTTTTCGATGTAGTTCGGTGTGCTCCTAAAGTCGGACCTCGAACTGTGGCACTTTGAGCCGTGGGCTAAACCACAGCTGAAGGTAGTCTGCACCCACAAAACTAGGAACTACCGCAAAAAAGAATGAGAAAACCTGCGGTCCATCGCACTTGTGATAGGCTCGGGCTTCTATGAGCTTCAGCCTCTCTGAGCCCTTAGCTCCCAATGAAATCGAACTTGCAAAGAAAGGGATCACCGGAAGTGGAGCGTTCTCCTTATATCAAAAAAGAAAGAAAAAGTAAGGACGTTGCCTCCCAGAGCATGCAGAATTCAACGGTGGAGCAGTTGACAAAGGTTGGATCCCTCGAACGGAGTCTGGGCCAACGTTGCTTGGAATCCGTGTCATAACTAGAGTCACTCTGTAGTAGTTTTTAAATAAAATTGTACGTAGATTTTTGTATTATTGTGATATTGTAATTTTGGTATAAGGTCAAATAAGGGCCTAGTAGTTTGTAAAATTCAGCGTGTTTTAAGGGCAATGCACCCGAAATTCCTTGGAAAATCTTGTGGAGGTTGCAATCGAAAAGTTGGATAATTGACCTTTATGTCTTTATTCAAAAAGTTTACGTATTGGAAGAACGGCAAAGGAGGAAAAACATAGAAAGCTGGCACTCCATATTTTGAGAACTACACTTCAATATTTGTCTTTTTAGTGATCATATCATGCATACTTTGAACGCTAAGGAATAAATATTGGATGGTGTCAAAAAGTGGAGTGCCAAAATAAATTATTTTTCTAAATTGGACAACAATTTGCAATAATCGACACTTGCTGCCATCAAGTTTGGAGAAACCATCTTTCTTTCGCAAGAGATAATATTCTTCACGAAACTTCCGTTCAAGAGCCATGTTGTATTCTTGCAATTATTTACCCGGACAAAAATATTCGTATCCGCTTCTAAATCATCTACCTTTGAGAAACCATCAAGATTCGCACATGTGACAAGCCAAGCTCTTTTTTTTCATCGACAGAAGAGATCATTTACATCATATATGAAGTACAAAGTAAAAACTCGGGACCCTATATCAATTGTGAGAGTCCACGAGATAAGTCAATTAACAAAGTCCACAACTTAACCAATACAAGAGATAAACCCATTGTAGGGTAGAAACAAAAAAAGAAAGGAAAAGCCTTCTAAGGAAAGAACACTCACACGCAGTTGGGGATTCGAACCCCTGACCTTCTAATGAGATGCAAGAGTAACTAAATGAGTTAGCCCCAGTTGGTTACAACAGTCGACTTGCTCAGACCAATTATGCATAAATAAACCCACTTTCCAACACTCCCTTCATCTCTTGCAAAACCCAACATGGCTGCAACTGCAACTCCTTCCAATCTTGAAGAAATGATCTTGACACTGCCCAAGAGTGTTCAAGAAATGTCCATAAATGGAGACGAACCCCCACAGCCATTTATTGTTAGGGACGACGTCCCTTTTGGTCCCGTAGACACTTCCCCTCCGTTAGCTTCAATCCCCACCATTGATATCAGTCTCTTTTCACCATTACCATCTTCACTGGAATCATACATACAAGAAACAGAAAAGGATTGGACAAGCTCAGATCAGCTCTATCCTCGTGGGGTTGCTTTCAGGTTTCAAATAGTCAATAACTTTGTTAAAAATTCACGAGAGTAAATGATCACATGGCACGGAATCATTTGTCGATCGGATTTTTTCCCTTATCAAATTGCTTTGATTTGGGTGATGGTTTTTGTTGGTTGTTTTGCAGAATGAGTATTGGGCCAATAAATCAAACAGCAGTTAAACAACAAGAACACACCAGATTTTTATGCTACTCCACGGTAGTCTCATCCATTCTCAATGAGTACAAATATACCCAGAAGATCAAAAAAATCTCAAATTGTGGCCAGAAAAGCCGCAAGACTTTAGGTGATTCTTTCTTATGTTCACTCATACATTTTTCTACTGTTATTTTCCCTCTCCATAGGTTTGAAGATCCAAACACAGCACCAATAAATTCTTACATCTGGATCTTGGCTATGACAAGGGGAAAAACATTCAGGTTTTATGTAATTGCCCTAGGCAAAAAAATAAATAAATAACAGCATTAACAATTTCTTTTTTGTTCAAGCTAGTTTTTACTGGTAGAAGCAAAAGGGCTGATGCAGTGCTGTGTGCACTTGGGAGCATTTCCCCCAATCCCTTGAGAACCAAAGACTTTGCAGTCTCTGGAATATTAATTTCAAGCAAAGTTCTTGGTACTTAATTTTGTAGGTTTTTTGGTAGATTGTAGTGAAGAGTTTCCTTTGTAAAGATTTTGTACAGTGGGTTGATCTCTCCTTGTTTTTGTGTTGGCTGGTATAAAATGCGCAACTTCCGAAAAAAAAAAAAACCTCTTTACTATCCTTTATAGATTTCCCCAAGTCAATCACTTGGGATGTACATTTAAGAGCAGATGTTGGAGGCCCCCTGACAAGATCAAGATTCAAATGGGAACCAAACAACACCGCTCTCGCCCACAAACAATCAAAAAGCAAATGTTCAATCGAATCAAAAAGCAAATGTTCAATTGATTCTGAAGCTCCATTCCATGACAAACTAGGCACAAAGCCGACCGCCCACAACCTCTTTAAAAAAGATTTTCTTTTGTTGCCAGAATTTTTGTACACACCTTTGATCATAACTTCTCAAGTAGTGACATGCAATAAAAAAGCAAATGAAATAATGGATGGTGAATATTTCCTGAATCCTATAGCACATGAATTGCATGCATGTACTCCATCAATATCCACATTAATTTGGGTTTTGGATTCCCCTATCTCATGCTAAAAAGGGACTAGGAATCGAGTGAAGAAGAAATGAACAACAACAAAAGAATAGATTTGCTCCACTCCAAAGGGGCAGCTCAACCAACTGAATTTTCTCTGATCATATCATGGTGCATTGGTGGGGACTTCAATGAAATCAAGGCCATTGGTGAAAGAGTGGGGTGCACTAGAATGGAAAGAAAGATGAGTCACCATGGAAGTAATTGATCAAGTTGTCATAATAGATCTGCCTATGATAGGAAGACAGAAGTTTTGCCGCCATGTTGGATTTCATCGATCTCATCTACTTTGCGGCCTGCTCTTTCAACCTCAAGATGCATTTACTCTTCGGAGTATTATTTTCAATTTAGTGTTGGATGTAATCTTTCTTTTTTCTTTTGTTTTCAGCCATATTATATGTCCTCATTTTCTTATTGAGGCTTGTATTTGGCTTCCTAAACCCTCGATGTACCCTTTGTCGAGTTATAATAAATTTTGTTGCCGATCAAAAAAAAAAAGAAGCTTTTTTTGGTTATGCATTATACTAGCTTTTAATTTATGTATATCATTTTTGCTAACCTCAACTCACTAGGTAATGGATAATCTAGACTTAATAACAAAAAAATTAGATGTATTTTGAGTGTCTTGTGGGGTTGTTTCTTGGGATAAAAAGAACAAGAAGTTAGATACGTTTCTTTACTATTGAGATATTTTAGGATGTTTTGAGATCGTTACAGTTGGCCACCATTATCGCAGAGTGGAAGTGTGTTGGCAGAGGTGTTGAAGTGATAGTGGTGTAGGTGGTCAAGTGATCATGGTGGTGGAAGGATTGTGTTACGGCAACATTGCTGGTTGCGGAGGGGTGGTAGTGCTCCAATGATCTTTTTAGTGGTCTGTTTTCTACCAATTTTTCATAAACTAAAACTTCATTATTTTTATGGCTCAATTCTACTATCTTTTAGTACTTTAAAAACCCTCGTTATTGATATACAATCAGTATGTATCCATTTTAAAATGAAGGTGATGGTAGCGTTAATTACAAGAACGATTTACTTTACGACTGACTAAGGGTAAAATAGTCATATCATTTGGTATACAAACAATATTGGATCCGAACTACTTTGGTTAAAAAGTAGACTCAACAAGATTTCTAACAGTTCAAACTTTGTGAAAATCAGAGTTCGGAAGTGTTCGGGATAAGCCTGCAAAATTTGACAAATTTTTGATCTTCAATGTGCCTGAGGCCCATCATATTGCGCCCGGGGCGCACCAAAAGACGCCTAGGCGCGGCACCCTCAAACTCCACAATTTGTCAAATTTTCCAGTCTTGTTCCGAACACTCTCGAACTCCGATGTTTCCAAGGTTTGAACCGTTTGAAAGCTTATTAAGTATATTTTCTAACCCAAGTAATTTTGATACAAAGTTATTTGTACCTAAAAAGATGTGACTATTTTACCTTCAGTGAGTAAAAAAATAAATCATTTTGTAAAACGTTTGTATCTCCTTTATTTTAAACCAGACCGAAATCTATTTTGTATCGATAAAGAGGGTGTTCGATACAAAATAGGATTTGTGAGTTGTATCTTCCAATTGTATTCAGCCGTTAGAACTTATACCAAAGGAAGCAAATATGGCTGTAGGACAGATGTCGTGCCTCTCATCCATCTCACATACTATTTCTCCCTAATCTACGAAAGAAACTGGAACGGGGCCTAAGCCTAGACTAGCACTAAAGTTTGCTTTTGTGATAGAGCGTATCCATTAGTTTCCCCCTTCTTTTTTTTAATCCGCCAATCATGCATTCAATACGACAAAAAAGAGCTATCAAAACTTAAAAAAGACAAAGCTAAACAAGGAGGATTAGCTAGCCCTCCAGTCAGTCAAGAGGAAGCTTGCCCGTCTTTGCCAAGGAGGCCACCTCATGCGCCACCCGATTCATCAATCTTCTAACCAAGTCGAAAGAAATCCCCAGCTCTTGAGCCAAATCTCCGATATATATCCATAATAATAGTTGCTACTTCCCTTGGTGGAACTGATTCACAAATGCTAAGCATAATAGCTTGCTTGTTATCCGATTCTATCACCGCTTGGTTGATCCCCATTGCTTTAATAAGTAAACACGCTTGCCTGATTGCCAATGCCTCCCCTTGAAAAACTTGAGGCAGACTTCACCTGCTTGGTTAATCCATCCACCAGCTTCCCCTCATGGTTCCTCACCACTACCGCCACCATCCCCGCAAATCCATCTTTCTTCACAGCAACATCACAGTTGATTTTGAGGGAGTTATAAAGTTTGGATCCTTCCACGAAGAGTTTTCAGGCCCTTCGCTAAGGTTAGCCATAAGGACCGAAGGATTCACCAAGAAATTAAGAAACTCCATATGGGCTGCCCAAGGTGTCCAAAGGGTTTATAGTAACACCCCTAAAAATAAAATCATTCCGAGAGTTCCAGATATGCCATGCAATCACCAATCGAAGCAACCTGACCAATCAACTCTTTACTATCAGGATGGTGAAGGGAATTGGCCAAGACCAAGATCCTACTTGATTCAATAGATTCAGAATTCAATTCCTAGTTCAATTCGACCTCGTAGGGACAGGGAAGATGAAGTTATATGGGTTATTTCCCCTACTGGCCAATACAATACTAAGCAAGTTCTTGACTGGGGTGATCGTCTCTCTGTGTTGATATACCCAGAAGATCAAAGAAATCTCAAATTGTGGCCAGAAAAACCGCAAGACTTTAGGTGATTCTTTCTTATGTTCACTCATACATTTTTCTACCGTTATTTTCCCTCTCCATAGGTTTGAAGATCCAAACATAGCACCAATAAATTCTTACATCTGGATCTTGGCTATGACAAGGGGAAAAACATTCAGGTTTTATGTAATTGCCCAAGGCAAAAAAATAAAAATAAATAACAGCATTAACAATTTCTTTTTTTTTTCATGGTAGTCTTGGCGGCTGGGGTCTACGATCTATGGATGGAAAGGAAGTCTTGAGTTTTTATTGGTAGAAGCAGAAGGGCTGATGCAGTGCTGGCTTGTATTAAGGATAATGTCAGACATCGTGTGTGCACTTGGGAGCATTTCCCCCAATCCCTTGAGAACCAAAAACATTGCAGTCTCTAGAATATTTCAAGCAAAGTTCTTGGTACATAATTTTGTAGTTTTTTTGGCAGATTGTAGTGAAGAGTTTCTTTTATAAAGAGAGATTTTTTACAGTGGGTTGATCTCCCCATGTTTTTGTGTTGGTTGGAAAAAAATGCGCAACTTCCCAATAAAAAAAAATTACTTTACTATCCTTTATAAATTTCCCCAAGTCAATCACTTGGATGTCCATTTAAGGGCAGATGTTGGAGGCCCCCTTCCACGATCAAGATTCACATGGGAACCAAACCACACCTCTTTTGCCCACAAACAATCAAAAAGTAAATTGTCAATCGATTCTGAAGCTCCATTACAAACTAGGCACAAAGCCGACCGCCCACAACCTCTTTTAAAAAGATTTTCTTTTGTTGCCAGAATTTTTTTACACACCTTCAATCTTAACTTCTCAAGTAGTGACATGCAATAACAAAGCAAATGAAATAATGGATGGTGAATATTTCCTGAATCCTATAGCACATGAATTGCATTCATGTAGTCCATCAATATACACATTAATTTGGGTTGTGGATTCCACTATCTCATGCTAAAATGGGACTAGGAATCGAGTGAAGAAGAAATGAATTGACAACAATAGAGGCAACAATGAGTTGTTCAAATGCTTTTTCTGGCTATGCATTATAGCTTTTAATTGATGTATATCATTTTTGCTAACCTCAACTCACTAGGTAATAGATAATCTACACTTAATAACAAAAAAATTAGATGTATTTTGAGTGTCTTGTGGGGTTGTTTCTTGGGATGAAAAGAACAAGAAGTTAGATACGTTTCTTTACTATTGAGATATTTTAGGATGTTTTGAGATCGTTACAGTTGGCCACCATTATCGCAGAGTGTAAGTGTGTTGGTAGAGTTGCTGAAGTGATGGTGGTGTAGGTGGTCAAGTGATCATGGTGGTGGAAGGATTGTGTTTCGGCAACATTGTTGGTGGCGGAGGGGTGGTAGTGCTCCCATGATCTTTTTAGTGGTCAGTTTTCTACCAATTTTTCATAAACTAAAACTTCATTATTTTTATGGCTGGATTCTACTATATTTTAGTACTTTAAAAACCCTCGTTATCGATATACAATCGTATTGTATCCATTTTAAAATGAAGGTGATGCCAGCGTTAATTACAATAACGATTTACTTTTTGACTCACTAAGGGTAAAATAGTCATATCATTTGGTATACAAACAATATTGGATCTGAACTACTTGGGTTAAAAAGTAGACTCAACAAGCTTTCTAACAGTACAAACTTTGCGAAAATCGGAGTTCGGAAGAATTCGGGATAAGCCCGCAAAATTTGACAAATTTTTGATGTTCAATGCGCCTGAGGCGCTCTTATTGCGCCCGGGGCGCACCAAATGGCGCCTAGGCGCGGCACCCTGAAACTCTACAATTTGTCAAACTTTCTAGTCTTGTTCCGGACACTCTTGAACTCCGATGTTTGCAAGGTTTTAACTATTAGAAAGCTTATTAAGTCTATTTTCTAAGCCAAGTAGTTTTGAAACAAAGTTATTTGTACCGAAAAAGATGTGACCGTTTTACCTTCAGTGAGTAAAAAAATAAATCATTCTGTAAAACATTTTTATATATCTCCTTTATTTTAAACTAGACCGAAACCTATTTTATATCAATAAAGAGGGTATTCGACGTATTAAAAGATGGTTGTATCGAACCATAAAAATAATAGATTTTTGTTTATTAAAAGTTGGTCAAAAGTAGACTAACTCAAAGATTGTCGAAGCCACTGAGGCTAAAACACATTTTCACACCACTCAACTCATTCTATGTTGCATTCAATACTTCCATTCCAGCTCTAAGGTACTCTTTTATTTCTTAAGAGTTCTAGAGAATCATAAGGCTTTCCACAATTCATCGAAGCACATAAAAATTGCTTAATCATCAGGATAATCTTAAGAAGTATGCTTGACAGGGCTTATATATACCTTTAAAACCCCAAATTTTGGTGTCCATACCACCACTGTTTTGCGGGCGTGACTCTTGGGAAAATGTTTTTGGAGTTCTATAAATAATAGAGGACCACCCACATTGGTTTTAATGCATTTTAAGTTCTCTCTTCTCTATCTCCTTTATTTTACACAGGCAATTCAGTTCATACTTGGCATCCATATTTTTCACCGATAGTGTAACGTAGAGAAAAACAGTAAGATTTGTGAGTTGTATCTTGCAATTGTATTCAGCCGTTTGAACTTATACGAAAGGAAGCAAGTATGGCTATAGGACAGATGTTGTGCCTCTCATCCATCTCACAGACTATTTCTCCCAATACTACGAAAGAAGCTGGAACGGGGCCTAAGCCTAAACTGGCGTTAAAGTTTGCTTTTATGATAGAGCGTATCCATTAGTTTCTCCCTTCTTTTTTTAAATCTGCCAATCATGCATTCAAGACCATAAAAAAGAGCTATCAAAACTTCAAAAAGACAAAGCTGAACAAGGAGGATTAGCTAGCCCTCCAGTCAGTCAAGAGGAAGCTTGCCCGTCTTTGCCAAGGAGGCCAGCTCATGCGCCACCCGATTCATCGATCTTCTAACCAAGTCGAAAGAAATCCCCAGCTCTTGAGCCAAATCTCCGATATATATCCATAATAATAGCTGCTACTTCCAATGGTGGAACTAATTCACAAACGCTAAGCATAATAGCCTGCTTGTTATCCGATTCTATCACCGCTTGGTTGATCCCCATTGCTTTAATAAGTAAACACGCTTGCCTGATTGCCAAAGCCTCCCCTTGAAAAACTTGAGGCAAACTTCACCTGCTTGGTTAATCCATCCACCACCTTCCCCTCATGGTTCCTCACCACAATCGCCACCATCCCCGCAAATCCATCTTTCACCATAGCAACATCAGAGTTGATTTTGAGGGAATTATAAAGTTTGGATCCTTCCATGAAGAGTTTTCTGGCCCTTCGCTATGGTTAGCCATAAGGAACGAAGGATTCACCAAGAAATTAAGAAACTCCATATGGGCTGCCCAAGCTCTGCACATGGTGTCCAAATGGTTTATAGTAACCCCCCAAAAATAAAATCATTCCGAGAGTTCCAGATATGCCAAGCAATTGCCAATCGAAGCAACCTGACGAATCAACTCTTTACTATCAGGATGGTGAATGGAATTGGCCAAGACCAAGATCCTCCTTGATTCAATAGATCTAGAATTTAATTCCTAGTTCAATTCGATCTTGAAGGGCCAGGGAAGATGAAGTTATATGGGTTATTTCCCCTACTGGTCAATACAATACTAAGCAAGTTCTTGATTGGTGTGATCGTCTCTCGGTGTTGATATACCCAGAAGATCAAAGAAATCTAAAATTGTGGCCAGAAAAACCGCAAGACTTTAGGTGATTCTTTCTAATGTTCACTCATACATTTTTTTACTGTTATTTTCCCTCTCCATAGGTTTGAAGATCCAAACACAGCACCAATAAACTCTTACATCTGGATCTTGCCTTTGACAAGGGGAAAAACATTCAGGTTTTATGTAATTGCCCAAGGCAAAAAAAAAAAAAAACAGCTTTAACAATTTCTTTTTTTTTTTCAAGGTAGTCTTGGCGGCTGGGATCTACAATCTATGGATGGAAAGGAAGTCTCGAGTTTTTACTGGTAGAAGCAGAAGAGCTGATCCAGTGCTGGATTGTATTGAGGATAATGTCAGACATCATGTGTGCACTTGGGAGCATTTCCCCAAATCCCGTGATAACAAAAGACATTGCAGTCTCTGGTTATTTCAAGCAAAGTTCTTGGTACTTAATTTTGTAGTTTTTTTGGTAGATTGTTGTGAAGAGTTTCTTTTAAAAAGATTTTGTACAGTGGGTTGATCTCCCCTTGTTTTTGTGTTGGTTGGTATAAAATGCGCAACATCCCAACAAAAAAAAAAACACTTTACTATCCTTTATAGATTTCCCAAATTCAATCACTTGGGATGTCCATTTGAGAGCAGATGTTGGAGGCCCCCTTCCACGATCAAGATTCACATGGGAACCAAACCACACCTCTCCCGCCCACAAACAATTAAAAAGTAAATGTTCAACCGATTCTGAAGCTCCATTACAAACTAGGCACAAAGCCGACCGCCCACAACCTCTTTTAAAAAGATTTTCTTTTGTTGCCAGAATTTTTTTACACACCTTCAATCTTAACTTCTCAAGTAGTGACATGCAATAAAAAGCAAATGAAATAATGGATGGTGAATATTTCCTGAATCCTATAGCACATGAATTGCATCCATGTAGTCCATCAATATCCTGGGTTGTGGATTAATCCACTCTCTCATGCTTAAAAGGGACTAGGAATCGAGTGAAGAATAAATGAATTGTCAACAATAGAGGCAACAATGAGTTGTTCAAATGCTTTTTCTGGCTATACATTATAGCTTTTAATTTATGTATATCATTTTTGCTGTTGGAACGTGTGGCTCATATGTTCTTGTAAAAGGCCAGTGACGAGCGGAGTGGAGTGAGGGAAGCGAAGCGACCGAACGGAGCGGAGCGAGGGGGGGGGGGGGGGGGGGGGGGGTGCGGGGGGGCGTGCGTAGCCCCCCGCGGTATGGTACGACCGTACAAGGGTATTTTTGGGATAAGACCAAATACCAGGTTAGGGTTAGAATAGAGTCGCTATAAAAGAACAGCCGCTCTCGCTCCCGTGGACGTACCCGGTTTTGGGGAACCACGTAAATCTCTGTGTTAATTCTTTACTGTTTCATACTCGTAAATCTTGTGCGTGTGTGTGACGATCCTAACATTTGCTAACTTCAACTCACTAGGTAATGGATAATCTACACTTAATAACAAAAAAATTAGATGTATTTTGAGTGTCTTGTGGGGTTGTTTCTTGGGATGAAAAGAACAAGAAGTTAGATACGTTTCTTTACTATTGAGATATTTTAGGATGTTTTGAGATCGTTACAGTTGGCCACCATTATCGCAGAGTGTAAGTGTGTTGGTAGAGTTGCTGAAGTGATGGTGGTGTAGGTGGTCAAGTGATCATGGTGGTGGAAGGATTGTGTTTCGGCAACATTGTTGGTGGCGGAGGGGTGATAGTGCTCCCATGATTTTTTTAGTGGTCTGTTTTCTACCAATTTTTCATAAACTAAAACTTCATTATTTTTATGGCTGGATTCTACTATATTTTAGTACTTTAAAAACCCTCGTTATCGATATACAATCGTATTGTATCCATTGTAAAATGAAGGTGATGCCAGCGTTAATTACAAGAACGATTTACTTTTCGACTCATTAAGGGTAAAATAGTCATATCATTTGGTATACAAACAATATTGGATCTGAACTACTTGGGTTAAAAAGTAGACTCAACAAGCTTTCTAACAGTACAAACTTTGCGAAAATCGAAGTTCAGAAGAGTTCGGGATAAGCCCGCAAAATTTGACAAATTTTTGATGTTCAATGCGCCTTAGGCGCATCTTATTGCGCCCGGGGCGCACGAAATGGCGCCTAGGCGCGGCACCCTCAAACTCTACAATTTGTCAAACTTTCCAGTCTTGTACACTCTTGAACTCCGATTTTTGCAAGGTTTTAACCGTTAGAAAGCTTATTAAGTCTATTATCTAAGGCAAGTAGTTTTGATACAAAGTTATTTGTACGAAAAAAGATGTGACCGTTTAACCTTCAGTGAGTAAAAAAATAAATCATTCTGTAAAACGTTTTTATATATCTCCTTTGTTTTAAACTAGACCGAAACCTATTTTATATCAATAAAGAGGGTATTCGACGTATTAAAAGATGGTTGTATCGAGCCATAAAAATAATAGATTTTTGTTTATAAAAAGTTGGTCGAAATTAGACTAATTCAAAGATTGTCGAAGCCACTGAGGCTAAAACACATTTTCACACCACACAACTCATTCTACGTTGCATTCAATACTTCCATTCCAACTCTAAGGTACTCTTTTACTTCTTAAGAGTTCTAGGGAATTCATAAGGCTTTCCACAATTCATCGAAGCACATAAAAATTGCTTAATCATCGGGATAATCCTAAGAAGTACGCTTGACAGGGCTTATATATACCTTTAAAACCCCAAATTTTGGTGTCCATACCATCACTTTTTTGCGGGCGTGACTCTTGGGAAAATGTTTTTGGAGTTCTATAAATAATAGAGGACCACCCACATTGGTTTTAATGCATTTTAAGTTCTCTCTTCTCTATCTCCTTTATTTTATACGGGCAATTCAGTTCATACTTGGCATCCATATTTTTCACCGATAGTGTAACGTAGAGAAAAACAGTAAGATTTGTGAGTTGTATCTTGCAATTGTATTCAACCGTTTGAACTTATACGAAAGGAAGCAAATATGGCTGTAGGACAGATGTTGTGCCTCTCATCCATCTCACAGACTATTTCTCCCAACTCTACGAAAGAAGCTGGAACGGGGCCTAAGCCTAAACTGGCGTTAAAGTTTGCTTTTATGATAGAGCGTATCCATTAGTTTTCTCCCTTCTTTTTTTAAATCTGCCAATCATGCATTCAAGACCACAAAAAAGTGCTATCAAAGCTTAAAAAAGACAAAGCTGAACAAGGAGGATTAGATAGCCCTCCAGTCAGTCAAGAGGACGCTTGCCCGTCTTTGCCAAGGAGGCCACCCCATGCGCCACCCGATTCATCGATCTTCTAACCAAGTCGAAAGAAATCCCCAGCTCTTGTGCCAAATCTCTGATATATATCCATAATAATAGCTGCTACTTCCAATGGTGGAACTAATTCACAAACGCTAAGCATAATAGCCTGCTTGTTATCCGATTCTATCACCGCTTGGTAGATCCCCATTGCTTTAATAAGTAAACACGCTTGCCTGATTGCCAAAGCCTCCCCTTGAAAAACTTGAGGCAAACTTCACCTGCTTGGTTAATCCATCCACCACCTTCCCCTCATGGTTCCTCACCACTACCGCCACCATCCCCGCAAATCCATCTTTCTCCACAGCAACATCACAGTTGATTTTGAGGGTATTATATAGTTTGGATCCTTCCACGAAAAGTTTTCTGGCCCTTCGCTATGGTTAGCCATAAGGAACGAAGGATTCACCAAAAAATTAAGAAACTCCATATGGGCTGCCCAAGCTTTGCACATGGTGTCCAAAGGGTTTATAGTAACCCCCTAAAAATAAAATCATTCCGAGAGTTCCAAATATGCCAAGCAATCGCCAATCGAAGCAACCTGACCAATCAACTCTTTACTATCAGGATGGTGAATGGAATTGGCCAAGACCAAGATCCTCCTTGATTCACAGATTAAGAATTCAATTCCTAGTTCAATTCGACCTCGAAGGGCCAGGGAAGATGAAGTTATATGGGTTATTTTCCCTACTGGCCAATACAATACTAAGCAAGTTCTTGATTGGTGTGACAATCTCTCTGTGTTGATATACCCAGAAGATCAAAGAAATTTCAAATTGTGGCCAGAAAAACAGCAAGACTTTAGGTGATACTTTCTTATGTTCACTCATACATTTTTCTACTATTATTTTCCCTCTCCATAGGTTTGAAGATCCAAACACAGCACCAATAAACTCTTACATCTGGATCTTGGCTTTCACAATTGGTAAAAACATTCAGGTTTTATGTAATTGCCCAAGGCAAAAAAAAAAAAAAAAACAGCATTAACAATTTCTTTTTTTGTTTTTCAAGGTAGTCTTGGCGGCTGGGGTCTACGATCTATGGATGGAAAGGAAGTCTCGAGTTTTTACTGGTTGAAGCAGAATGGTTGATGCAGTGCTGGCTTGTATTGAGGATAATGTCAGACATCGTGTGTGCACTTGGGAGCATTTCCCCCAATCCCTTGAGAAAAAAAGACATTGCAATCTCTGGAATATTTCAAGCAAAGTTCTTGGTACTTAATTTTGTAGTTTTTTTGTCAGATTGTAGTGAAGAGTTTCTTTTATAAAGATTTTGTACAGTGGGTTGATCTCCCCTTGTTTTTGTGTTGGTGGGTATAAAATGCGCAACTTCCCAACAAAAAATAAAAAAACACTTTACTACCCTTTATAGATTTCCCCAAGTCAATCACTTGGGATGTCCATTTAAGAGCAGATGTTGGAGGCCCCCTTCCACGCTAAAGATTCACATGGGAACCAAACCACATCTCTCTCGCCCACAAACAATCAAAGAGTAAATGTTCAACCTATTCTGAAGCTCCAATACAAACTAGGCACAAAGCCGACCGCCCACAACCTCTTTTAAAGAGATTTTCTTTTGTTGCCAGAATTTTTTTACTCACCTTCAATCTTAACTCCTCAAGTAGTGACATGCAATAAAAAAGCAAATGAAATAATGGATGGCGAATATTTCCTGAATCCTATAGCACATGAATTGCATGCATGTAGTCCATCAATATCCACATTAATTTGGGTTGTGGATTAATCCACTCTCTCATGCTTAAAAGGGACTAGGAATCGAGTGAAGAAGAAATGAATTGACAACAATAGAGGCAACAATGAGTTGTTCAAATGCTTTTTCTGGCTTTGCATTATAGCTTTTAATTTACGTATATCATATTTGCTAACCTCAACTCACTAGGTAATGGATAATCTACACTTAATTACAAAAAAATTAGATGTATTTTGAGTGTCTTGTGGGGTTGTTTATTGGGATGAAAAGAACAAGAAGTTAGATACGTTTCTTTACTATTGAGATATTTTAGGATGTTTTGAGATCGTTACGGTTGGCCACCATTATCGTAGAGTGTAAAGTGTGTTGGTAGAGTTGCTGAAGTGACGGTGGTGTAGGTGGTCAAGTCAGTGGCGGCTCCAGGAATTTGTGATAGAGTGTTCAGAAATTACTTTAACTCTACTAGCTGATATATTAACCAATAATACATGTAAACAATCTCATATAGTTGTATAAATAGTACGGTCAAAAAACATATCTTCTATTCTAAAAAAATTAACTACAAGGCGAAATGAGAACTTAAAAATATATACTATTTTTTTTAACGAAAATTTAATTTTTATGAAAGTTGTATTTCGTAGTAGATACTGTTTCGAGATTGGAGGGGGTAAAATTTTTACAATAGAGTTGAATTTTTTTTAAAGCTTTGTTCGTAATTTTATAAGCTAACTAGATCCAAAAAAAATAGTTATTGTCATGAATACGAAATTAACACATTTAGACCAAGAACAATAAAGATGGAGAAAAAACATAGAGAATACCAATCGATTCTACTTTTCACTTTCTTTCTACAAGCTTTTTATTATGGTTATGAGTTTTATTGATGTAATGTGTTAGGTGTTCAAATATGAATTAGCTGAATTGATGGGCTGTAAATTGGGTTGTGATGGAGTGTTCAATTAGTTTTGGATTAGATGTTCAATTCTTTTTGGATTAGGTGTTCAAAACTTTTAGAATTGGGTGTTCATTGATATTTATGTTGGGTGTTCAAAGAAAGGCTAGCTCATAATTTCTACATGTATTCTATGCAAAAAAAATTGTTCGGATGTTCAGTTGACCATGGAACGTCCCATGTGGAGCCGCCTCTGGGTCAAGTGATCATGGTGGTGGAAGGATTGTGTTTCGGCAACAATGATGGTGGCGGAGGGGTGGTAGTGCTCCCATGATCTTTTTAGTGGTCTTTTCTACCAATTTTTTATGGCTGGATTCTACTATCTTTTAGTACCTTAAAAACCCTCGTTATCGATATACAATCATACTGTATCCATTTTAAAATGAAGGTGATGCCAGCATTAATTACAAGAACGATTTACTTTTCGACTCACCAAGGGTAAAATAGTCATATCATTTGGTTTACAAACAATATTGGATTTGAACTACTTGGGTTAAAAAGTAGACTCAACAAGCTTTCTAACAGTACAAACTTTGCGAAAATCGGAGTTCGGAAGAGTTCGGGATAAGCCCGCAAAATTTGACAAATTTTTGATGTTCAATGCGCCTGAGGCGCATCTTATTGCGCCCGGGGCGCACCAAATGGCGCCTAGGCGCGGCACCCTCAAACTCTACAATTTGTCAAACTTTCCAGTCTTGTTTCGGACACTCTTGAACTCCGATTTTTGCAAGGTTTTAACCGTTAGAAAGATTAGTAAGTCTATTATCTAAGGCAAGTTGTTTTGATACAAAGTTATTTGTACCGAAAAAGATGTGACCGTTTTACCTTCAGTGAGTAAAAAAATAAATCATTCTGAAAAACGTTTTTATATATCTCCTTTATTTTAAACTAGACCGAAACCTATTTTATATCAATAAAGAGGGTATTCGACGTATTAAACGATGGTTGTATCGAACCATAAAAATAATAGATTTTTATTTATAAAATGTTGGTCGAAATTAGACTAATTCAAAGATTGTCGAAGCCACTGAGGCTAAAACACATTTTCACACCACTCTACTCATTCTACGTTGCATTCAATACTTCCATTCCAGCTCTAAGGTACTCTTTTATTTCTTAAGAGTTCTAGAGAATTCATAAGGCTTTCCACAATTCATCGAAGCACATAAAAATTGCTTAATCATCGGGATAATCTTAAGAAGTACGCTTGACAGGGCTTATATATACCTTTAAAACCCCAAATTTTGGTGTCCATACCACCACTTTTTTTGCGGGCGTGACTCTTGGGAAAATGTTTTTGGAGTTCTATAAATAATAGAGGACCATCCACATTGGTTTTAATGCATTTTAAGTTCTCTCTTCTATATTTCCTTTATTTTATACGGGCAATTCAGTTCATACTTGGCATCCATGTTTTTCACCGATAGTGTAACGTATAGACAAATAGTAAGATTTGTGAGTTGTATCTTGCAATTGTATTTAGCCGTTTGAACTTATACGAAAGGAAGAAAATGTGGCTGTAGGACAGATGTTGTGCCTCTCATCCATCTCACAGACTATTTCTCCCAACTCTATGAAAGAAGCTGGAACGGGGCCTAAGCCTAAACTGGCGTTAAAGTTTGCTTTTATGATAGAGCGTATCTATTAGTTTCTCCCTTCTTTTTTTAAATCTGCCAATCATGCATTCAAGACCACAAAAAAGAACTATCAAAGCTTAAAAAAGACAAAGCTGAACAAGGAGGATTAGCTAGCCCTCCAGTCAGTCAAGAGGAAGCTTGCCCGTCTTTGCCAAGGAGGCCACCTCATGCGCCACCCGATTCATCGATCTTCTAACCAAGTCGAAAGAAATCCCCAGCTCTTGAGCCAAATCTCCGATATATATCCATAATAATAGCTGCTACTTCCAATGGTGGAACTAATTCACAAACGCTAAGCATAATAGCCTGCTTGTTATCCGATTCTATCATCGCTTGGTTGATCCCCATTGCTTTAATAAGTAAACACGCTTGCCTGATTGCCAAAGCCTCCCCTTGAAAAACTTGAGGCAAACTTCACCTGCTTGGTTAATCCATCCACCACCTTCCCCTCATGGTTCCTCACCACTACCGCCACCATCCCCGCAAATCCATCTTTCTCCACAGCAACATCACAGTTGATTTTAAGGGAATTATAAAGTTTGGATCCTTCCACGAAGAGTTTTCTGGCCCTTCGCTATGGTTAGCCATAAGGAACGAAGGATTCACCAAGAAATTAAAAAACTCCGTATGGGCTGCCAAAGCTCTGCACATGGTGTCCAAAGGGTTTATAGTAACCCCCTAAAAATAAAATCATTCCGAGAGTTCCAGATATGCCAAGCAATCGCCAATCGAAGCAACCTGACCAATCAACTCTTTACTATCAGGTTGGTGAATGGAATTGGCCAAGACCAAGATCCTCCTTGATTCAAAAGATTAAGAATTCAATTCCAAGTTCAATTCGACCTTGAAGGGCCAGGGAAGATGAAGTTATATGGGTTATTTTCCCTACTGGCCAATACAATACTAAGCAAGTTTTTGATTGGTGTGATCGTCGCTCTGTGTTGATATACCCAGAAGATCAAAGAAATCTCAAATTGTGGCCAGAAAAACTGCAAGACTTTCGGTGATTCTTTCTTATGTTCACTCATACATTTTTCTACTGTTATTTTCCCTCTCCATAGGTTTGAAGATCCAAACACAGCACCAATAAACTCTTACATCTGGATCTTGGCTTCGACAAGGGGAAAAACATTCAGGTTTTATGTAATTGCCCAAGGCAAAAAAAAAAAAAAAAACAGCATTAACAATTTCTTTTTTTTTTTCAAGGTAGTCTTGGCGGCTGGGGTCTACGATCTATGGAAGGAAAGGAAGTCTCGAGTTTTTACTGGGAGAAGTAGAAGGGCTGATGCAGTGCTGGCTTGTATTGAGGATAATGTCAGACATCATGTGTGCACTTGGGAGCATTTCCCCCAATCCCTTGAGAACAAAAGACATTGCAGTCTCTGGAATATTTCAAGCAAAGTTCTTGGTACTTAATTTTGTAGTTTTTTTGGCAGATTGTAGTGAAGAGTTTCTTTTATAAAGATTTTGTACAGTGGGTTGATCTCCCCTTGTTTTTGTGTTGGTAGGTATAAAATGCGCAACTTCCCAACAAAAAAAATAATACTTTACTATCCTTTATAGATTTCCCCAAGTCAATCACTTGGATGTCCATTTAAGGGCAGATGTTGGAGGCCCCCTTCCACGATCAAGATTCACATGGGAACCAAACCACACCTCTTTTGCCCTTCAAGGTTGTTGAAGATAGCATCATTTAAGAGCAGATGTTGGAGGCCCCCTTCCACGATCAAGATTCACATGGGAACCAAACCACACGTCTCTCGCCCACAAACAATCAAAAAGTAAATGTTCAACCGATTCTGAAGCTCCATTACAAACTAGGCACAAAGCCAACCGCCCACAACCTCTTTTAAAAAGATTTTCTTTTGTTGCCAGAATTTTTTTACACACCTTCAATCTTAACTTCTCAAGTAGTGACATGCAATAAAAAAGCAAATGAAATAATGGATGGTGAATATTTCCTGAATCCTATAGCACATGAATTGCATGCATGTAGTCCATCAATATCCTGGGTTGTGGATTAATCCACTCTCTCATGCTTAAAAAGGACTAGGAATCGAGTGAAGAAGAAATGAATTGACAACAATAGAGGCAACAATGAGTTGTTCAAATGCTTTTTCTGGCTATGCATTATAGCTTTTAATTTATGTATATCATTTTTGCTAACCTCAACTCACTAGGTAATGGATAATCTACACTTAATAACAAAAAAATTAGATGTATTTTGAGTGTCTTGTGGGGTTGTTTCTTGGGATGAAAAGAACAAGAAGTTAGATACGTTTCTTTACTATTGAGATATTTTAGGATGTTTGGAGATCGTTACAGTTGGCCACCATTATCGCAGAGTGTAAGTGTGTTGGTAGAGTTGCTGAAGTGATGGTGGTGTAGGTGGTCAAGTGATCATGGTGGTGGAAGGATTGTGTTTCGGCAACAATGTTGGTGGCGGAGGGGTGGTAGTGCTCCCATGATCTTTTTAGTGGTATGTTTTCTACCAATTTTTCATAAACTAATACTTCATTATTTTTATGGCTGGATTCTACTATCTTTTAGTACTTTAAAAACCCTCGTTATCGATATACAATCGTACTGTATCCATTTTAAAATGAAGGTGATGCCAGCGTTAATTAAAAGAACGATTTAATTTTCGACTCACTAAGGGTAAAATAATCATATCATTTGGTATACAAACAATATTGGATCTGAACTACTTGGGTTAAAAAGTAGACTCAACAAGCTTTCTAACAGTTCAAACTTTGCGAAAATCGGAGTTCGGAAGAGTTCGGGATAAGCCCGCAAAATTTGACAAATTTTTGATGTTCAATGCGCTTGAGGCGCATCTTATCGCGCCCGGGGCGCACGAAATGGCGCCTAGGCGCGGCGCCCTCAAACTCTACAATATGTCAAACTTTCCAGTTTAGTTCCGGACACTCTTGAACTCCGATTTTTGCAAGGTTTTAACCGTTAGAATGCTTATTAAGTCTATTTTCTAAGCCAAGTAGTTTTGATATAAAGTTATTTGTACCAAAAAAGATGTGACCGTTTTACCTTCAATGAGTAAAAAAAATAAATCATTCTGTAAAATGTATTTATATATCTCCTTTATTTTAAACTAGACCGAAACCTATTTTATATCAATAAAGAGGGTATTCGACGTATTAATAGATGGTTGTATCGAACCATAAAAATAATAGATTTTTGTTTATAAAAAGTTGGTCGAAAGTAGACTAATTCAAAGATTGTCGAAGCCACTAAGGCTAAAACACATTTTCACACCACTCAACTCATTCTACGTTGCATTCAACACTTCCATTCCAGCTCTAAGGTACTCTTTTATTTCTTAAGAGTTCTAGAGAATTCATAAGGCTTTACACAATTCATCGTAGCACATAAAAATTGCTTAATCATCGGTATAATCCTAAGAAGTACGCTTGACAGGGCTTATATATACCTTTAAAACCCTAAATTTTGGTGTCCATACCACCATAGTTTTGCTGGCGTGAGTCTTGGGAAAATGTTTTTGGAGTTCTATAAATAATAGAGGACCATCCACATTGGTTTTAATGCATTTTAAGTTCTCTCTTCTCTATCTCCTTTATTTTATACGGGCAATTCAGTTCATACTTGGCATCCATGTTTTTCACCGATAGTGTAACGTAGAGACAAACAATAAGATTTGTGAGTTGTGTCTTGCAATTGTATTAAGCTGTTTGAAATTATACGAAAGGAAGCAAATATGGCTATAGGACAGATGTTCTGCCTCTCATCCATCTCACAGACTATTTCTCCCAACTCTACGAAAGAAGCTGGAGCCTAAACTGGCGTTAAAGTTTGCTTTTATGATAGACCGTATCCATTAGTTTCTCCCTTCTTTTTTTAAATATGCCAATCATGCATTCAAGACCACAAAAAAGAGCTATCAAAGCTTAAAAAAGACAAAGCTGAACAAGGAGGATTAGCTAGCCCTCCTGTCAATCAAGAGGAAGCTTACCCGTCTTTGCCAAGGAGGGCACCTCATGCGCCACCCGATTCATCAATCTTCTAACCAAGTCGAAAGAAATCCCCAGCTCTTGAGCCAAATCTCCGATATATATCCATAATAGTAGCTACTACTTCCAATGTTGGAACTAATCCACAAATGCTAAGCATAATAGCCTGCTTGTTATCCGATTCTATCACCGCTTGGTTGATCCCCATTTCTTTAATAAGTAAACACGCTTGCCTGATTGCCAAAGCCTCCCCTTGAAAAACTTGAGGCAAACTTCACCTGCTTGGTTAATCGATCCATCCACCACCTTCCCCTCATGGTTCCTCACCACTACCGCCACCATCCCCGCAAATCCATCTTTCTCCACAGCAACATCACAGTTGATTTTGAGGGAATTATAAAGTTTGGATCCTTCCACGAAGAGTTTTCTGGCCCTTCGCTATGGTTAGCCATAAGGAACGAAGGATTCACCAAGAAACTCCATATGTGCTGCCCAAGGTCTGCACATGGTGTCCAAAGGGTTTATAGTAACCCCCTAAAAATAAAATCATTCCGAGAGTTCCAGATATGCCAAGCAATCGCCAATCGAAGCAACCTGACCAATCAACTCTTTACTATAAGGATGGTGAATGGAATTGGCCAAGACCAAGATCCTCCTTGATTCAATAGATTCAGAATTCAATTCCTAGTTCAATTTGACCTTGAAGGGCCAGGGAAGATGAAGTTATATGGGTTATTTCCCCTACTGGCCAATACAATACTAAGCAAGTTCTTGATTGGTGTGATCGTCTCTCTGTGTTGATATACCCAGAAGATCAAAGAAATCTCAATTTGTGGCCAGAAAAACCGCAAGACTTTAGGTGATTCTTTCTTATGTTCACTCATACATTTTTCTACTGTTATTTTCCCTCTCCATAGGTTTGAAGATCCAAACACAGCACCAATAAACTCTTACATCTGGATCTTGGCTTTGACAAGGGGAAAAACATTCAGGTTTTATGTAATTGCCCAAGGCAAAAAAAAAATAAAAATAGCATTAACAATTTTTTTTTTTCATGGTAGTCTTGGCGGCTGGGGTCTACGATCTATGGATGGAAAGGAAGTCTCGAGTTTTTACTGGTAGAAGCAGAAGGGCTGATGCAGTGCTAGCTTGTATTGAGGATAATGTTAGACATCGTGTGTGCACTTGGGAGCATAGTTGTCAAAAGCGCGCCTAGGCGCGAGGCGAGGCGCACCTAATGCGCCTTGAGGGAGCCCAGGCGCAGTGGCTTCAATAAGGCGCAAGAGGCGAGGAAAAGCGAAGAAGCGAGAGGCGCAATAAAAGCGCGCTTCTTTTAAAATTTGATCTCAGCCCTAGGATATTGAAGATCTAACCCTCGCCGTTAGATTTGAACGAAAAAAACACAAAAGGGCTTACCTCTCGGCAGCCTCTCTCACTCGATCGAGTCCTGTCTCACTCGATCTCTCACTCGATCTCTCATCTCTCACTGTCGAGACTGCTGACGATCTCTCTGCCGAGAATGCCGACGATCTCTCATCACTCAGACGATCTCTCACTGCCGACGAACTGCTGACGATCTCTCACTGCTGCTGTCGTTGATCTCTCACTGCTGCTATCGTCCATCTCTCTTTCTCTTCTTCGTCGATTGCTGCTGTCGTCGATCTCTCTCTCTCTCTCTCTCTCTCTCTCTCTCTCTCTCTTCTCATACGTCGTGTGTATGGTATGACACAGAGAAGCAAAAAATTAAAATAGGAGAAAAGAGATCAGATACCCACCCGAGGGGTTTTAAAAATAAATAAAAATAAGAAAATACGTCTATTTGTGGCTGATTCCTAATGTCAGGGGTTTACCTTATGTAAATTGAACTTGTTTTTTTTTTTTTGCTTTTAGATGTCAAGCGAAGAAACTACGAATAGAACAGATCCCGCATGGAAGTATCACAGTTTTGTAGATCCCGCGAACACTAATATATTTAAGTGTAATTTTTGTGGCAAAATAACAAATGGCGGGGTTTATCGGGCAAAGAAACACCTTGTGGGAGGTTATAGGGACGTGTTAGGTTGTTCAAGATGCCCACCCGAGATAAAACTAGAGATTCAAGAGTATATGGGAAAAAAGAAAACATTGAAAGAGCAAATGCAAATGATGCCAGATATTGATGATTATGGTATGGACGATGATGATGAAGATGATGTTATGGAGATTCCGGTTGGGGCCACTGGGCGAGGACGAGGTAAATCTATTGGAGGTAAATCCGTTGGAAGCAGTCAGGGCTCCGTTTCTAAACCTATGCCAAAAAAGCCGAAGACTGAAGGGCCTATAGATGTATTCTTCACACCTAATCCAGATGTTATGGTGAAAAATAGGAAAGGGAAACAACCAACAATTGATGCGAATGACCCATACAAGAAAGAACTAAGAGATCGTGCGGTAACGAGATTCGCAAGGTGGATGTATGATGCCGGTATTGCTTTTAATGCAGTTAAATATCCGAGTTTTGGGCCCGCGATTGAATCTATTGGGCAATATGGCCCGGGCATGAAACCACCAAGTTATCATGAGACACGGGTCACCTATTTGAAGAAGGAGGTGATTAATGTTAATACTTTGATGAAGGATCACAAAGAGGATTGGGTGAAATATGGATGCTCTATAATGGTGGATGGATGGAATGATAGGAATCATAGGAGCTTAATCAATATTTTGGTGAAGTGTCCAAAGGGCACAATGTTTATCGAGTCCATCAATACCTCAAGCTATTCTAAGGATGGAAAAAGGTTGTTTGAACTTTTTGACAAGTATGTGGAACTCGTCGGTGAACCCAATGTAGTCCAAATTGTCACAGATAGTGCCTCGGCTAATGTATCGGCTGGTAAGAATTTTATCTATTATATTTCATACTAAGTGTTAAACATTTGTAGGTTGTACTTTGTAGTAATACTTTCTTTTTTGTTTCAACTTCTAATAGGAAAGTTTTTGCAAAGAAAGCGACCAAATCTTTATTGGACACCATGTGCAGCCCATTGCATTGACTTGATGTTGGAAGATATTTTCAAGATACCACAACTTAAGGCGGTTTTTGAAAAGGCCATTAGGTTTAATGGTTATATTTATGCCCGTTCAGGCGTAATTAATATGATGAGGCATTTTACCGGAGAAAAGGAAATGGTGAGGCATGCAAAAACAAGATTCGCAACTGCTTTCCTCACTTTAATCTAGGATTCATCAACAAAAGAACAATTTGAGGAAGATGTTCATTTCAGAAGAATGGACATCTAGCAAATGGGCAAAGGAGCAGTTAGGCAAAGAAGTGGCAAGATATGGTATGATGGCTTCTTTTTGGAATAATATTGTCTACGCTCTTAAGGTCTCTGGTCCTCTTGTGAAGGTGTTGAGATTGATTGATACCGAGAGAAAGCCTCCCATGGGATACATTTATGAGGCTATGGATAAGGCAAAAGAAGCCATAGCCAAATCATTTGGTGAAAAGATTGAAAAATATCAAGACATCTATGCTATTATTGACAATAGGTGGGCAATCTAGTTGCATCGTCCTTTGCATGCTGTGGGACATTTTTTGAATCCAGAGTTCTTTTACTCAAACCCACAAGTTGAGCAAGATGTTGAGGTTATGACAGGAATTTACGATTGCATAACAAAGTTGATTGCAGATGAAGAGGTACAAAATAAAATCACTTCTGAGATGACTGTTTACATGAAAGTTGAGGGACTTTTTGGACTGCCACTAGCAATTAGGCAAAGAAATACAAGGGCACCAGGTAATTTACAATTTCACGGTATATTCTATTCATAATTTATTTTTACCATAACTTGATGGCTAATTAGTTCAGGGTTAGGGTAGAGTGGCGTACCTCTTTTAGGTGAGTATCCCTTTGTATTTATAGACCTAAGTTTACTTGGCCTCCAAGCTAGCGCGTGGGAGATACGCTCAGGTAACCGCTTCGGGTGACGTCATATATGACGAAAGGAATGAAACGGTTACGGAACACATGGCCAGACCTAATCCCAATGATTACGCCTACCGTACGATCCTCAGGGGTAAGAAGCTGATGGAAGAACCGAAGTACCCGGGGACCGACTCTGATCATGCAACCGAACTGAATACGAAGGGGACCTGTTATCCGGCTACAACACGGACGTTCCATGGCCGTTGGCTCACAGCACATGGCTAGGTTATCGAGCTGGTAACCGAGGCCACTACAGGTGGGACAGGAAACTATATTTTCACTTTTAAAAACGAACTGAAAATGTCAAGAACAATTATACATTTATGCACACCTTTGTGTGCGTGCACGCGAATGCGAAAGAAGAACTTAGCAAAACAAAACAAAAAAAGAAGTAGAAGTGAGCTAAAATTGACTCATAACCAATCATAGCCCCTTAGGTGTAATAATAAATGTACAGGGCACATAAGTACGTAAGTACGTAAAACCAATTATAGCCCGTTAGGTGTGATCGATTTGGTGAGAAATAATAAGAAATAGTAGCATTTTTCTGTTCACCGCTTAAAAGAAAATCACTAAATCTCAAACGACTTACCACAGCTAGACATGTAAAATCTCCTTTTGATATAATTATGCATACGTAGAAATTGAGGCATAAAGTACACATGAATGAATTCATACTGAATGATGAATATACCAAGGAACATGACTAATTATGTTTAGTTTGATTCTCCTATAGTATCTCTTCTCCCACAACTGTACTTGGCTAATTGAATTTTCTTTCCTTTTGAGAAGCGTATGAAGAGCAAGAGCATCATATGGAGGAGGCATATTGCATGGTCTCACGTCCGTTGGACCCTTCACCATTGATTCCATCATAAACTTTGCCTGTGATCCTATCGCGAGACACGCCAATTTCTCCGAACAGATTTCGATTGCTCTTTTAGCTATGGTGGGCTTGTATCTCATGAGTTTGGCATATTCACTCGAGATGAAACATGTAGTCATACACATAATATATCCATCTTCAAATCCTCTTGAATGAAGTCACTTGTTGCCTTCCCAATTTCTTGTGCCTGCAAGGATGGAACTAGGATTTCATTTCCAAGAGAGAGGGAGCCAGTAAAGGAATAAGAATTTTTTTCTGATTGAAGATAAATGGACCTCCGCAATGAAAATCATGAACAGTACTAAAACTGATTACACTATGAAAATCCCTGTTCTTTTTGGGTTGAATTTCTTAAATCTGATATTCAAATCAAATGAAGCTTTGGACAAAATGACCAAAATGGAACAGTAGGTATGGCGCAAGTTTACTTATTGCTTATGAAGAGAAGACCAAAGTAATAAAATAATGTACCTTTTGCTTGTGGCTGTTGCCCCATTCAACTGCGAACTTGGTTATTTGCTAAAAGACTTGTAACTTTGCTTATTATAATGTGGGGTGTTTTTTGAGCATTGTTGTTAAATTTGTTTATCCACACTAATTTGCTAATTAGTTATTACAATGGGGATGCTCTTACAATTTATACTTCTCACCATACTTAACTATAAAGCCATTGACGATCAACATGCTCTTTACACAACTGGGAATATGGCCAAAGCTCCCGTATGTTAATTATCGTCCATTTATTAGGGAGAGTAAAAACAGGGGAAAACGTGGCAAGCGTTGCGCGGGGGGTTTTCTCGGTACTAACAATTCCCTGAATCTGAGTAGAAATCACTCAAAAGTGAGCTCTAATTATTTACACAAACTCGTACCAGATTGAGTTTACTCAAATTTTTGCCAAAATGAAGGAGCCCTAAACCTTTACGTAATTGCCTATATTTGGGAGAGTGGTGGTCCGCGGCTAGTGCCTAGAGCTGTAGCCCTACGAGTTTCTCTGGTTCGCGGCTAGTGCTATATGTAGGGATATAGCCCTGAGATGTAGCCCTACCGCCATACGTTAGGGAGATTTTCGTGCCTTGCATGCAATATTGACACCCGATGTCCTCATCACGTCACCCGACGCCTCACGCCTCCGTCACGACTTCCCACGATGACGTCCAACACGGCCTCAAGGCCTCGCAATATTCCAAACTTGGCGCAAAAACTGCCTTATTTCCTGCGAAGCTAACAAAAACACAAAAACAAGACAAAACACGACATCAAGCAGAAAATGAGATAAATCGCGCCTCTAACGCGCTAATTTGCCCTACTTAGGCACTTATATCTATGATATTGCGCCTATCAATTATGTGTATGACTACATGTTTCATCTCTTGAGTGAATATGCCAAACCCATGAGATACAAGCCCACCATACCTAATAGAGCAATCGAAATCTGTTCGGAGAAATTGGCATGTCCAGCGATAGGATCACCGAAGAAGTTTATGATGGAATCGATGGTGAAGGGTCCAACAGACATGAGACCATCCAACATGCCTCCTCCATATGATGCTCTTGCTCTTCATACGCTTCTCAAAAGGAAAGCAAATTCAATTAGCCAAGTAGAGTTGTGGGAGAAGAGATACTGGGAGAATCAAACTAAACATAATTAGTCATGTTCCTTGGTATATTCATCATTCAGTATGAATTCATTCATGTGTACTTTATGCCTCAATTTCTACGTATGCATAATTATATCAAAAGGAGATTCTTACATGTCTCTGTGGTTAGTCCTTTGATATTTAGTGATTTTCTTTTAAGCGGTGAACAGAAAAATGCTACTATTTCTTATTATTTCACACCAAATTGATCACTCCTAACAGGCTGTAATTAATTTTATGTACTTCTGTGCCCTGTACATTTATTATTACACCTAACGGGCTATAATTGGTTATGAGTTCAATTTTAGCTCACTTCTGCTTCTTTTTTTTGTTCTGTTTTGCTAAGTTCTTCTTTCGCATTCGCGCGCATTCCCACAAAGGTGTGCATATATGTGTAATTGTTCTTGACATTTTCAATTCATTTTTAAAAGTGAAAATATAGTTTCCAGTCCCACCCTATAATTAGAGTCCCAGATTTCAAAGAAGGTAGTAATACTTTTTTCAAGTAGATCTCAATTGAAGAGCTTTCAGACTGCTTAATGGAGAACCAAATGTGCATACCACTGGCCTAGTATCTTAATTTTGGGGAAAATGACGGTCAAGGACGTGTTTTAATAATTAATACCTGCCAAGGACATTTTCAGCATTAACAAATGTTCTCAGCATGTCCTTGGTAGGTATTAATTATCAAAACACGTCTTGGGCCGTCATTTTCCCTTAATTTTGATTAACAAGCCATACCATATAAATCATTGGCCCAGTACCTTAATTTTGATCCACAAGCCACACCACATGGCCCAAATTCTTAAGCCCAATGTACTAATAGTAACCCACAAGATTTGTTATATGTCCAATATCATCCATATAGACTTTCGATGTGAGACAGAGTGTTACACCGACCGTTGATGACAAGAGGACCATACATTTCTAAAGGAATTCAAGCCAGCAGGCTGTTATCCAAAAGCCCTCGATGGCGGTCGAAATCTACGAAGAATTATTGGTCCTCACGGAACCTGCTCGGGGTCTGTAGTTCTATGGTAACGCCTATAGGAGGTAAGTTGCTATAGTTGGTCGCAAGGTTGGCCCTAATGTTTGGGTTGCCCAAACCCCACCCCAAGTTTGTGTTGTATTTTGTAATCTTGTGTATTAAAGGTGGGCCGTATATGTGTGGAAGTTAGAGGAGGATTTCATGTAGGCTCGAAGGCAATAGAGGAGGCTATGGAGAATGTGGTGCATGAATAAGCTATATGGGACAAGAGAGGAGGTGGGAGTAATTGTGTGGGGCCAATCCAATTGGTCTATTCAGTGACTGTTGGAGAGCAGCCCATATCAAGTAGGCTAGAAGTCAATAGAGGAGGCTAAGTAGAGCTGAGAATGTGGTGCATGAATAAGCTATATGGGACAAGAGAGGAGATGGGAGTAATTGTGTGGGGCCAATCCAATTGGTCTATTCAGTGACTGTTGGAGAGCAGCCCATATAAAATGGTTTTACCAAAACAAAAAAAAAAAGATATATCACAATAAAGTTTTTTTACCAAAAAACCCTTTAACTTTTAATAGCAGAGGCCACATGAAAAAATAATACGAAAAGAAGTAACAAGGCCCTAGCTGGTCGCCCCCTCCTCCACCCTTTAAATGAGCGGAGAAACGATAGAAAAATGGGATGTGGAGTCTACTCTGTTGACAGGATTTATGTGGATGCCGTGCATCGGACTGAGTCTATTCTTGCCCTACTAGTAGAAATTGAACTTTGAATGCCCTACAAGTAGTGCTGGGTTCTTTCTAGCTGTTATTGTAGTAAACCCTTGGACAAGTAGTGCTGGGTTCTTTCTAGCTGTTATTTGTAAAATATGGGGAAATTCTCCACTGCTGGGCTCTTTCTAGCTGTTCTGCTTTGTAATGGAATTTTTTTGCAGTCCTGTTTGGGCAGTGGATCAATTCCAACCATCACCTGCAATGAACAAGAGAGACAAGCTCTCCTGAAGTTCAAACGAAGCCTAACAGACACAACACGTCGGCTCTCCTCTTGGACCGGCGAAGATTGTTGCAACTGGAAAGGAATTCAATGTGATGGAAATACTTCCCATGTCGTGAAGCTTGATCTAGTCAGTTTAGACCCAGACGCAGTGCCAATGGAGGCCAATGAAGTGAACCCTTCATTGCTTGAACTGAAGTATCTGGAGCACTTGGACTTGAGCGGAAACAATTTTCACGACATCCCGATTCCCATTTTCCTTGGATCAATGACGTCATTGAGGTATCTTAATCTCTCTTATTCAAGTTTCAGTGGAAGGGTCCCCCATCATCTTGGAAATGTTTCTAACTTGATGGTTCTTGATCTTAGCATATATACGGGATCGTTAACTATTGATGATTTCAGTTGGGTTTCTCGTCTTTCCTCATTGCAATACCTTGATGCGAGTGGCATGAATCTTAGTCGAGCGCTGAATTTGAATGTGATGCTAAATATGCTTCCTTCTTTAACAGAGTTGCGCTTGTCGGGATGTGAACTCTATAGCACTCTTTTAGTATCTCATTTCTATTTGAACTCTACTGCTTCCAATATCAGGAAACTGGATCTTAGTATGAACTCATTCGCCGGCGAATTCCCTAAATTTGTTGAAAACTTGACTGCTTTGAGAGTTCTTGATCTTTCCTTTAACTACTACTTGAATTCTTCCTTTCCTCTCTATCTGGAAAACCTTAAAAGCCTTGAACATCTCAATCTTCACGACAGCAAGCTTACCGGTGATGTTGTTGGGTTATCGAGGCTCTTGCTGACTCAATGTACCTTGAAATCATTAGACGTGGCTCGGAACCAATTCGAAGGGCAGATGTCAAGAAGCTATGGAAATTTATCTGGATGCGCCATGTATAATTTAGAGAGGCTAATTGTAAGAGGTATTCGATTAATCTCCGGTAACTTACCGGATTGGCTGGGGCAATTCAAGCGTTTAAAATACCTTGATCTTTCATCGAATTCGTTTAGTGGGTCCATTCCTCAATCTCTGGGGACGTTGTCAGCTTTGGAAGAACTTCGTATTTATGAGAATCAGTTAAATGGAACAATTCCAGTTTCTCTTGGTCAATTATCAAGTCTCAAGATCTTAGATATTCATCACAATCAGTTAACTGGATCCATTCCATTATCTCTTGGTCAATTATCAAACCTAAAGATACTGGATCTCTCTTCTAATCACCTAGAAGGAGTTTTAACTGAGGCCAATTTTGCCAATCTCACAATTTTAGAGAAGCTGAGCATAGATTCTAACTTGTTGACATTGAAGGTGATATCTGACTGGATGCCCCCTTTTCAGGTGAAATCACTTCTAATGGGTTCTTGCAAAATTGGGACTGGTTTCCCTCAGTGGCTTCGAACCCAAAAGAAAGTTTCTTTGTTGGATATTTCTAATGCTAGCATATCAGGAACCCTGCCACAATGGCTAGATGAAATGCCTCTTGTGACCTTGGATCTTTCCCATAACCTTATCGGTGGACCGATTCAAAAACTTCCTCCCACTTTAAAGTCATTGGATCTCTCCAATAACTCAATCTCTGGACCTCTTCCACAAAATATCAGTGAGATGGTGCCTAGTTTGGAAACTCTGGTACTAGCCGGTAACTTGATAAGTGGTTTGATACCCTACTCATTGTGGGAAATTCCAGCTCTACTAGTTCTTGATCTCTCAAAAAACAAGCTATTTGGGAATCTTCCCCCTTATAAGAGGTGGGGGGCACTTTCATCACTATGGGTCATGAGATTATCGTCCAACAAGCTTTCGGGAATTCTTCCTTTCTCTATCGGAAATTTTACTTCTCTGGGGTGGTTACAATTGAACAACAACAGTTTTTATGGAGAGCTTCCTTCAACATTGAGAAACTGCACAAGTTTAACGGTATTGGATCTTGGTGAGAATAGATTCTCTGGAAGCATACCTACATGGATCGGAGACTTGTCTCTGCAAGTTTTGAGACTGCACAAGAATATGTTCATTGATAACATTCCTTCACAATTGTGCCAAATGTTGGGACTCCAAATCATGGACTTCGGAAATAATCTCTTGACGGGACCCATCCCGCGTTGTTTAGGCAATCTCTCTGGCATGATTTCGGATGAAAGTGTATATGCTAAGGGTTATGGTCCTCAATGGCTTGACACAAGCATCATGCAAGGCATTAAAGGAAGCGAACTTGAATTCACCAAGACCTTAGTATTTCTAGCCAACATGGACCTTTCGAGGAACAATCTGGTTGGATCAATCCCGAAAGAGATCACAAATCTTTCTGGGTTGCGCGGGCTTAATCTCTCTCAAAACAATCTGACTGGAAAAATCCCTGAGAAAATTGGCGGGTTGAAGTTACTGGAATCTCTTGATTTCTCCAAGAATCAACTTTTGGGGATAATTCCACAAAGTATTTCGAGGTTGAATTTCTTAAGCAGCTTAAACTTGTCATACAACAACTTGTCTGGACAAATTCCAACGGGAAACCAGCTCCAAACTCTTCCCTCATCTAGTTACCTTGGCAATAACGAACTCTGCGGAGAACCATTACCAAGAAAATGTCCCAATGATGAAAAATCTCACCGAGAAGAACACGAGGAACATGACTCCGAAAAAGTTTGGTTGTACGGGGCTATAATGAGCGGCTACGCAACGGGGTTATGGGGATTCGTAGGAGTTCTGCTGTTAAAAAAGTCCTGGAGGCATGCTTATTTCCAGTTTGTGGTCATGGTCAAAGACAAGGTACTACTGGCGATTGCGCTCGGAGTTGCTCGACTGAAGAATTACATCGATCAGTTCGGTGGGTGAAAACGCAAATCTGCGGTATGCGTAACTATCACCTTCACTACTTTTTAATTAGTGCACTTCTTGTATTCTTCCACAACTTCTAAGATTTGATTTTGTTAGTCTTTTGTTTACATTCTTGTTATAATAAAAAACATATATACCATGTTCTCTACTATATAGTAGTACCATTTTGAACATATGTATGAATCTATTTCCCAATACAAATATTTAGAGTAATTATTCAATAGTCCGGGAGAATTGTCACGTGGTACTCCGAACCATTTTACAACCACACATTCCTATGCAGTCCATACACTTTTAGTGATAGACCCCACAGAAATGTGTGGTTATAAAATGGTAGGGACTGCCATGTGGCGGTACTCCCAGAGTATTGTATAATTTCACGTAATTGAAACTCATAGCACTTCTCTAGACATATTCATATATACCAAAGGGTAAATTGCAAAGACCTCCCTTGAGGAAGTTTTGAAAATGACCATAAACTCCCTTGTTTTGGAAAATATTACTCCTACTAGATTCCCCCATCGTTAGTCATGAGGGGTTACAAAACTGGACGGAAAGTGATATAGTTATGCGTTAGCAAACATTTGGATCATATTGCCCATTTCGCCCTCATTGGACTAACTTATTCCTTCTTTGGGGTTTTGGCCGGTGGTGGCTTTGGTTTGTTTGAAGGTGGCGAACAGGTGGTTTGGGTTGCTGACTATCTGAATCTAGTGGTTGCGGTTGTCGAACGGTGATGCTTGGAATTCAACAGATGAGTTGATTAGGTTTTGGATTTTCTTTGGGCTGGGTTTTGCCCACCATAGTCGAACAGTGATGCTTGGTTCCTGTTTTGTAAAATACACTAGTGCTAGCCCGTGCCTACGGCACTACGCATCCCGGTTGGAAGGAGATGGCAGTTGTGTGATTTAGATGAAAACCATGGGCACTTAACCGGGAAGTGGGAGGATGCACTACAGCCTTTGGATAAAATGAATCTAAGCCGTTCTAACAACTTGTCCCCACACCCTTCTGTTTTATAATAGAGACTAGTGCTAACCCGTGCCTACGGCACTACGCATCCCGGTTGGAAGGAGATGGCAGTTGTGTGATTTAGATGAAAACCATGGGCACTTAACCGGGAAGTGGAAAGATGCACTACAGCCTTTGGATCAAATGAATCTAAGCCGTTCCAACAACTTGTCCCCACACCCTTCTGTTTTATAATAGAGATAGTTTGATCTAGGCTTTTAGGCCTCTTATGCGTTTGTGTGCTGTTTATTGTTTATTCGGGCATTTTCGGCCTTTAGGTGTAATGGTCTTTGTGCTTTAGCTGTATTTTTCAGCATTTGATTGGATTTTCTTTCACTTTCTCTAATAAAATGTTACTTTCGCTAATAAAAAACTTGTTCCTTCTCTCCCTCTATCTCTCTCTCTCCACCTTCTTACATCTTATAATTCAGAGAGAGAGAGAGAGAAAAAACTCACTTTTCCATGATTACAAATTCCAGAACCAGTGCAACGAAAAAAGGTTTAAAAGATTAAGTCAATTTTTTCTAGGACAACCCCAATTTCCTCCCTTTCTCCTACTAATAGCGTTGGCGGTCGCAATATCGGTTCTTGGTGTAATCACAGAGAGAGAGAGAGAGAGAGAGAGAGAGAGAGAGAGAGAGAGAGAGAGAGAGAGAGAGACGGTGGTTGTGGAGAATTGGTTGGTGTAAACTACTACTCGCCCCCCTCCATGTCAGGCCCCCCCCGAGACATGGCCGAGGTTTTCCCTTTTTACCCCTTGCTCTCTCTTTCTCTCTCCCAGCAGTCTCTCTCTTTAATTTGATTTATTTTATAAAATTTTAAATGATAATAACTTTTTGCCACACGTATTTTTTTTTAATAAATTATATATTTTTGAAATCGACTCAACGAAACCTATCAAACGAGCCTAATATTGATGGTGAAATAATGTAAAACGAAAAAATTATTAAAACGAGCCTATTATTAATGGATTTTTTTTCACGTAATTTTTTAATAAATTTTATATTTTTGAAATCGACTCAACGAAACCTATCAAATGAGCCTAATATTGATGGTGAAATAATGTAAAACGAAAAAATTATTAAAACGAGCCTATCATTGCATCAACGTACAACGTTGTACTGCATACATTCGATATGATTGCTTCGAGTTGTCTCACTCACTTGCCGTTGAGCTCCCATCCAGTTCAACTTGCAGAGCGCACACATATAGCTATTGGCCGTGTTAATGGCAATCACTTCGTGCAAATTTTCCTATACCGTCATTACCCTGTACCACCCATCATCATATGGTGGAGGCAGAATGCATCAAATGAAGCACATGGATGGGCTCATCCTTATGAAGCACGCCTCCAATTGTAGTACGAAGTAATACAGATAGATCCGCCGGGACGACAACCACAATTTGGCGGAAATATTGACTAAATTTGTGTATTTATTTATGTTCATGTATTGGTTCTATATACTCAATTATAATTAAATGAAATTTGATTTCAGTTTGCATTATTGACTGTTCAGAGAAATATAAAGTAAATTTAAGTGAATTTAACATACATAATTTACTTGAAAACTCAAATATAGAAGTTTAAAAAAAATGAAGGACAAAAAAATAAAAACAAAGAAATAATATATTGGGCCCAAAAAAATCATTTCATTTAAATACATTATTTCATATTCAATATTAGACTTGTTTGATAGGTTTCGTTGAGTAGATTTCAAATATATAAAATTTATTTAAAAAAAATATGTGATTTCAACATCTTTAGACAGTTTATATGATTAAAAAATTAAGTGTTTCAAATTTCAATCCGTTTGAACCGATGGAAACATTTTATTTTTCTGATCATTTTATCCTAAATGGTCATAATTAAATTTTTTTCCTATAGGACTCTCGTTGATTAATCCTAAGAGATATTTGATTCTACGACTTTTTTAAAGTTACCACAAAAATATAGTTTTTTCGTTTTACATTATTTCACCATCAATATTAGGCTCGTTTGATAGGTTTCGTTGAGTAGATTTCAAAAATATAAAATTTATTTTAAAAAAATATGTGAACAAAAAGTTATTAGCATTTAAAATTTTACAAAAATAAAATAAAATAAGAGAGAAAAAGCGGTGAGAGAGAGAAGGTGGATGGGGTAAAATGGGAATTGGATGTCAGACCCCCCTGACAGGGGGGGGGGGGGGGGGGGGGGGTGATTAACAGCTCTTGGTTGGTGAAGGTGATTTTGTAGTTAAACAGAGGAAAAGGTGAAGGAGGCAGTGCCTCATGGTGTTTTTAATTAATCAATTTTTTTTCTACGAAATGGAGTTTGGACTGCTTTGTTATCATGTTTTTTTTCTTATTTTTCCTTGAAGATGTCCCTGTCATGTGCGTTTTAAGTTTTAACCTAAATTAATGTACCTTAAAGATGGTCGCATTATTTACTTTTAGTTTTTTTTTTCTGTTTAGTTTTCCATCATATTTTTTGGAATCAATAATTCGTCTCGACAAGAAGAACTACAAGAGTATACAAATATGGATTGAAATAGAAAAGATTAAAAGAATCCAGCTAAAACAATACTTAAAAATAATACGAAAACAAGTAGTTGTTCCAAATTAACTTTTTCTTTTTTTGGGTTTGTAGTAACCATACCTTCTTTTATATATATATATATATAGTTTTGAGCGTAGTTTTTTACTTTTTAGACTCCCCTTATCGAGATGAATGATTAATCTTAAAAATTGACGTGAATCTAATAAAAATTAAAAAAAAAATGGATAAAGATACCAACAGAGTGACCTTCTTTTTTTTTTTTTTCTTTTTTAAATTTTATCTTTCATATGTATCTCATGTAAAAGTAAGATTTTTTTCCTGAAAATAGAATAGTGATTGGAATAGGGCTCCCTTTTCTTTAACCGATTGGATTACTTTGGTTTCTAAACATTTGTTTAAGTTGACATTTATAATTGGTTATTACATTTACAATAGCTTTCGCAGAGAATTATCTGAGGCCTGAGGGTAAAGAAGTAAAACACCAATTTTTGTTAGCAGTGTTAAGAGCGAAGGCTTTTGTAATTACAGAAATTTCAGGGGAGGTTTCTATTGTGTCTGTTAGGCTTTGTTTGAACTTTATGAGAGCTTCAATGCAGATGGAGGTCCACTGCCCAAACTGAACAGCCAAAAAAAAAACCCATTAATTGCATAGTAGAACTGCTAGAAAGAGCCCACCACCGGAGAGTATCCTTATACGGAGTATTTAACTTATCCAACTGGTTTGAAATGGAAAACAACAATTATCCATGGGTTTCAAACCCTGTGGTTTCTATGTGCGTTTCATCAACACCCCCACTCGATAATTGTCTGTCCAAACACGTGATGCCGAAAGAGATTTATATCTAAGAATTCACCCTCTCTGATAGGGGTTGCAAATTGAACTCAGACTCATTAAGAAACCCAAACCCACCTACTAGAAAACAAATCCAACCCAACCCATTTATTAGTTGGGTTAGAATGGGTCTCAATCCATCTAACCCATTATTAATTGGGCCTTAATTGGGTCTTAATTGGGTCAACTTAAATGACTCAATAAGTCATGAACATGACTCACCACCAAAGAAAGCCTTCATCAGTCACAAATTACTCCCCGTTAATTAAGTGTACTGTATCCAATTCAAAGTCATATGAGTTTTGCTTAATCACTGTTAATGTAATATTCCGAAATTTTTTAATGAATAAAAAATTCAGTAATATTATTTCAGTACTCATTTTTCCTAATATTTGGTTTTCCTTTGTAAATCAAGACCGCCATTGATTCTGAAATATTGTAATTACGCTACGATTAAATTTTTGAATTCTTCCAAAACCGGACTGCCAAGCACCGTGTGATACATTTTCGCGTCCACGGGAATTTTTCCTCCTTTATTTTCCTCCACCAGTACGTCTCCCTCTTCCCCATGTATATATATATACATACATACATACAGTTCTTTTCATATCCGGTCGTCCGGATTTTAGTATGGTCCTTCCCGGACATTTGTTTTGCTGATTTCTCGCGGATACCCTTAAAATCACGTTCTAATCACATTGAGCGGCTCGGATCATCGCAAATCGATCGGAAAATGAAAAATCCGGACCATAAGAAAATCTGGACGAATGGATATGAAAAGAACTATATATATATATATATATATATATATATATATATATAACAATTTACTTCTTAGCACACACACCCATTGTTTCACCAAACCCCACACACCTTATCATCCCCTACACCACCTCCACGCCAGCCACCTCCTCACCTTTATTGCTTCTGCCCCTTCCAGAGCAACATATCATCTCCACCATTAACACCACCTCCCCCACACCATTTAACACCTCTCCCCCATTCAATTATGAACCTTGCTACTGGTACAGAAATCTGTGCACAAATTGTGCACAGATTTTTTTGCAAGGCCCACTACGGATCCCACACAAGTGATTCAAGCCGTTCATTATGTTTGAAACATTTTTTCAAGTGCCCCCGCGAAAAATCAGCTCAATCCGATATCTATAAGTACTTGATCTAATCATCTTACTTTTCATTCGGGTTTTTAGAGAATGAAAAGTTAGATGATTAGATCAAGCACTTATAGGTGTCAGATTGAGCTGATTTTTCGCGGGGGCACTTGAAAAAATGTTTTAAACATAATGAATTGCTCGGATCACTTGTGTGGGACCCGTAGTGGGCCCCACAAAAAAAACTGTGCACAGTCTGTGCACAGATTGCTGTACCTGTAGACTTTCTGTTCAATTATACTCCATTATCCCCTCCCTCCTTATATACGTTCATACATCCACCTATCCATACACCATACACACATACGAACAGTGCTGGCCCCGACATTTGGGTTGTCCTAGCCCAACATCATGCTTTGTTGCCCACTTTCAATTAAGTCATACAAAATAAAGAAATATACAAGTACAATAAAATAAAAATTATATTGTTATTTTAGCTTGAATAACATCAAAATGTAAACCCCGGTTATAGTGCTTTGTGATTAGCACAATCCGATTCAAAGAAAATAAATTCTTCTCACATTTTTTGAAGCAAATTTTTTAATTGAGTCATCGTACTTTATTTCACGTTCTAATCACATTGAGCGGCTCGGATCATCGCAAATCGATCGGGAAATGAAAAATCCGGACCATAAGAAAATCCGGGCGAGTGGATATGAAAAGAACTGTATATATATATATATATATATATATATATATAGAGTCCCCTTCTAATAAGGACCACCTCATTTTAATAAAATGAGGACCTCCCTTTTCCGATTGAATTTTGATGATCCGAGCCGCTCAATGTGTTCATAATGTGATTTTAAGGGTACCCGCGTGAAATCAGCAAAAAAAAAGACCAGGAAGAGCTTCATCCGAGCAGTTTTTATTAATTTTTTATCGAACGGTTCAAATAAAAACTGCTCAAATCAAGCCCTTCCCGGTCATTTTTTTTGCCGATTTCTCGCGGGTACCCTTAAAATCACGTTCTGAACACATTGAGCGGCTCGGATCATCAAAATTCAATTGGAAAATGGAAGAAATGGGGTAGTCCTCATTTTAGGTCCTCATTTTAGATCCTCATTAGAAGGGGAGTGTATATATATATATATATATGAGTCCCCTTCTAATAAGGACCACCTCATTTTAATAAAATGAAGACCTCCCTTTTCCGATTGAATTTTGATGATTCGAGCCGCTCAATGTGTTCAGAACGTGATTTTAAGGGTACCCGCATGAAATCAGCAAAAAAAAAAGAACGGGAAGGGCTTCATCCGAGCAGTTATTATTTATGTTTTATCGAACGGTTCAAATAAAAACTGCTCAAATCAAGCCCTTCCCGGTCATTTTTTTTTTGCCGATTTCTCACGGGTACCCTTAAAATCACGTTCTGAACACATTGAGCGGCTCGGATCATCAAAATTCAACCGAGAAAGGGAAGAAATGAGGTAGTCCTCATTTTAGGTCCTCATTAGAAGATTAGTGTATATATATATATAACAATTTACTACTTAGCACACACACCCATTGTTTCACCAAACCCCACACACCTTATCATCCCCTACACCACCTCCACGCCAGCCACCTCCCCACCTTTATTGCTTCTGCCCCTTATATATATAACAATTTACTACTTAGCACACACACACCCATTGTTTCACCAAACCCCACACACCTTATCATCCCCTACACCACCTCCACGCCAGCCACCTCCCCACCTTTATTGCTTCTGCCCCTTCCAGAGCAACATATCATCTCCACCATTAACACCACCTCCCCCACACCATTTAACACCTCTCCCCCATTCAATTATACTCCATTATCCCCTCCCTCCTTATATACGTTCATACATCCACCTATCCATACACCATACACACATACGATGTGCACAAGACGTTTATGATGGAATCAATGGTGAAGGGTCCGACAGACGTGAGCCCATGTAATTATATGCCTCCTCCATATGATGCTCTTGCGTTTCAAGCGCTTCTCGAAAGAAAAGTGAATGTAGTTAGCCAAGTAGAGTTGTGAGAGAGAAGAAATACTGGGAGAATCAAACTAAAAATAATTAGTCATGTTCCTTAGGAGTATTTTCATCCGTCGCTGGTGGATAGGAATCCGTTCATGTGTATTTTATGCCTCAATTTCTAGTTAAATGATGAGTAAGCTAGCAGTGATATATTACTCTACATAATTATGATAAAAAGAGATTTTAGGTAGTCTCTGTCATTCCTCATTGGACATGCATCTTCTGATTTTTCGATAAGTGAAATGCAAGTCAGGCTTTACTCCACTAGCCCTTTGTGATAATAGAAACCCATGGATGATTGGTCTCTCATAGAACCTGCTATGGGTTCCTTGGATGAGAAGCAAAATGTAAAAAAAAAAAATCACTTCTATGCCATGCATGCATGGGCCTATATTCCTATGATCACTCCTATATATATAGGAGTTTGCTCTAGCTTTGTCGCTCCCTTCTTCACCCTTTTATTAAGCAAAAAAAAGGTGGAAAAGTGGAATGTGGAGTCTACTTTGGTGATGGGATTTATGCATGTGGACGGCTGTGATTAAACCTTGTAAGTTGTATGGTCCCCGAAGGAGGACCAGATGATACTATTTTGGGTAAAATTACTAACACCTCCTGAGGTTTACCTTCGAAAAACATACCTCCCTGAGAAATGATTATAAAACCCCTATGGTTTAAATGTTTTTTTTGCTGACACTTTACCTGTAACGCCCCCAAATTTGGGTACGTTAAAAGGGCAATTTTATTGAATAATCAAGGTGAGTCTGGCTCACTATTACATCAAATTTCCATCAGAGTGCCTTCATTACATAAAGGGAAGGAAATCTAGGGTTCCTAACTACAGCTCCGCCTGCTTCTCCATCATAGCCAGCTCTTCTGTTCCAAGGGCTTCCAAGGTGTACAGCTCCCCTTGATCATCTACAAAGTCTGACACATTATACCAGCGTCGCCACCGATATAATATGTCAGGGTCACCAGAGGTAACACCATGAGCTACGAAAGCTCAGCAGAATAATCCTATACCCGCTAACCCATAACTTACACAAAACAAGTCATACAGATAATGATATCTACGCAGTAACTTACACAAAACAAGTCATACAGATAACGATATCTACGCAGTATATGTTTATTCAACTATCAACAATGACACATCCACATTCTCTATTAACTATCGTTGGTGTCTGTGATGTCAGAGTTTCTCTTACGCAGCGTTTCGTAGACCGTGTCGCCATTTTACTTTTCATTTCCAAATCAACATTTCGAAAATCACCTTTTAACACATACCACACAATGGGCAAGTCCGGCCACATTGGGGTTTTCAAATATTACACACGATGGGCTACCATATCCGTCCACATCGTGGTTTTCAAAATCCACACAAGGGCTTACACGCCAGGTCCCTATTGGGTGTATAGATAAATCGTGCCACCGATGACACACACAATGGCTTCATTAGTGACACACACAATGGCTTCATTGCTGCTTTCAAAATCTATCCACACAATGAGCTGCCACGTTTGGCCACATGAGGGTTTAAACACACCCAACCTCGGTTCCGCCGTTCCGGGTTCCCGAGTATCCTCACAATGGTTCCGCCGCACCGGGTTCCCATTGGCACACATTTGCATTGGCTCCTCTCCGCGGATAACCAAGCCATACCTCACCATGGTTCCGCCGGTCCGGTCTCCCATGGGAACACACCCAACCTCGGTTCCACCGTTCCGGGTTCCCGAGTATCCTCACAATGGTTCCGCCGCACCGGGTTCCCATTGGCACACACACACACACCACCCAACGGGCAAGTCTGGCCACGTTGTGGTTTAAAAACACACACCACACAATGGGCAAGTCCGGCCACATTGCGGTTTCAAAACACACCTTGTCTTTAACACACCCTAGGTGTCATGTTTCTACTTTCTCATTTACGTGTCTCGTATTCATGCATAGACTCCGCGGCAGGACGTATTGACTTCTTGGAATTTTAATTAACAAGATCATTCAACTCTATATTACTTAGCATGCTCATTCTAGTCATACTCGAATTAGCACACAAACTAAAGCATAGTGCCACATGGACGGACACCTTTAGAGTGGTAAACCACTTATACTTTATCAACAACAAGTAGTCAAGCAATCATGCAATTAAGCTCATCACCATCCTTATGATCAAAATACAAATACTTCTAAGTAAGCAGTAAGCTTTATCTTTCAAAAGTCGTTCTTTCTTTCTTTTAAGGAAGTTCAAAACAGCATATGTTTTTCCGAAAATTAAAGTCGGGATATACAACATACTCCCCTTCCTTTTCAAATCTTTAGTAAAACACTTTTCAAGTTCGTATATATTTCAACATCAAACAACATGCAAGAATCATACGATATACTTCAAGATATTAAGTGCGGGAAAACTCTACGTATACTTAGGATTAAAGTGTATGAGAATATTCTACATATACATAGGGAAAGTAGATATAGAAAATCTACCTTAATCCGAAATTAGTCGGGGCCGAGTAAGCTAGTTGGAAAACTCCATGGGTGGTGAAACTCTTAAATCTGGACCGAACTTTGGATGGCAGTAACTCGGTCAATATTTGGCCGAATACGATCGTTCTTGAGTCGAAATCGAAGTTCTAGAAGTGCTCTACAACTTTTGTGAAGGAAGTTGGTCCTAGAAACTACTTTAGGTAGGAGAAATATGGTGATAAAGGGGGAGACAGCAAGCTGTCTGGAAATCTGGAAATCCGAATTTTTACTGAACTTCGGATGCCAATATCTTTGTCGTTTCTTGACCGATTAGGGTGGTTCTTGGGTCTAACTTGAAGCTCTCAAAGCGCTCTACAACTTTCCCGAAGGAAGTTGGTTCTAAGGACTACTCTAAGCAGGAGAATAATGAGGTTTTGTGAAGGGCAGTAAGCTGTCTGGAAAAACAGAAATGGTTTCTAGAGAGAAGTTGGAGCAAGAAGGTGAAGGTGTGAGTTGAATGCTTGGGCAAGGGTCCTATTTATAGCAAAAGAATGAGCTTCTCTTCCTCCTCTCTTGGCCGAAATCTCTCTCTCTCTCCTCCCCATGGATTTGCTCCAATGTGTTGTCCAATCAAGCTTGAAAGCATGCCAAGCTTTCCATGATTTGTCTTGTCCAATCTTTTTAGGCTTAAGGCTAATGAACTAGGTTCTCATGAAGGGTTTTGGTCTAGTCTTGTCCTAGAATGGGTTGGCTTGCAAGGCTAGGTTGTACTTTGGAAGACTAGAAATGGGTTGGAAAGTGGATAATAGGCTTAAGGCTAGCTTGTAGCTTGTGTAAGTATCCAAGCAAAAGCACAAGCATGCTCCTCCCTCCTCTCTCATTCGGTCTCTCTCTCTCCCTCTCCTAGCCGAAATTCTCTCTCTCTCTCCTTCCATGGATTTGCTCCATTGTGTAGTCAAATCACTTCTTTAAGCATGCCATGCCTTGTCATCAAATTTTAGGGTAATTAGGCTAGGTTCTAGGATGATTAAAGACTAGTTTGAAAGCAATCTAGGATGATTAAGGGCTAGGATTCTATGCTTGAGAAAGACTAGAATGAGTTGTCAAGTCAATAGAAAGACTTAAAGCTAGTTAGTAGCTTGTGTAAGTGAACAACCAAAAGCACACACATGCACACATCTCTTTCTCTCTCCTTCCCACTCTCTCTCGGCCTCTCTCTCTCTCTCTCTCTCTCCTTGACTAAGGTATATACATATATATATTATATAAAGAAAGTCCAAGAAAGTGAAATGATTAAAGGTGGATCTTACTTTCCTAGAAAGTGCACCCCTAGTAATATAGTCTTGATTTTATTAGGCTAGGAGACATATATATCCATATATATGGTTATCTAAGTACATAAGAATCTAGGAAAGTAACATAAATAGGGTTAGGGCTATATGACCTAGGGTTGCATTCATGCAAGACTATGGTTGCTTCTTTTGGAAGCAAAATGATGAACTTCTTTTCGGAAAGACTTGTTTCTATTACCCAAGAGATAAACTTTTCCATAGCAATTAATATTGTCTAAAGGATAATGAATTTCCTAGAGAGTGTACTTAGGCAAATAGGCATGCTTATATTAGGTGTACATGCATGGCAAGGCTAGGTTTGTTTCTTTTGGAAGCAAAATGATGGCTTCCTATGGTTCAAGGATTCTTAAGTGACTAATCTTGTCAAACCTAGGCTTTCATTGTCAAGACTAACTTCTATTGCCCAAGGAATAAAGATTTCCCTAGCATTTATCGTCCAATGGATAAAGGCCAAAAGGTTCAAATGGTCCATCTAAGGTTAGGGCATCCTAGACTTGGAATCCAAGTGATTTGGTTTGCCAACTAGTTGGAATCTAATTCTACTTGCCCGGTAGGATTTCTAGCCAAGAAAGACCTTATTTCAAATACTAGGGAAAATATACAAGTGCTTTTATAAGCATACTTGTCTTTAGAAGATGACCAAATAATTTTATATGAAGAAAACTTATTTTTATAAGTCTAGAATTAATAACGACTGATTTTTGGAAAAGAAATTTTAAATGGAATCCAAGTACTAAAAAAAATAAAATTCAAATTTTTAACGAAATTTTTATTTACCAAAAATCAAGGTCGTTACATTACCAACAACTATTCGACCATATACGTGACAGAATTAACCAAAAAGTGTTTTATATTGACAATTCACCCTTTTTAATGATAGAATAAATAAGAAAAAGCTCTCAATTCTCAATTTCTTGTGCTCGAAAGTAATGAATTTTTAATTTCAGACAAAAAACGATTCTTTTGAGGAATGAAAAATGATTTGTTATTTATAAATTCTAGCCTTTTGATCAAAACAACTCCTCCAACGGAAAAAAAAGTCACTTTTATTAAAAAGAAAAATAAGTGAGAGTTGATAGTTTTTTGTTAGTATTTGTTATTTGTGATTTTTATTATCAGAGAGTAGGGGTGGCAAATGGGCGGGTTTGGGCCAAATTGGATAAGTTGTAAGTGGGTTGGGTCCTTAATGGGTCATTGTGTCACGCCCTCGATTTTCAACATAAATAATAAACCATTTCGAATAAAGATCCTCGCATATCATAAGAAATACCCCAAAAGAATTTCCCACCAAATTAAATTACAAACAAAGTCTCAAAGTTTAGAGAATTACAATTTTGGTACCACGTCCCAAATTAACAAATTGAACAAGCGCGAACAAGTTTTCTTTAAATTTACAAACGGTTTAGTCAAAAGAAATTTCAAAGTTATTAGTTACAAAGCCCTCTTTAACCAAGGTGTGATCATTACAAAGGAAATTAAGTGACAAATGAAGTTAGCTTCCAAAATATCTTCCACATTGAGCACACGATGCAATGCAAGCTACTGCCCAGCACTTGAACCTGAAAAGAAGGATTTTGTTGAGCTACACTAGCCCAGTAGAGAAATCTTTACACAAGCTATATGAAAATGTGATGAGGTATGCACTTAGAATGAGTGAGTTTCAATAAACGGATATGAGATACAAAGGGCACCACAATGACCGACAAACTATGACAACGAAACTCTTTACGTCTTAAAGAAATCCCTAACCAGTACTCGTACATCAAACTAGAAGCAGCAATAAACCCACATCAATCTAAATAACTTACGACAATTTCTCAAACCATATAAAGACTCCTCAATGAACTCTACAATCAACTTTCTCATGTCTTACCATTCAATATTGAGCCCCTTTTTATAAGAGAAAAACATTCCTTTTCGGTTACCAAAACAATTTCGAGAAAACTCTCGACCTTCACGGGTCAAGCTCCGTTGATTCGAGTTTGAATAGCCGGAGTCCGTTGATTTGTACCCAAATACCGGAAACCGTTAATTCGCTCAAGAATAGCCGGAGGATTTTCATAAAAATCCTTTTTCCAAAACCAAATTATTTTCTTTTCAAAAACTTTGATGAGATCAATCGTTTATTCCCTTTCCAACAGTTACAATCTCGGGCACATCACAGCCCAAACAACAACATGAACTTCCAAAATCAATCATAACTTCTTTCAACAGGAGAGACATTCAACTGTACTTCCACACCTTGCGTTACAGAGAATTCTCTCCACCTGGGTTTCCGTCTTACCACACATTGCGTAACGGGCCCTCTAGAGTCTCCGCATTTCCACACCTTGCGTTGCAGGACCCTCAATTCAAATTTATCAACTCACATATACACACGTGCAATACCAATCCATATTCAAAGGACAACGTTTCCCAATTTTCACATGCTATCATTTATTAACATTCAAAGGATTTCAAACTAATA